>CP142455.1:41995000-42200000 GCA_038049695.1 Cinnamomum chago
GACATCGCTGGTTGCCAATTTCCGTGCAATTTCACTGTCCGTAAAGAGGGGTAGATGTAGGAACTAAAACTCCTAAATCCCGAAGTAACCAACGAAGCCAAATAATTTCAGTAGTGGTGTGAGATACAACAAGATATTCAGCTTCAGTGGAAGATCGGGAGACAACTTCCTGTTTCTTGCTCTTCCGAGATATGAGAGAGGAGCCAAGAAAAATGGAGAAGCCTATTGTAGAGCGCCGATCATTGACATCTCCTGCCCAGTCAGAATCAGAATAGCCATGCAGAGTAAGATTTTGACTGGAGGAGAGGAGGGCACGGTTGGAACTTCCTTGTAAGTATCTTAGTATGCGCAGTACAGCAGCCCAATGAGTATTAGTTGGTTGCACAACAAATTGGCTTACCACATGTACCCTAAAGGCAATATCTGGTATGCTAATCGTAAGATAAATCAAGCTGCCAACAACCTCACGATAACGAGTTGGATCAGGAAGTAGATCTCCATCAGTAGTTCGAAGCTTCAGATTATGTTCAATTGGAGTAGAGACATGCTTCTGATCTGTGAGTCCAGCTCGTTGGAGAACTTCATTGTAGTATTTCGTTTGGGATAAAAGATATCCTTTGGGAGAGTAGGCAACCTCAATGCCCAGAAAGTACCGCAGATTACCCAAGTCTTTCATCTCTAACTGTTGATGAAGAAAACGCTTCAAGGATAGAATACCAGGGGCATCATTGCCAGTAATAATCATATCATCGACATAGAGTAACAGGAAAACACATCCAGATCGCGAATAGCGAGTGAAGAGAGCGGAGTCATGAGCACTCTGAGAAAAACCAATGCTGATAATGCTGGTGCTAAACCATTCAAATCAAGCATGAGGGGCTTGTTTGAGTCCATATAAAGCGCGGTTGAGACGACACACAGAATGAGGAGGTCTCACAACGCCTGGGGGAGGATGCATATAGATTTCTTCTTAACGGAATCCATTCAAAAATCCATTCTTTACATCAAGCTGATAGAGGGGCCAATGTCTAACAGCAGCAACAGAGATAAAGGTGCGGACAGTTGTCATCTTAGCAACCGGAGCAAAAGTCTCCTCATAATCTATCCCATATTCTTGTGTGTAGCCTTTTGCAACCAAGCGAGCCTTGTAACGATCAACAGAACCATCAGATTTGGTCTTGATCTTAAAAATCCATTTGCAGCCGACGACCTGTTTCCCGGAGGGAAGAGGAACAAGGTCCCATGTGTGAGTTTTCTGTAGAGCTGTAAGTTCTTCAGCAATGGCAGATCCCCAGTGTGGATGAGTAATGGCCTCCTTATAGGATTGTGGTTCTGCCAAAGTATGAATTACTACAAGGAAGTGTAGAAGATAACAGGCCTTTAAGTTAAGCCCAGGCCCATCCAGCCCATGTATAATCCCTTACGTGGGATATTGTTTAGATTGTATAGCTGATTTCTTTCCTCTTCTTTCCTTGTATAGATTAGGAGATATTCTTTGATTATTCTAATTTGTATACTTAGCATGTTTAGAGCCTTGATTAAGGCACAATCTAATTATAAATACAAACAGTCAATCCTCCATTGAGGCATGACCTTCTCCCACAGATTCTCTTCTTCTTCTCTCCTTCCTTCACAAATTATTACATGGTATCAGAGTCATAATACCTTCTTCATCCACATCGTCAGATTAACACAGATCCAAGGATCTGTGTCTTCTGGAAGCAATCTCTGATCTATATCCTCCTCTTATTGGCGTGCATCTTCCTCTCTTCTTTACTGTTACAATTGCTGCTAAATAGTACCTGACATGCCTCTAATCAACTATGGCCCACCTCTGCAACTTTGGATCAACAAGCAGCCTCCACAGTTGGGATCGCCAGTCCTTAAGAAGTATTCTAAGGATTTTTATGGATTTTTCTCTCACCATTTGAGGTAGGTTTCATCCCCTTCTTTCACTATCGATTTTGATATTCTTGTATCAAATAGATTTCATCACATCCGTCCAGCTTTGTGGATCTGTATCCAATCCTCATCACCCTTGGACTAGAGGAAGTACTTTTGGACTCCTTCCAGAGATTGCAACCTGATTTGTGATTAGATCATTTTGTGGGGCCCACGCATAGCTCCTGCCTCCACAATCAAGGTCGCCTGCACTGTTTGTGTTGGCTGCTGCTGGATTGTTCATCAGACACCTCCTCTGCCGTTTTAGCTGACTTGTAGCAAGGTTCTAGCCAATTAAATCAGATTACAACAGATTTCCTTGCTGTTTTTTGCAAACTTCATCTTGTCTGCAATCATAGTGATAACCTACTGTTTATTCACTGCGATCATAGTGGCCCACCTGCGATCATCTCGAAATCCACAAGTTTCCTTCCAACATTGGTCGTCCATCTCTCCTTGTTATTTTGGAGATTTTTTCAGCATGTTTCAGAAATCAGAGGTTGGCGATTTGCTCTATCTTGTGATTATTCACTTTCTTTAAATAGTTTTCATCATATCCGCACAAAATCCTTGATTCTGATCGGATCTGGATGAAACTTGAACTGCTGGAAAGGAAATTGGATATTGGTCTCTAGCTACTAATCTGATCACCAATCAGATCCCTCTGTGGGCCCCACGCAATGATCCCACCTCAATTTTTTAGGTCGTCTGGACTGTTTTAGTGCAATTTTTGCACTCTGTGTGTTCTATTTCTGCTTGGAAGCCTTTGCTACTTCTTTGATCTTTTCTACTCTTGCTGCTGTATGTTGTTGATGCTGCTTATGACTGATTAAGGCTGATCAAATACTGTTCAGTGTTGGTTAGTGCTCCGTTAGTATAAATACTACCGTATTCGCCTTTTTATAGCAGATTAGAGCACCTTCTTTTGGTTGGTTTGTGTGCTGCTCTCTTCTTCAAGTGTTTTTCTCTGTAGTCTCTTATCTACTACATTCTTGCAAATGGACAAGTACGACGTCATCTCTGCTTCTATGAGCTTCTCTGGTGGTCGGTATCAACCTTATTCTCATATAGCATCTCCTGCCTTTCATTCCTTCTTTGCTTCTTCTTCCAATGTCAATAAATTGTGGACTGTTTGACATAAACGTCTTGATCATGTGAACAATGCACATTTTCTTTCCTTGTTTAAATTTGGTTGTCTGATTCTACTATGGATAATAAAATGTTGTCTTCTTTATCTCAATCTAAGTGTGAAACTTGTTGCTTAAGTAAAAGTCATATTTTTCCTTTTCCTGTTCATAATGCTCGTGCTTTGACATCATTTGACATTATTCATTCAGGTGTTTGGGGAATTGCTCCTACCCTGAGTAGGATATGATTTAAATACTATGTGACATTTATTGATGATCATTCTTGTCATACTTGGATTTACTTTGTGCGCATGAAATCTAATTTTATAACATGTTCCAAACCCAATTTCAGAAAGCAATCAAACTTCTTAGATCAGATTCCGGTGGAGAATACATGTCTCATGAATTCTCTGCCTTCCTTTCTGATAAAGGAATTCTTCACCAAACATCTTGTCCGCATACTCCTTAGCAAAATGGGATTGCGGAACGAAAGAACAGACATATTCTTAAAACTATTTGTACTTTATTGATTGTATCCTTAGTCCCTCCCAAATTTTGGTGCGATGTTGCACAGACTATTATGTATCTTATCAACCGTCTTCCTAGTACTGTACTAGGCAAGACCACTCCTTACAGAGTTCTCTTTGGTCAAAACCCTTCATACTCTCACTTACGTGTTTTTTGGTTGCCTGTGTTTTGTTCATCTGCCTCCTACTGAGCGCACAAAGTTATCTCTACAGGCTGCTAAATGTGTCTTTTTGGGTTACAGTGATGAACACAAAGGTTTTTTTGTCTTATGATCATATGGAAAAACGCATGCGCATCTCTCGTAATGTTATTTTCTTGGAACATATTCCCTTCTTTTCTTTACATTTGGATAGTCATCCTATTGTTGTATCTTATCTGCCACAATTCTCGGAGTCTGCTTCTCCATCACCTCTTCCCAAGGTCTATGTCCGGCGGAACGACGGAATAAGGTCCCTCCTCTGGCGACTCCCTCTCTTGATCCTTTCCCAGCTCCGCCTACTGAATCTTCAGGTAATAATACTTCTTTTGATAGCACTCTTTCTCTGCGATGCTCTAGTCGTCCTTCTGTTGCCCCTAACCGCTATGGATTTTCTTCTATTCTTACTTCTTTGGATAGTACTCCTATACCCACCTCATATTCCCAGGCCTCCCAGGATGCTATGGCTGAGAAATTGGTTGCTCTTGAAGCAAATCAAACATGGGAATTGGTACCTGCCCCGAATGGAGCCTCTGTGATTAGCAGCAAATGGATATACTCTGTCAAAGTACACTCTGATGGGAGTCTTGATCGCTACAAAGTCAGATTGGTTGCACAAGGTTATAAGCAGGAATATGGAATTGACTATAAGGAAACATTTGCACTGGTGGCAAAAATGACCACCGTTCATACTCTTCTTTATGTTGTGGCAGCCCGCAATTGGCCTCTATGGCAAATGGACGTCAAGAATGCTTTTCTATATGGGAACTTGAGAGAGACTGTTTATTTAAAACCTCTTCCAGGCTATGCTTGTCCTCCAAAGCATGTAAGCAAATTGAGGAAAGCTCTTTATGTACTTAAACAAGCTCCTAGGGCTTGGTTTGATAAATTTCAAGCAGCAATCCTTCAGGCCGGATTTCGTCAAAGTCACTCTGATAGTTCCCTCTTTTTACGATGGACTTCGAAGGGCTATATATGTTGATATGATTATCAGTGGCAATGATATTGTCGGCATTATGGATCTCAAACACCACCTTACTCGCCACTTCAGAATGAAGGATCTTGGTCCTCTCACCCACTTTCTGGGGCTTGAGTTTGTGCGTAACAAATCAGGCATTAGGGTCCTTCAGCGCAAATATGCGACAGATTTGATCACGTCGGCCAGGCTTGATGATGCTCACACTTTTGATACGCCTCTGGAATTGAACACCAAACTCAGTTCCGATGATGACACTCCCCTGGATGATCCATCTGTTTTCCGACGGATAGTTGGTAGTTTGCTCTACTTAACTATGACTCGGCCGGATATTTCTCATGTAGTTCACACGGTTAGCCAATTTGTTAGCAATCCTCACAAACCGCACCTTGCTGCTGCGTTACGCATCCTCCGCTATGTTAAAGGAACTATTCATCGTGGTCTCTTTTTCCCTTCTGATACTTCTCTGCAATTATTAGCTTATGTGGATGCTGACTAGGCTGGCTGTCCGGACTCTCGGAGGTCTACTACTGGCTGGTGTATGTTTTTTGGAAAATCTCTAATTTCATGGAAGTGCAAGAAACAAACCACTGTCTCAAAGTCTTCTGCTGAGGTAGAATATCGGGCAATGTCCTCCGCCAGTGCTGAAATTATCTGGCTCCGCCGCCTTCTGTGTGAATTGGGTGTTCTTGTTGGTAGTTCCACACCTCTCCATGGGGATGAAAGTCCTGGGGATCCGAACCCTAGAGGGGGGGGGGTGAATAGGGTGAGCTTCATTTATGACCAATTTTAACCAATTTTAACTTCTTTAAAACAAACTAGTCACATGTGATGATTTATCATACAAGATGCGGAAGCTAACAAAAGAATCACCACAAAGCAATCACCATCACACAAGGATTTATAGTGGTTCAGCCTCAATGCCTACATCCACTACAGGCTTGTGAACCAACACCCCACCGGATTTCCACTATTTACGCTTTTCAATAGGCTAAGCAATAACCTTTACAATATGCTTTTCAAGGCTTAGCAATAACCTTTACAATGATGTTTTTCACGGCTCAACATCAACCTATACACTATGCTTTTATAGGCTAAGCAATAACCTCTTCAACCATAGGTTGGTTATCTCACTAAGTTAGTGTCTATAATACACTTGATGGAGATTCAATTAAGCTCATTACATTTGCCTCTAAAATAGGCGGATATAAAAATGAAAATCTAATACACACACACACACACTATGAATGCAAAGATGAAAGTACATGATGTGTGTGTGTAATGTCCTCAATCATTTTGAAAATGAAAGCTCATATATGTATGCCTAAGGCTTTTGAAAGTTTTAGCTCATAAAAACATTTATAATTGGGGAAAGAATGCAAGTCACATGTTAAAAGTAACAACTTGTTAATGATGTCAAAGATTCACAAGTTGTATGAAATTAATTAGCTCTAAACATGTGATGCATATGGATGTCAAACAAATCAACAATGTAGCTCAAAACATAAAAATAGATTTGATTGAAATAAGGGGACTAATCATATGTGATTATAAATACAACTTGAATATGATATACCAATCAATGCAAAGCAAGTTGTAAAACTTTAAAAAAAATTCACATATGATTTGTAAAGATGTTGAATCCACAACATAAGATATATTTTGAAAGAGATTTTCTTACGATGAAAAACAACACCTAAAGATTCAACCAAGTATATGAATCATGTTACATATAATTTCAAAGATTCTTTCATTAACATGATCTACTTAGATTTACCAAATAAAGTACTACTTGGATTGAATCAATGGTGATGCATCCAAAACAATAGATCAATTCAAAATATAAAACATGCTAAGGATACAAGACATCATAGGTTAACATGCTACTAAAGATTTATCAAAGATAAAACAAAACATGAAAACATATGATTTGTAAAGAAGTTGAATCCAAAACATAAGATAGTTTTGAAAGTGATTGTCTTATGTTGGAAAACAACAACCAAAGATTCAACAAAGTATATGGATCATGTTACATCTAATTTCAAAGATGTTTCCATTAACATGATCTACTTAGATTTACCAAAGATAAAGTACTACTTGTATTGAATCAATGGTGATGTATCCAAAACAATAAATCAATTCAAAACATAAAACATGTTAAGGATACAACACAACATAGTTTATCATGCTACAAATGATTTACCAAAAATAAAACAAAGCATGAAAACATATGATTAAGGAAAGTAGAGCATACTTGGTGATTTAACTTCATTAATCCAAGCTTTAGCTTTCCTAATGATCCCCTTCATCCCTTAGTTCATTTTCCTTTGAATATGCCTCAAAACCCCTCAAGGAGGGCCTTAAAATTCCCAACTTTTGGCAAAGGAAAGAACTCATATTTATAGCAAAAAGTGCCCAACGGCTAGTCTCCGGTCGACCTGGAAACAGGTCTCGGTCGACCGGGAACACACAACGGTCAGAAATATGACCGTTGGTGCTCCAGGGCAAATTCTGCCTGCAGTGTTCCCGGTCGACCTGCCCTTCCTGGTCGACCTGGAACACAGCGTTTCTGGCCCGGGACCAAAATTCCCAAAATTGCATATTTTTTGCATATTTAAAAGTCTTTCTTGGTGCAACTTTTTGGGCCCTTAAATCAAGCTTGAATACATGTTTTAAATCATTCTAAGGGGTTTAAAAACATGAAACACACAAAGCCTAAAATGATTCAAAACTTTAAAACTAATGGCTAGCTTGATTTCTAAAACTCTTTTAAAAAACAAATGCATCCAAGATTTAAAAGCAAATCATGCATAAATCAATACTTTTACAAATCTTAAAAACAATGCATGAATAAAACAAGATTTCAAGTTTATCTAAAACAATGCAAGTGTGTAAATCAAATGATGCTTGAATGATATTGCATCCATCAAATTGCAATCTACAAAATCCCTAACAATCTCCCCCTTTGCAATTTGATGGCAACACACCCACCACTGAATTTACACACTAAGTCTTCAGCTCCCCCTCAGCTGGACAAGTCTTGACATCTTGGATGCTCCTTCTCTTAGCTTGGGCTCTTGAGCTCTTTTTTTCATTCTTCATGATGCTTGGTACTTGATCAGTCTTCAATCTTTCTTTCTTTATGGCCAAGCATCTTCTTTAGCTCCAAGCTTTCTTTCTTCTATTTGCTCTCCCCCTTTGACCATGCCTCTCTCTCCCTTTGGCAAGATATGCACTCTCCCCCTGTAGAAGATCATACAACATCTCCCCTTAGGAAGCTTGGACATTCTCTTCCACTCTTGAGAACTTGAATGCTCTCTCCCCCTTTGAAGAATAGGAGATCTTTGAGTACTTGAAAGCTCTCTCTCCCTTTGACATTAAATTGCAAAGGTACCTACACACATGAAATAAGGAAAATACCTTTAGTAGCACCTGTTAATAAATGAAATCGAAAATGAAATTCATAACAGGTGATCATGTATGGTAGTAGTCTCTAAGGGTCTAAAGCCAATCCAAGGGTCAATTTGATCAAAACTAATACTTCCTATGAAGGTTTACACTCCCCCTCAATCCATTCTCTTCTTTTGTCAAACATTTGACAAGATATAACTATTTGGTTCAAGAAGTAGATGATTTAACCAAATGAGGGTCAACTTCAAGGAAATGATTAGATTCATTTAACTATAAGGCTCATATGATCAAATTGCAAAAAGAAAGCAAGGTTTAAAGAGAAAAGCAATCATGGATACCAATTGGAAAAACAAAGAATACCAATTGAGATTTAAAGATAGGTCTATTAAACACAATCACTCTAAAATGGATTTAAAGATATACCTATTAGAAAAAAAAATCCAAATTAGAGCTATCCATGATGAAATGGGGTTTACTAAACATAGCTTCAATCAATTTAACTATGAAAATCCTATGCTAAGTAAGTTTTGAAATCATTTCATTCAATCAATAAATATGACTATCATGTGCAAGATGAGTGAAATGAAATTCAAGCATGAAGCCAACCTCAACTAATAACCAACCAATATTATGAACACATAAACATGGTGGTCATGAGATATACCTATAAGAGCAAGAGAGGTGGCAAACATGAACATTATGATGCTAATGGTGTGTGACATGGAACAAATATATAACTATCAAGCTCAATCCATTGTACACAAGGTCTATCACAATCACAAGAAATCAAATCAATCGTAAATTATACCAAATGAAACCAATTGAATTTGACAACATGATTAAGAGCAAGAATGTGACAAACACAACATTCCATCAAGCATCATAAATAGATATTCATCACTTTTAAAGATATGACTATTGAGCATAGTGATGAACAAGATAAATTGCAATGCAAAAGGATATAACTTTGAAATGCATGCAATTTCCAAAGTGTCAAAATCATATGAATTCAACATCTAAGATATCCATCAAACATATAGAAATATGAGGAATAGATTTCAAAGAGTTTCATATGATCAAGAACACTACTATGAAGTTGAAACATGTATAAAAATGACATCATTTAGAGAATACACATGAATCAACATCATAACCATCCAAAAAAAATATGACTAGAAAGCATAGATAATGGATTTTAGTTCTAGTATGATTTCTACAAATATAACTAATATCACAACCATACATAGAACACTTTGACATTTGCATAGAGAGGATTAATCAACATTCAAGATCTAACTCATACCAAACATCAAAAAGGAATATAACTATTTAAACACAAGAAGGTATGAAGTTAAGGGTAGCAATCTATCATGCAACATCTCCACTCTTAGCAAATGTACTAAGCTTACAATGCAATGAAAAATGGATATGAGGTTTAAACCAAATGAACTTAGCACATAAAATCACATATGTACTTAAAAAGCTCAAAAATAAGATTTTACTATAAAGCACATAAACAATCATCAATTTGCATTAATGAAAATATATACCAAGTTAGGCACAAACATGCAAATCAATGCACCCATATCCAACCAAGCAATGTAAGACAACAAAATCAATTTGCATAAAAGGAAAGTAACTAAATGAGCAAAGATGCAAATTGTTTGTAAAAATTATTTCCTTCCAAAAGATATAATCATAATTAAGCACAAGGAAATAAATTCAAGGAAAATGCTTCTAAAAATACAACCAATAAAGCTTAGAACATTTTCCAAGGTTTTTCAAATCACTTTAATATATGAAATTCCAACAAAGAATCATTTATAGAATTATGAGCAAGTGAATTTGAAAAACAAGAAGTGTACTATTGTAAATTTTCAAATTGTAAAACAATAGACACTCACAAATTTTCCATACCAAGAGATATAACTTGAAAATCAATGGAAAACTTAAATAGATTCAAATCATTTGATTTACAAAAAGGATCTAACTATGACATACATCAAATGATTTTCCAACATCAATTGATCATGAAAAATCTAGCTATGAAAGCCTTTGTAATCACAATCAATTGATCATGAATAGATATGCACTACAAGAGATAAAACTATATAAACAAAATGCAAATCCATCATGAAAGTATTGCAATCAAAGGATTTTGAAAACCATGAGATATAACTTTAAAAGTTCATGAAGACAAAATCAAATGATCACAAAGAAACATTGCATTTTAAAAGATGTGACTATAAAGAAACAAAATGCAAATGTAACATGACCAACAAATAGATATAACTAAAAAGAATAGGTTGGTCTAGAGAGGATTAAGGCCTTAAGGTTAGTCTAAATGTGTACCAATGAAGATTCACCTAAGGTCTTGAAAAGGATGTCCTTGAGAGTTCATATAGAGGACTCACCAACTCTTGAAGATATAAGTTGAAAAAGTCTTAGAGTGGTGCAATGAAGTTAGGGGAAATTTCATTTTCAAACATAGTGGAAATCTTTAAAAAGATATGCAATAAATCACAACACTAGGATTCAAATCTAGCAAGGATCAACTCCGGGTTGTTAAACCTTAAAATGGAGTAACCCGCTCTGATACCACTTGAAAGTCCTGGGGATCCGAACCCTAGAGGGGGGGGGGGGTGAATAGGGTGAGGTTCATTTATGACCAATTTTAACCAATTTTAACTTCTTTAAAACAAACTAGTCACATGTGATGATTTATCATACAAGATGCGGAAGCTAACAAAAGAATCACCACAAAGCAATCACCATCACATAAGGATTTATAGTGGTTCGGCCTCAATGCCAACATCCACTACCGGCTTGTGAAACAACACCCCACCGGATTTCCACTATTTATACTTTTCAATAGGCTAAGCAATAACCTTTACAATATGCTTTTCAAGGCTTAGCAATAACCTTTACAATAATGTTTTTCACGGCTCAACATCAACCTATACACTATGCTTTTATAGGCTAAGCAATAACCTCTTCAACCATAGGTTGGTTATCTCACTAAGTTAGTGTCTATAATACACTTGATGGAGATTCAATTAAGCTCATTACATTTGCCTCTAAAATAGGCGGATATAAAAATGAAAATCTAATACACACACACACACTATGAATGCAAAGATGAAAGTACATGATGTGTGTGTGTAATGTCCTCAATCATTTTGAAAATGAAAGCTCATATATGTATGCCTAAGGCTTTTGAAAGTTTTAGCTCATAAAAACATTTATAATTGGGGAAAGAATGCAAGTCACATGTTAAAAGTAACAACTTGTTAATGATGTCAAAGATTCACAAGTTGTATGAAATTAATTAGCTCTAAACATGTGATGCATATGGATGTCAAACAAATCAACAATGTAGCTCAAAACATAAAAATAGATTTGATTGAAATAAGGGGACTAATCATATGTGATTATAAATACAACTTGAATATGATATACCAATCAATGCAAAGCAAGTTGTAAAACTTTAAAAAAAATTCACATATGATTTGTAAAGATGTTGAATCCACAACATAAGATATATTTTGAAAGAGATTTTCTTACGATGAAAAACAACACCTAAAGATTCAACCAAGTATATGAATCATGTTACATATAATTTCAAAGATTCTTTCATTAACATGATCTACTTAGATTTACCAAATAAAGTACTACTTGGATTGAATCAATGGTGATGCATCCAAAACAATAGATCAATTCAAAATATAAAACATGCTAAGGATACAAGACATCATAGGTTAACATGCTACTAAAGATTTATCAAAGATAAAACAAAACATGAAAACATATGATTTGTAAAGAAGTTGAATCCAAAACATAAGATAGTTTTGAAAGTGATTGTCTTATGTTGGAAAACAACAACCAAAGATTCAACAAAGTATATGGATCATGTTACATCTAATTTCAAAGATGTTTCCATTAACATGATCTACTTAGATTTACCAAAGATAAAGTACTACTTGTATTGAATCAATGGTGATGTATCCAAAACAATAAATCAATTCAAAACATAAAACATGTTAAGGATACAACACAACATAGTTTATCATGCTACAAATGATTTACCAAAAATAAAACAAAGCATGAAAACATATGATTAAGGAAAGTAGAGCATACTTGGTGATTTAACTTCATTAATCCAAGCTTTAGCTTTCCTAATGATCCCCTTCATCCCTTAGTTCATTTTCCTTTGAATATGCCTCAAAACCCCTCAAGGAGGGCCTTAAAATTCCCAACTTTTGGCAAAGGAAAGAACTCATATTTATAGCAAAAAGTGCCCAACGGCTAGTCTCCGGTCGACCTGGAAACAGGTCTCGGTCGACCGGGAACACACAACGGTCAGAAATATGACCGTTGGTGCTCCAGGGCAAATTCTGCCTGCAGTGTTCCCGGTCGACCTGCCCTTCCTGGTCGACCTGGAACACAGCGTTTCTGGCCCGGGACCAAAATTCCCAAAATTGCATATTTTTTGCATATTTAAAAGTCTTTCTTGGTGCAACTTTTTGGGCCCTTAAATCAAGCTTGAATACATGTTTTAAATCATTCTAAGGGGTTTAAAAACATGAAACACACAAAGCCTAAAATGATTCAAAACTTTAAAACTAATGGCTAGCTTGATTTCTAAAACTCTTTTAAAAAACAAATGCATCCAAGATTTAAAAGCAAATCATGCATAAATCAATACTTTTACAAATCTTAAAAACAATGCATGAATAAAACAAGATTTCAAGTTTATCTAAAACAATGCAAGTGTGTAAATCAAATGATGCTTGAATGATATTGCATCCATCAAATTGCAATCTACAAAATCCCTAACAATCTCCCCCTTTGCAATTTGATGGCAACACACCCACCACTGAATTTACACACTAAGTCTTCAGCTCCCCCTCAGCTGGACAAGTCTTGACATCTTGGATGCTCCTTCTCTTAGCTTGGGCTCTTGAGCTCTTTTTTTCATTCTTCATGATGCTTGGTACTTGATCAGTCTTCAATCTTTCTTTCTTTATGGCCAAGCATCTTCTTTAGCTCCAAGCTTTCTTTCTTCTATTTGCTCTCCCCCTTTGACCATGCCTCTCTCTCCCTTTGGCAAGATATGCACTCTCCCCCTGTAGAAGATCATACAACATCTCCCCTTAGGAAGCTTGGACATTCTCTTCCACTCTTGAGAACTTGAATGCTCTCTCCCCCTTTGAAGAATAGGAGATCTTTGAGTACTTGAAAGCTCTCTCTCCCTTTGACATTAAATTGCAAAGGTACCTACACACATGAAATAAGGAAAATACCTTTAGTAGCACCTGTTAATAAATGAAATCGAAAATGAAATTCATAACAGGTGATCATGTATGGTAGTAGTCTCTAAGGGTCTAAAGCCAATCCAAGGGTCAATTTGATCAAAACTAATACTTCCTATGAAGGTTTACACTCCCCCTCAATCCATTCTCTTCTTTTGTCAAACATTTGACAAGATATAACTATTTGGTTCAAGAAGTAGATGATTTAACCAAATGAGGGTCAACTTCAAGGAAATGATTAGATTCATTTAACTATAAGGCTCATATGATCAAATTGCAAAAAGAAAGCAAGGTTTAAAGAGAAAAGCAATCATGGATACCAATTGGAAAAACAAAGAATACCAATTGAGATTTAAAGATAGGTCTATTAAACACAATCACTCTAAAATGGATTTAAAGATATACCTATTAGAAAAAAAAATCCAAATTAGAGCTATCCATGATGAAATGGGGTTTACTAAACATAGCTTCAATCAATTTAACTATGAAAATCCTATGCTAAGTAAGTTTTGAAATCATTTCATTCAATCAATAAATATGACTATCATGTGCAAGATGAGTGAAATGAAATTCAAGCATGAAGCCAACCTCAACTAATAACCAACCAATATTATGAACACATAAACATGGTGGTCATGAGATATACCTATAAGAGCAAGAGAGGTGGCAAACATGAACATTATGATGCTAATGGTGTGTGACATGGAACAAATATATAACTATCAAGCTCAATCCATTGTACACAAGGTCTATCACAATCACAAGAAATCAAATCAATCGTAAATTATACCAAATGAAACCAATTGAATTTGACAACATGATTAAGAGCAAGAATGTGACAAACACAACATTCCATCAAGCATCATAAATAGATATTCATCACTTTTAAAGATATGACTATTGAGCATAGTGATGAACAAGATAAATTGCAATGCAAAAGGATATAACTTTGAAATGCATGCAATTTCCAAAGTGTCAAAATCATATGAATTCAACATCTAAGATATCCATCAAACATATAGAAATATGAGGAATAGATTTCAAAGAGTTTCATATGATCAAGAACACTACTATGAAGTTGAAACATGTATAAAAATGACATCATTTAGAGAATACACATGAATCAACATCATAACCATCCAAAAAAAATATGACTAGAAAGCATAGATAATGGATTTTAGTTCTAGTATGATTTCTACAAATATAACTAATATCACAACCATACATAGAACACTTTGACATTTGCATAGAGAGGATTAATCAACATTCAAGATCTAACTCATACCAAACATCAAAAAGGAATATAACTATTTAAACACAAGAAGGTATGAAGTTAAGGGTAGCAATCTATCATGCAACATCTCCACTCTTAGCAAATGTACTAAGCTTACAATGCAATGAAAAATGGATATGAGGTTTAAACCAAATGAACTTAGCACATAAAATCACATATGTACTTAAAAAGCTCAAAAATAAGATTTTACTATAAAGCACATAAACAATCATCAATTTGCATTAATGAAAATATATACCAAGTTAGGCACAAACATGCAAATCAATGCACCCATATCCAACCAAGCAATGTAAGACAACAAAATCAATTTGCATAAAAGGAAAGTAACTAAATGAGCAAAGATGCAAATTGTTTGTAAAAATTATTTCCTTCCAAAAGATATAATCATAATTAAGCACAAGGAAATAAATTCAAGGAAAATGCTTCTAAAAATACAACCAATAAAGCTTAGAACATTTTCCAAGGTTTTTCAAATCACTTTAATATATGAAATTCCAACAAAGAATCATTTATAGAATTATGAGCAAGTGAATTTGAAAAACAAGAAGTGTACTATTGTAAATTTTCAAATTGTAAAACAATAGACACTCACAAATTTTCCATACCAAGAGATATAACTTGAAAATCAATGGAAAACTTAAATAGATTCAAATCATTTGATTTACAAAAAGGATCTAACTATGACATACATCAAATGATTTTCCAACATCAATTGATCATGAAAAATCTAGCTATGAAAGCCTTTGTAATCACAATCAATTGATCATGAATAGATATGCACTACAAGAGATAAAACTATATAAACAAAATGCAAATCCATCATGAAAGTATTGCAATCAAAGGATTTTGAAAACCATGAGATATAACTTTAAAAGTTCATGAAGACAAAATCAAATGATCACAAAGAAACATTGCATTTTAAAAGATGTGACTATAAAGAAACAAAATGCAAATGTAACATGACCAACAAATAGATATAACTAAAAAGAATAGGTTGGTCTAGAGAGGATTAAGGCCTTAAGGTTAGTCTAAATGTGTACCAATGAAGATTCACCTAAGGTCTTGAAAAGGATGTCCTTGAGAGTTCATATAGAGGACTCACCAACTCTTGAAGATATAAGTTGAAAAAGTCTTAGAGTGGTGCAATGAAGTTAGGGGAAATTTCATTTTCAAACATAGTGGAAATCTTTAAAAAGATATGCAATAAATCACAACACTAGGATTCAAATCTAGCAAGGATCAACTCCGGGTTGTTAAACCTTAAAATGGAGTAACCCGCTCTGATACCACTTGAAAGTCCTGGGGATCCGAACCCTAGAGGGGGGGGGGGGTGAATAGGGTGAGGTTCATTTATGACCAATTTTAACCAATTTTAACTTCTTTAAAACAAACTAGTCACATGTGATGATTTATCATACAAGATGCGGAAGCTAACAAAAGAATCACCACAAAGCAATCACCATCACAAAAGGATTTATAGTGGTTCGGCCTCAATGCCAACATCCACTACCGGCTTGTGAAACAACACCCCACCGGATTTCCACTATTTATACTTTTCAATAGGCTAAGCAATAACCTTTACAATATGCTTTTCAAGGCTTAGCAATAACCTTTACAATGATGTTTTTCACGGCTCAACATCAACCTATACACTATGCTTTTATAGGCTAAGCAATAACCTCTTCAACCATAGGTTGGTTATCTCACTAAGTTAGTGTCTATAATACACTTGATGGAGACTCAATTAAGCTCATTACATTTGCCTCTAAAATAGGCGGATATAAAAATGAAAATCTAATACACACACACACACACTATGAATGCAAAGATGAAAGTACATGATGTGTGTGTGTAATGTCCTCAATCATTTTGAAAATGAAAGCTCATATATGTATGCCTAAGGCTTTTGAAAGTTTTAGCTCATAAAAACATTTATAATTGGGGAAAGAATGCAAGTCACATGTTAAAAGTAACAACTTGTTAATGATGTCAAAGATTCACAAGTTGTATGAAATTAATTAGCTCTAAACATGTGATGCATATGGATGTCAAACAAATCAACAATGTAGCTCAAAACATAAAAATAGATTTGATTGAAATAAGGGGACTAATCATATGTGATTATAAATACAACTTGAATATGATATACCAATCAATGCAAAGCAAGTTGTAAAACTTTAAAAAAAATTCACATATGATTTGTAAAGATGTTGAATCCACAACATAAGATATATTTTGAAAGAGATTTTCTTACGATGAAAAACAACACCTAAAGATTCAACCAAGTATATGAATCATGTTACATATAATTTCAAAGATTCTTTCATTAACATGATCTACTTAGATTTACCAAATAAAGTACTACTTGGATTGAATCAATGGTGATGCATCCAAAACAATAGATCAATTCAAAATATAAAACATGCTAAGGATACAAGACATCATAGGTTAACATGCTACTAAAGATTTATCAAAGATAAAACAAAACATGAAAACATATGATTTGTAAAGAAGTTGAATCCAAAACATAAGATAGTTTTGAAAGTGATTGTCTTATGTTGGAAAACAACAACCAAAGATTCAACAAAGTATATGGATCATGTTACATCTAATTTCAAAGATGTTTCCATTAACATGATCTACTTAGATTTACCAAAGATAAAGTACTACTTGTATTGAATCAATGGTGATGTATCCAAAACAATAAATCAATTCAAAACATAAAACATGTTAAGGATACAACACAACATAGTTTATCATGCTACAAATGATTTACCAAAAATAAAACAAAGCATGAAAACATATGATTAAGGAAAGTAGAGCATACTTGGTGATTTAACTTCATTAATCCAAGCTTTAGCTTTCCTAATGATCCCCTTCATCCCTTAGTTCATTTTCCTTTGAATATGCCTCAAAACCCCTCAAGGAGGGCCTTAAAATTCCCAACTTTTGGCAAAGGAAAGAACTCATATTTATAGCAAAAAGTGCCCAACGGCTAGTCTCCGGTCGACCTGGAAACAGGTCTCGGTCGACCGGGAACACACAACGGTCAGAAATATGACCGTTGGTGCTCCAGGGCAAATTCTGCCTGCAGTGTTCCCGGTCGACCTGCCCTTCCTGGTCGACCTGGAACACAGCGTTTCTGGCCCGGGACCAAAATTCCCAAAATTGCATATTTTTTGCATATTTAAAAGTCTTTCTTGGTGCAACTTTTTGGGCCCTTAAATCAAGCTTGAATACATGTTTTAAATCATTCTAAGGGGTTTAAAAACATGAAACACACAAAGCCTAAAATGATTCAAAACTTTAAAACTAATGGCTAGCTTGATTTCTAAAACTCTTTTAAAAAACAAATGCATCCAAGATTTAAAAGCAAATCATGCATAAATCAATACTTTTACAAATCTTAAAAACAATGCATGAATAAAACAAGATTTCAAGTTTATCTAAAACAATGCAAGTGTGTAAATCAAATGATGCTTGAATGATATTGCATCCATCAAATTGCAATCTACAAAATCCCTAACAATCTCCCCCTTTGCAATTTGATGGCAACACACCCACCACTGAATTTACACACTAAGTCTTCAGCTCCCCCTCAGCTGGACAAGTCTTGACATCTTGGATGCTCCTTCTCTTAGCTTGGGCTCTTGAGCTCTTTTTTTCATTCTTCATGATGCTTGGTACTTGATCAGTCTTCAATCTTTCTTTCTTTATGGCCAAGCATCTTCTTTAGCTCCAAGCTTTCTTTCTTCTATTTGCTCTCCCCCTTTGACCATGCCTCTCTCTCCCTTTGGCAAGATATGCACTCTCCCCCTGTAGAAGATCATACAACATCTCCCCTTAGGAAGCTTGGACATTCTCTTCCACTCTTGAGAACTTGAATGCTCTCTCCCCCTTTGAAGAATAGGAGATCTTTGAGTACTTGAAAGCTCTCTCTCCCTTTGACATTAAATTGCAAAGGTACCTACACACATGAAATAAGGAAAATACCTTTAGTAGCACCTGTTAATAAATGAAATCGAAAATGAAATTCATAACAGGTGATCATGTATGGTAGTAGTCTCTAAGGGTCTAAAGCCAATCCAAGGGTCAATTTGATCAAAACTAATACTTCCTATGAAGGTTTACACTCCCCCTCAATCCATTCTCTTCTTTTGTCAAACATTTGACAAGATATAACTATTTGGTTCAAGAAGTAGATGATTTAACCAAATGAGGGTCAACTTCAAGGAAATGATTAGATTCATTTAACTATAAGGCTCATATGATCAAATTGCAAAAAGAAAGCAAGGTTTAAAGAGAAAAGCAATCATGGATACCAATTGGAAAAACAAAGAATACCAATTGAGATTTAAAGATAGGTCTATTAAACACAATCACTCTAAAATGGATTTAAAGATATACCTATTAGAAAAAAAAATCCAAATTAGAGCTATCCATGATGAAATGGGGTTTACTAAACATAGCTTCAATCAATTTAACTATGAAAATCCTATGCTAAGTAAGTTTTGAAATCATTTCATTCAATCAATAAATATGACTATCATGTGCAAGATGAGTGAAATGAAATTCAAGCATGAAGCCAACCTCAACTAATAACCAACCAATATTATGAACACATAAACATGGTGGTCATGAGATATACCTATAAGAGCAAGAGAGGTGGCAAACATGAACATTATGATGCTAATGGTGTGTGACATGGAACAAATATATAACTATCAAGCTCAATCCATTGTACACAAGGTCTATCACAATCACAAGAAATCAAATCAATCGTAAATTATACCAAATGAAACCAATTGAATTTGACAACATGATTAAGAGCAAGAATGTGACAAACACAACATTCCATCAAGCATCATAAATAGATATTCATCACTTTTAAAGATATGACTATTGAGCATAGTGATGAACAAGATAAATTGCAATGCAAAAGGATATAACTTTGAAATGCATGCAATTTCCAAAGTGTCAAAATCATATGAATTCAACATCTAAGATATCCATCAAACATATAGAAATATGAGGAATAGATTTCAAAGAGTTTCATATGATCAAGAACACTACTATGAAGTTGAAACATGTATAAAAATGACATCATTTAGAGAATACACATGAATCAACATCATAACCATCCAAAAAAAATATGACTAGAAAGCATAGATAATGGATTTTAGTTCTAGTATGATTTCTACAAATATAACTAATATCACAACCATACATAGAACACTTTGACATTTGCATAGAGAGGATTAATCAACATTCAAGATCTAACTCATACCAAACATAAAAAAGGAATATAACTATTTAAACACAAGAAGGTATGAAGTTAAGGGTAGCAATCTATCATGCAACATCTCCACTCTTAGCAAATGTACTAAGCTTACAATGCAATGAAAAATGGATATGAGGTTTAAACCAAATGAACTTAGCACATAAAATCACATATGTACTTAAAAAGCTCAAAAATAAGATTTTACTATAAAGCACATAAACAATCATCAATTTGCATTAATGAAAATATATACCAAGTTAGGCACAAACATGCAAATCAATGCACCCATATCCAACCAAGCAATGTAAGACGACAAAATCAATTTGCATAAAAGGAAAGTAACTAAATGAGCAAAGATGCAAATTGTTTGTAAAAATTATTTCCTTCCAAAAGATATAATCATAATTAAGCACAAGGAAATAAATTCAAGGAAAATGCTTCTAAAAATACAACCAATAAAGCTTAGAACATTTTCCAAGGTTTTTCAAATCACTTTAATATATGGAATTCCAACAAAGAATCATTTATAGAATTATGAGCAAGTGAATTTGAAAAACAAGAAGTGTACTATTGTAAATTTTCAAATTGTAAAACAATAGACACTCACAAATTTTCCATACCAAGAGATATAACTTGAAAATCAATGGAAAACTTAAATAGATTCAAATCATTTGATTTACAAAAAGGATCTAACTATGACATACATCAAATGATTTTCCAACATCAATTGATCATGAAAAATCTAGCTATGAAAGCCTTTGTAATCACAATCAATTGATCATGAATAGATATGCACTACAAGAGATAAAACTATATAAACAAAATGCAAATCCATCATGAAAGTATTGCAATCAAAGGATTTTGAAAACCATGAGATATAACTTTAAAAGTTCATGAAGACAAAATCAAATGATCACAAAGAAACATTGCATTTTAAAAGATGTGACTATAAAGAAACAAAATGCAAATGTAACATGACCAACAAATAGATATAACTAAAAAGAATAGGTTGGTCTAGAGAGGATTAAGGCCTTAAGGTTAGTCTAAATGTGTACCAATGAAGATTCACCTAAGGTCTTGAAAAGGATGTCCTTGAGAGTTCATATAGAGGACTCACCAACTCTTGAAGATATAAGTTGAAAAAGTCTTAGAGTGGTGCAATGAAGTTAGGGGAAATTTCATTTTCAAACATAGTGGAAATCTTTAAAAAGATATGCAATAAATCACAACACTAGGATTCAAATCTAGCAAGGATCAACTCCGGGTTGTTAAACCTTAAAATGGAGTAACCCGCTCTGATACCACTTGAAAGTCCTGGGGATCCGAACCCTAGAGGGGGGGGGGGGTGAATAGGGTGAGGTTCATTTATGACCAATTTTAACCAATTTTAACTTCTTTAAAACAAACTAGTCACATGTGATGATTTATCATACAAGATGCGGAAGCTAACAAAAGAATCACCACAAAGCAATCACCATCACAAAAGGATTTATAGTGGTTCGGCCTCAATGCCAACATCCACTACCGGCTTGTGAAACAACACCCCACCGGATTTCCACTATTTATACTTTTCAATAGGCTAAGCAATAACCTTTACAATATGCTTTTCAAGGCTTAGCAATAACCTTTACAATGATGTTTTTCACGGCTCAACATCAACCTATACACTATGCTTTTATAGGCTAAGCAATAACCTCTTCAACCATAGGTTGGTTATCTCACTAAGTTAGTGTCTATAATACACTTGATGGAGACTCAATTAAGCTCATTACATTTGCCTCTAAAATAGGCGGATATAAAAATGAAAATCTAATACACACACACACACACTATGAATGCAAAGATGAAAGTACATGATGTGTGTGTGTAATGTCCTCAATCATTTTGAAAATGAAAGCTCATATATGTATGCCTAAGGCTTTTGAAAGTTTTAGCTCATAAAAACATTTATAATTGGGGAAAGAATGCAAGTCACATGTTAAAAGTAACAACTTGTTAATGATGTCAAAGATTCACAAGTTGTATGAAATTAATTAGCTCTAAACATGTGATGCATATGGATGTCAAACAAATCAACAATGTAGCTCAAAACATAAAAATAGATTTGATTGAAATAAGGGGACTAATCATATGTGATTATAAATACAACTTGAATATGATATACCAATCAATGCAAAGCAAGTTGTAAAACTTTAAAAAAAATTCACATATGATTTGTAAAGATGTTGAATCCACAACATAAGATATATTTTGAAAGAGATTTTCTTATGATGAAAAACAACACCTAAAGATTCAACCAAGTATATGAATCATGTTACATATAATTTCAAAGATTCTTTCATTAACATGATCTACTTAGATTTACCAAATAAAGTACTACTTGGATTGAATCAATGGTGATGCATCCAAAACAATAGATCAATTCAAAATATAAAACATGCTAAGGATACAAGACATCATAGGTTAACATGCTACTAAAGATTTATCAAAGATAAAACAAAACATGAAAACATATGATTTGTAAAGAAGTTGAATCCAAAACATAAGATAGTTTTGAAAGTGATTGTCTTATGTTGGAAAACAACAACCAAAGATTCAACAAAGTATATGGATCATGTTACATCTAATTTCAAAGATGTTTCCATTAACATGATCTACTTAGATTTACCAAAGATAAAGTACTACTTGTATTGAATCAATGGTGATGTATCCAAAACAATAAATCAATTCAAAACATAAAACATGTTAATGATACAACACAACATAGTTTATCATGCTACAAATGATTTACCAAAAATAAAACAAAGCATGAAAACATATGATTAAGGAAAGTAGAGCATACTTGGTGATTTAACTTCATTAATCCAAGCTTTAGCTTTCCTAATGATCCCCTTCATCCCTTAGTTCATTTTCCTTTGAATATGCCTCAAAACCCCTCAAGGAGGGCCTTAAAATTCCCAACTTTTGGCAAATGAAAGAACTCATATTTATAGCAAAAAGTGCCCAACGGCTAGTCTCCGGTCGACCTGGAAACAGGTCTCGGTCGACCGGGAACACACAACGGTCAGAAATATGACCGTTGGTGCTCCAGGGCAAATTCTGCCTGCAGTGTTCCTGGTCGACCTGGCCCTTCCTGGTCGACCTGGAACACAGCGTTTCTGGCCCGGGACCAAAATTCCCAAAATTGCATATTTTTTGCATATTTCAAAGTCTTTCTTGGTGGAACTTTTTGGGCCATTAAATCAAGCTTGAATACATGTTTTAAATCATTCTAAGGGGTTTAAAAACATGAAACACACAAAGTCTAAAATGATTCAAAACTTTAAAACCAATGGCTAGCTTGATTTCTAAAACTCTTTTAAAAAACAAATGCATCCAAGATTTAAAAGCAAATCATGCATAAATCAATACTTTTACAAATCTTAAAAACAATGCATGAATAAAACAAGATTTCAAGTTTATCTAAAACAATGCAAGTGTGTAAATCAAATGATGCTTGAATGATAATGCATCCATCAAATTGCAATCTACAAAATCCCTAACAGGGGGCAGTACCAGTGCTATTAGAATTGCCAATAATCCGGTCTTCCATGAAAGAACAAAGCACATAGAGATTGACTGTCACTTCATCCGTCAACATATCGTTACTGGGAAGATAACTCTACCCCATGTTTCTTCTTTTAACCAGTTGGCGGATATCTTCACCAAAGCACTTCCCAAACAACGTCATCATGATCTAACTTGCAAATTGATGTTTTCCATCTTACCACATCAATTTGAGGGGGAGTGTATAAGATAACATGCCTTTAAGTTAGGCCCAGGCCCATCCAAGCCCATGTATAATCCCTCACGTGGGATATTGTTTAGATTGTATAGCCGATTTCTTTCCACTTCTTTCCTTGTATAGATTATGAGATATTCTTTCATTATTCTAATTTGTATACTTAACATGTTTAGAGCCTTGATTAAGGCACAATCTAATTATAAATACAAACAGTCGATCCTCCATTAAGGCATGACCTTCTCCCACAGATTCTCTTCTTCTTCTCTCCTTCCTTCACAAATTATTACAGGGAGGACTTATACGATGGAGAAAAATGATCAGTACAAACAAAACCAAAACGGGATGAAGGAATTCTGGTGCGCAAGGGGTACCTTCGAGTTTGAGGAGGATCCTGCACATCTGGAGCAGAGGAGATAGGCCCATGGTCAGAAGTAGGTGGGGCTGCAGATTCCAAAGGAGCAGACGGAGGTTTGGGCCAATGATGATATACCTGCAAGGGTGGAGTAGAAGGGGTATCAGAGGGAAACAGATCTGGAAAGGGATCAAGGGGATAGACCGCAGGGTGCTCAGGAGAAGGGGATTGTGTAGGTAATGTATAAAAAGGTATATGTTCCAAGAAGGTGACATTACGAGAGACTCGTAACCAATTGGTTTTAGGATCATAGCATCGATAGCCTTTTTGTTCGATGCCATACCCTAAAAAGACACAGACAGTGGATTTTGGGGAAAGTTTGGTTCTCTCATTATCATGTAACAGAACAAAATAGGTGCAGCCAAAAACTTTGAGATAAGACAAGTCAGGTTTACAGGAGAATAATTTTTCATAGGGAGATGTGCTAGATAAAACAGAGGATGGTATTCTGTTAATCAGATAGATTGTAGTCAGGACTGCTTCCCACCAGAATTACAGAGGAACATGTGAGGAATAAATCAATGATCGAGCAGTCTTTAGGATATGTCTATGTTTCCTTTCTGCTACACCATTCTGCTGTGGTGTGGCAGGACAGGATAATTGAGCTAGAGTCCCTTGACTGGTCAGGTAAGAGTGAAATTTATGGGACATGTATTCTCCCCCAAAGTCAAACAAGAATATTTTAACCCTCGTGTCAAATTGAGTGGAAACCATGGTGGAGAAAGCAGTGTAGATAGTGTATAACTCAAAATGGTGTTTCATTAAATACAACCATGTATATCTAGTGGAATCATCAATAAACAACACATAATAAATGGAACCTCCTTTCGTTGGCTGAGAGGTAGGTCCTCAGACATCAGAATGCTCCAAAGCGAAAGGAGCATTAGTAAAAGAAGTGTTTTTATTATAAGGGAATGCATGTTGTTTACGAAATCGGCAACCAAAACAAGTTGAAATGTCTGATACATAAATGTTTCCAAATACACCACTAGTAAATAAAATTTTCATTTTATTTAAAGATAAATGGCCTAAACGTGAGTACCAAAGGGCAAAGGGTGATGTAGAGGAAATGAGTGCGGCAGGGATATGCTGGATGATGGAAGATGCAGTGAGTGAAGATAATAAAGCCCTCCGGACCTAAGGCCGGTCCCAATCTATCTCCCGGTGCGCGGATCTTGCACAGAACAACCAGTAGAAGAAAATGAGATAAGAAATCTAGAAGAAGTCAATTGACTAATAGAGATTAAGTTGATAGAGAGGTGAGGAACACACAAAACATTAGTGAGAGAGATCAACTTATTTGAAATGGAGCCAATAAGGGAGACTGGTAGAGGAGTGGCATCAACTGTATGGATGGTGAGAGAGCTAGCGGGGTATAACAATTATGAAGTTTGGAAACATCATTTGTCATATGATAGGATGCACCAGAATAAAAAAATCCATGTAGTATCAAGAGTACCTGACGGACCAGAAATGGTCATGGCAGAACCGGAGGCTGAGGGTGTAGTGGCCATCTGAGAAACAGAATCAGTGGAGGAGGCTAGAAACAACTATTGCATGCACTCAGACTGAATCTGAGATGCATGATCCATTTGCGGAAGCACAAAACTATCATCTTCAGTAACATTGGCCGCATAGGGTTGTTGTTGATAAGATTGCATGGGACCACGATTGGGCTGTTGACCAGAGTGTTTGTTCTTATTGTTTGGCCTTTGAGGTCTGGTTAGGCAGTCCCGTTTCCAGTGTCCTTTCTTCTTACAATAATTGCAAAAGTCATTAGTACCAGAAAGAAAAGAGTGGTCATTCTGTGGGGTATTAACATTTGCTGACAGTACATGTACGGGTTCCACATGTTTCTTCCTTGTAACAGAAAGCTGAGTTTGTTCTTCTGCCAGAAGCTCCGAGAGTACCGTATCCACAAAAGGCAATGATGACCGATGTAATAATTGACCACGAACATGCTCAAAATCAAGGCGGAGGGCCATAAGAATTGAACCAGGCGAGTCTGCTGCCTATAGACTTCAAAGGTATCAGCATCATCAGTTGTTTTAAAGGTGGGTTCCATTAGAGTCAGTTGATCCCATAGGATAGTCATTTTGATGAAGAAATCATGAATGGAATCATTGCCTTGATCTGCAGTTTTGATTTCCCGTTCTAATTGATACCGGCGAGCAGCATTAGACTGAGTGGCTAAATAATCACAAGCAGCTTTAGGGCAATTGAATTTAGCTAATTGGTTCCCAATAGAAGGATTGACCGAATTAGCAATCCAAGAATTGATTTTCCCAATGGAAGCTTCCCATTCATCAAAAGTAGCATCCTTACTATCTGGTGTAGGGATCTGCTAAGCAACATATTTCCACAGTTTTTAACCCTTGAGGAAATTTTGCATGAGATGGGACCAATAGGGATAATTTGTACCATCAAGTTTGACAGTAATACCCGAAACAGTTCTATCAGAAGGCATTGGAGCAAGACAAAGTGCTCACAGTCTGAATATAAGTGAAATCCAGCCCCAAAGTCAAGTCAGAATTGAAATCCAACCACAATAACTAAACAGATCTTGAAAAGAAAAATCCAATAAAGAAGTCCGGTCACTTGAAATTGAGCACAGATGAGAGCTAGGGGCCCCATTGAGTGATCAGATGAAGGATCACAATAACAGTGTGCAAGCTAATATGAAAAAATCCAGAAATTGGTCCAGGCGACCTTGAATCTAGGCACAACCCCACTAGATGAAATGGATGATCAGATCACACAGTGATCTCTGCCTCAAAAATCCGAAACACCTCTAGCTGGAATGAAGGTGAAATCTTGAGAAACAAGAAATTTTAATTGTTTTGATGAAAACTATTTGCACAAAGATGACAGGTGCAGATAAGATCAGATGGCCTACCTCAGATGATCATAAAATCTGGGAAAATGTACAGAATTCCTAGGATTGATGGGCGACCAGGATAGGAAGATTTCGCTGAGCAAAGGTTGATCAATAGGCGGGCCACCCTTGATCACAGTAGGCACAGTGCTTCTCACAGACGCAGTGCTTCTCACAGATGAATAGGACTGCTGCAGGGCTTCTCTTATGCTTGAATGGATGGACGATCAGGCTCTGATACCATGTGAGATGTTATGCACCAAGCTAGAAGCATGCAAGAGATGGCAGTGACATACAGACGAGAGAGAGAAGTTCCAAGAGAAACCATATTGATTGTATTGATGAAAGATACATATATAACACTGTAGCCTAGATTAGTGGATCTGATTAGGGATCTTATTACAAGATTACAAGCACAATTAAGTAAACTAATATCTATCTAATTTAATGACAACTCATACATGGGCTGCCCAATACATGGGTTGCTGACCCAACCTGTTGACCTGGGCTGACCCAATACATGGGTTGCTAACCAACCTGTTGGCCTATTTCTTTACAATAACATCTTGCCAATAAGTGATCTTCGAGGCCTGTGAATATGAGGTGGGTATAGGAGCACCATCCAAGGAAGTAAAAAGGGCAGGAAATCCATAGCGGTTAGGGGAAACAAAAGGATGACTAGAGCGTCGCGGAGAGATGATGCTATCAGAATAAGCATTATTACCTGAAGGTTCAGTAGGCGGCACTGGGAGATGATCAGGAGAAGGAGTCACCATAGGAGGGACCGTGTTACGCCGGACATAGACTTTGGGAAGAGTGAATGGAGAAGCAGACCCTGAGAATTGTGGCAAATAAGACACAGCAATAGGATGGCTATCCAAACCTAAAGAAAAGAAGGGAATCTGTTCTAAGAAAATCACATTACGAGATATTTGCATGCATTTTTCGAGTTGATCGTAACACAAAAACCCTTTGTGTTCATTACTGTAGCCCAGAAAGATGCATTTGGCAGCATGTGGTAATAACTTAGTGCGCTTAGTAGGTGGAAGATGAACAAAGCACAAGTAGCCAAAAACACGCAAGTGAGAGTATGAAGGGGTATGACCAAAGAGAACTTCGTAAGGAGTTGTCTTTCCTAGAACAATACTAGGAAGACGATTAATAAGATACACAACAGTTTGTGCAGCATCTGACCAAAAATTGAGAGGAACTAATGATGCAATTATAAGAGTACGAACAGTTTCAAGAATGTGTCTGTTCTTTCTTTCCGTAATTCCATTTTGCTGAGGAGTATGCATACATGATTTTTGGTGAAGAATGCCTTTATAAAAAAGGAAGGCATAGAAATCATGAGATTTATATTCTCCACCAGAATCTGATCTAAGAATCTTTTTACCTTTCTTAAATTAGGTTTGGACCATGTTATAAAATCTTTGAAAAATAGAAAACACTTCAGATTTCAAGCGCATAAAAAAAATCCAAGTATAATGGGAATGATCATCAATAAAGGTCACATAGTACTTAAATGTCGTCCTACTTAAGGTAAGAGCAATTCCCCAAATATCAGTGTGAATAATGTCAAAAGATTCTAATGCACGAGAATTATTGATAGAAAAAGGCGAAATATGACTCTTACTTAAGCAACAAGTTTCACACTTTGATTGAGATAAAGAAGACATTATTTTATTATCAATAGTAGAGTCCAAAAAACCAAGTATAAGCAAGGAAATTAAATGAGCACTGTTCACATGACCAAGACGTTTATGCCAAACAGTCCACAATTTATTGAAATTATTAGAAGAAGCAAAGAAGGAATGATGTACAATGTCCAGCAAAAGCAGACGCCCATGTTTACTCCTCGTCGCGATCACCTTCCCAGTTTGTCGCCCTTGTATAACACAACTAGAGGAAGAAATGTGAACAATATATCTATCATCAATAAGTTGTCCCACAGAAAGCAAATTGACTGATAATTTTGGAACAAAGTAGACATTGGGAAGGGTGATGGACTGACCATAGGCACTAGATAAAGTAATGGAACTGTTAATGACCAGTTACACCAAAAATGACCAGTTACACCAAAAGCTCGAGCTGCTAGTGAATGGCATAACAATGTATATCAATAACCCCATCGAAAGGGAAGCCGTTCGAATTCGGAACCCAATAGACAGAACAGAAAGATGGAGGTAACATACCTCTCAGGGGTTTCGAACTCCTGACCTCTAGCTTTGATACCATGTTAATAATCAATTACACCAAAAGCTCGAGTTGCTAGTGAACGCATAACATTTTATATTAACACCCCCTCTCGACCGGAAGCCATTCGAATTTGAAACCCAACAAACAGACGGAACAGACAAGCCAAACAGACAAATAGAGGTAACATGCCTCCCAGGGGTTTCGAACTCATGACCTCTGGCTCTGATACCATGTAATAAACCATATACCAACCCAAAATCTTAAGCTGATAGGTGGAAGGCCCGTATAGGTATATTAAGACATATCAAGCCGTTTACTTAGGCGAAGTGGGATGTGGGACTTCCCAACACTCCCCATCATGTGCAAGCCCAACAGAATTCATGGACGGGCCTGTCACGCGGGCTACACAAGAACAATGGGATCGAAACTCGCTCTAATACCATGTTAATAACCAGTTACACCAAAAGCTTGAGCTGCTAGTGAACGGCATAACAATGTATATCAACACCCCCATCGAACAGGAAGCCGTTCTAATTCGGAACCCAATAGACAGACCAGACCAGACAGAACAGATAGATGGAGGTAACGTGCCTCTCAGGGGTTTCGAACTCGTGACCTCTAGCTCTGATACCATATTAATAACTAGTTACACTGAAAGCTCGAGCTTTTGGTGTAGCTGGTTATTAACAAGAGCCAACTCCACCAGGTTACAGATAAGGGTGGAAATATGTAAAGCTTTGTTCTACAGATGTCATGTGATTTGAGGCTTCTGAATCTAAAAACCATGTGGATGAGGTGATAGGAGAAGAAGTAGATGCTGAAGAATGAAAGGCGGGAAATACTATAGGAAAATGAGTTTGATACCGACCACGATTAAAGCCCATAGATGCATATGCTGAGGTAACCATGTTTTGAATCAGTTCTTAAATCTGATAAGGAGTCATGGATATAGCCCCGGATGTAGTGCTTCATGTATCAGATAAGGGCGACTGAGCCTGAAATGCAGTTGGAATATTCTGTCTTGGCAGATTGGAGAGAGACTTCTTCTATTGTGTCTCATTCCTTCATTATAAGCTGCGACAGTCATCAATAAGATGACAAGCGTTTGCAATATCTGCAATCCAACTTCTTACGACAATTTCTGGCAATATGACCGAAGCCTTTGCATTCATAACATTGAGTAAGTTTCGGATTTGGGGTTGCCAGAAGAGCAGAGTCGGCCGGAAGAGGTGCGAGGAAGGCCTTTGGTTCTTCAAGAATAGCAAGCTATGAGGTGAGGTATAGTTCTTCTCAAATGACTTCTTGAAAGCACGTATCAAGATTAACAGAAATTTTTCTATTCATGAGAGCAGATCGAACAGATTCAAATTCTGGACGTAGATTCATAAGAAACTGGCTAATGTGAATTTTCTTCTTCTTCTTCTTCTTCTTCTTTTAATGTTAACTTGTATTGATAGAAAAAATGAACTTTACAAAAGAGATTTACAGTATAAAAGAGTTATACTGAGAAGCGGCCGGGCAAAAACCCCAAAAAATAGCCACCTCCCAAAAGGAGGGGAAACAAAAACAAGGAGGGGGAAAGAGAACCAAATCAAATTGAGATGACTTCCCTCCAATTGAACATTATTGCATCATTAGATAAGCCCCAAAAATCTGGAAGATAGGAGACCCACGAGGCCATGCAGAATTTCTATCTAAGGGTTAAGTCTTCTTTAGAGGAAGCAATCCCTTCAAAACACCTTCTATTTCTCTCTTTCCAAATCGTCCAGATGCAACCAAAAAAGAGATGCGCCACATGATCTTCCCTTTGGAGGTATTAATCGGGGTAGCCCACTGAGTTTTTTCTTGTAATTTGAGAGCCTCTGAGAGAAATCCAGGAGAGACTATTTGGATCAACATAGAATCTCTTTCGATCCATCAGGTGAGAAACCCATTAAAGTATTCATGCACAGATTTATCCCCTTGATTGTATTTAGCAATTTTACTATCTAAGTGAAACTTCTGGGCTTTATTAGTCTGATGGTAGACTTTCTTGAGATGAGCCCACATATCAGCTGCTATAGTATAGGCTTGAAGAGCCACGACAAGAGAGAAATCAATACAGTTAAGTATCCAAGTAACCACTTTAGCATTTTTCTTGGACCAGGTGGCTTAGGCTTGGAGTCGGTGGTACTTAGAGTAGGAGGCTTAGTTATTGTTCCATCAAGATAACCAAATAGTCCTTGTCCTTCTACAAAGTTCTTTAAATGGAATGACCAAGACATATAATTATGCCTGTGCAGGCCCGGCCCGGCCCGTTTGACATCCCTACCTTCCACCACAGTCATGATATAATAACAATTCTTATGTCTGCAGTTGCATTCGGACCAAGCTTACAGTGCATCTAGGCATGTCTTCAATGACGGACAAGATTATTAGAAGAAACAGTAGAAAAACATACATATGCCTACAAGATTGGTTTTTAGCGGACGAGAGGAAGCAACAAATAATTGACCAAGAAGAATTAGAATACGAGATGGGTGCATTAGAATATCAGAGAAGTAATTTGTAAATTTCATCAAAATATCATGTAACTTGTAACTTTAAAATATCATAGATGTCCATGTAATTAGAAATGTTTTTTTTTTTTTACTAATATGTAATTAGAAATATCACATTATATATTTTTCATTATTGTAAATTTATTTTCCAAGTTGGAAATATTTCAAATTTGTAGGGTTTTTTTTTCAAGAAAACTATGAAAGATGTATGTTTTCTTTCGAGTTGTACACTTTATTTTTATGAATTAATGAAATTATCTTCTTTTTTTTCTTGAAGTTCTAAGATGCCTTTTCCAATTAAAAAAGAAGCACATGGGCCGACCCAATCCAACACCGCCGGAACTAACCAGCACGACCTTGCCTAGGCACAACATGGCATGGCCCATGAATGTTCATAAGCCAACACAGCAGTGTTGTCAACCCGTCACAGCCTATTTTACATCCCTAACCGTACCTCATCCTCCTTATCACCCCTACATGCATGCGGGGGCTAGCTACTATAGGATATAATATATATATATATATATATATATATATATAGAGAGAGAGAGAGAGAGAGAGAGTAAAAGGGATGAGATGCATAAAAGTGATTCAACAAAGCCTTGGGAATGTTTGATGTAGACTAACTTAGGTAGCAACTTCATGGAGGAAAGGATTTTGGTACATCTAATTGTTGAATAGGCCACTCAATTGTATTGCAGAAGAAAGAGAAACACGTGATACCCCAGTAGCAATGGTGTCTCATCTCATAGACTTGCACAGGGATCGATCCTTCGGCGGGTAGGTTGTCTCACAAGTTTGTACCACTCACCATCTAGCAATATATATAGGAAAATTTTCAAAACAGGGCTAAAGTTTTTTCAAGATTTTAAATCAGGACAAAACAAAACTCACATTTCAAGTCAGGACTTGAGTTTTCCATTTACATTTCAAATCAAGACATCGGCGAAAAATTGATTTTTCCGGCAAATTTTTCCTCCATGCTTTTCAAAATACCCAAAATGCCCCAAACCCTTTCTTTCTCCCTCTCAACCACCATTGTTCTTTAAGCCAGTTTCTGTTCACTCGCCTCAACAAAGAAAAAGGGAAAAAACTATTGTTCCAATGTCGTTCTGGTTTTGAGATCCATGTTGGAAAATCCCATCCAATATATAAAGTCCCCACTCCCTTGATTTAGTGTCGGTGTAGAAATCACAGGACCACAAAGTGGACATGATCTCGCCACTCAGGTTGGTCATTCTTTGTCTTTTTGTTAATTTAATCTAATAGGTTTTGACATTTCAATACAAGTAAGGTTCCCACGATCGAGACCGTCGCCATGGATGATCTCAAGAACGAGGTCAGATTCGATCTCAAGTTAGTAGTACCACCTCATCCGCGTCTAGAAGCAGAACTACATCCTATAAGACCCCTCTTCTACCAGAAAGATGAGCTTCGTCTCCGGCATGGCAAGGTTCCTCTGCTGCATCATCAATCTCTCCTCGTCAAGAATGACTCTGACCTCCAGCTGCTCCTGCAAACGAGAACCAAAGAAAGTGAGTTTATTACGGATCTTGATGGTGAAGGACTAGAAGCTTTTCCCGAATATAGAGGAGCTTTTTCTAAGCGGGAGTTAGTCTGAGTTCCATTGAAATTGGTGAGATCCCGATGGTGAACTGAAGCAAGGTCTGGGGAAGATAGGGTGGCAGCCCAGGGAGGGTGTGTCATAACCGATGACGTATACAAATATGGTGGTTGGAGGGAGGAACGAAAACCGGTTAAGGTCAGTCAGGGTATCTTGAAAAAAATAGAGGAAAAAGTAACATGAAAAGTTAATTTGTCTACCAATGTCCTGATTTGAAATGCAAATGCAAAACTTAAGTCCTGATTTGAAATGTGAGTTATTTTTTCTCCTTATTTGAAATCTGAACAAAATTTGAGCTCTATTTTGAAATTCTTCCCATATATATAGTGCAACCATTCTGATAAATGGGGTACCAAAAGGCCAGATTATCTCATCTAGAGGTTTGAGATAGGGTGACCCTCTCTTTCAATATTTGTTTCTATTGTGTCCAAAAGGACTCACGTCCCTGTTGAGACGTGCAGAGCAAGAAAGAAAAATCACAAGCCTAAATATCTGCAGAGGAGCAACTCAGATCAGTCATCTGTTTTTTGCGAATGACAACCTTCTATTCTATCGGGCTATAATTGAGGAGAATGTACATGTGCAACACCTTCTCAAAGTATATGAGGAAGCCTCATGGCAGAAAATCAACACAGAAAAGACTTCTCTTCTTTTCAATAAGAACACTAGCCATGAGGACCATGACAAGATCAAAGCTACTTAAGAGGAGTGGATGATATCAAACAACATGAGAAGTATCTAGGGGTAAGCTCCCTTGTTGGGCGATCAAAGAAATGGGCTTTCATGGAAGTAAAGGAAAGAGTATGGAAAAAGTTGCAGGGATGGAAGGAGAAGTTGCTTTCAAAAGCTAGGAGAGAGATTCTGATTAAAACGGTAGCACAAGCAATCCCAACTTATGCCATGAGTTGTTTCAAACTACCATTCGGTCTCTACAAAGAGTTCACAAGTATGATGGCAAGGTTTCGATGGAGACAACAAAGTAATGAAAGAAAGATTCATTGGGAGAGCTAGGATAATTTATGCGAGTCCTCCAAATACGGTGGAGGCATGGGTTTAAGAGATTTGGAAGCTTTCAATTTAGCTCTCCCAGCAAAACAAGGTTGGAAGCTTATGCATAACCATCAATCTTTGTTTTACAAGGTATTTAAAGCAAAATATTTTCCACGTGTTTCTTTCCTCCAATGTAGTCTTGGAAAGAACTCATCTTTTGTATGGAAAGATATCTATGAAGCTAAGAGATTCCTAATGGAGGGGTGCTAATGGAGAGTGGGGGATGGCAGGAAAATAAAGATATGGGGTGACAAATGGCTACTGACTCCTATGACCTACAAAGTCACTACACAAAGAAGGGTTTTTAAGAAGATGATGCTATGGTGAGTATTCTCATTGATCAAGCGAAGAAAATATGGGATATACAGAAGGTGCGTGAAGTTTTCTTCCCGAATGAAGCAAAGGTGATTCTAAAGATCCCTTTGAGCTCTCATGTGACAAATGATATATTGATATGCGCTAAGAATAAATCGGGAGAGTTCTCTGTTAATGTGCTTACATGGTTGCATCAAGTTCTAAAAAAATAAAGGCATAGGGGAAAACTCTAACACGGGGGCATGAAGGAAGTTTTGGATGTAGTTATGGAATATGAAGATCCTAAATAAGATCAAGACTTTCGCATGGAGGGCATGCAAGGATATCTTACACACTAAGGCAAATCTTAAAAAAAGTGTCGTATTATTGCAGAGTCCTCTTGTGAATTCTATACGGTTAAGACAGCAGATGGTATGCATGCTCTATTCTCTTGTCCACATGATATCGGGTGTGGAGGGATTGCTTCCTTGGTATAGATTTCAATCAGATCATGCAGCATAATTTTACCTTGCTTCCCTGGGACTTAGTAGAAAAAGACCCAACATTTGATTTGGAACTTCTCTTTACCATAGCGTGGGGACTTTGGAATGGGAGAAATTCATTCATTCATAATTGTGAGACATGTGATTCATGGTTGGTTGTTGACAAGGCAAGGAAATTGGTACATGCTTTTAAATGCACTCGTATTCAAAAGAGTAGCTTGATAAGTGTTAAATATTACATATTTTACCCCTCATTAATCCGAATTTTATCGGCATCTCATATGCATATCATTTGTTTCACACAAAGATTTTATCCTTCTACCACATTAACGGATTATCAGATTATCATGCATAAATTCGATTATTTATAGCGCATTTTTATGTAATTTCTCTTGTGTAGGTGGACCATGCAACTACCCCAACCTTCCGTCTAGTGTCCCAAGGCGTCAAGAAGAGATTTCAATAAAGAAGTTACATGAAGAAATCTTGGAGAAGTGTGGAAGAATTTCAAAATAAGAGGAAAAGACTTTAAGGATAAAAGAAGTTATTTTTTAACACAAAGGAATGGTTGATGTATTGGTTAGAGCTTGGGTTGCTATGAAATATGTTATGGGTTTTAATCTCAACAATTACATATTATTGAAGCAATATATGTGAAAGCAAAAGAACCAATGAAAAGCCTCCAAATCAAATTGAAGCAATCCATGTGAAAGCAAATGAGCCAATCAAAAGCCTTCGAGTTGTAATCAATTAAATGGAAGCAATTCTTGTGAAAGGAAATGAGACAATCAAATGTTTTCTATAAATTGGAATGCTTTTGTAGAGAAAAATGAAATCTTTTGGCAAGTTAGTTTTTTTTGTAATTTTATTTTACTTTTAGATTGTAATTAGGAGCTTCTTTGTAACTAATCTAGAGAGAGTGTAATTGAAGATCATTAATGAAGATTTAAAGCTCTTTCTTGATGTTTATTGGCTAAAACTCTTAGATTAGGTTCTCCTTTTAAAGGTAAGTAATGTGATTAGTTCAATTACATGCATGTTTTAGTTTAAATTTCCTACTTATGTCTTGATTGATTAGTAGATTTTAGATATAATCGTACTAATCTCTCTCATTTCTCACGCTATCTCTACACTTGATGTTTGGATAATCTCAATTGATGCTTTGTAGTTTGATTTAGTTCTCTCACATAGCATGCTCTAGAGCCCTTATCTTTGATCTTTTGTACCTTGTGATTTTGATGATTTATTGTTAGGGTAGCTAAATGATGATCTAGGATCTTGGCCTTTGATTTTCTTTTACTTTGATCTTCATTGTTATATCATCTAATCCAATTAGGCAAGAGATTGCTAATTGGATTGTAAATTTGGGAGTTGAATTAGAGGATGCCTTGTTTGAATCAACTACATACTTAGTGGATTTTGGATTGCCTAATCTCTTATTTTTATTGTTGTTAACTTAAATCTTTATTTGATTTGTTATTTTCACTTCTAGATTTTTATATACACATTTCACACAACTTGTTTTAAAATCCCCACATTTCACGCCACATCTTCACCTTAAATCTTTCATTTCCAACCACCATTCATCCACTAGTTTAGTATAGTTTGTTAGATTAACTTAGATCTTATTAAATTCATATTTTAGATTGTTAATTAGTTGTTTACATTGTATAGTTTATTAGTTTTATTTTTTCCACTTCATTTGTCTATATTAGCTATATCTTAGTTCAACTCTCATTTAATTGGATTCATTGCTTGTTCCATCCTCTCTATGTGGGATCGATAATCCAGACTCTTTAGTCCTTTACTACTTGACGACACCGTAGTCTTGCGGTTAAGCGTTACACATATAAGTGTCGATCATATTCTTAATAAAGAGAAGACTCTATGTTGGAATCCTTCATCAACAGGTGTTCTTAAGCTTAATGTGGATGGTGTTCCATTTGATAAGATACAGAAAGCGAGAGTTGGAGATTTGGTGCTATTCTTAGAGATGAGGTTGGTAACGTGATTATGACCATGAGTAAAATAGAAAATGGAGTGGCCAATGCCGATGACATTGAAGCAATAGTAGCATTAAGAGCAATTCAGATGGTTTTTCACATTGGGGTGAGCAGTATTATACAAAAATGGGACTCAATGTGGGTGGTGGATGCACTAAAGTCTTCTGGTACAAATATGTCAAGGCAAGGACCTCTGTTTAAGGAAATTAAATTGTTGATGCATCATGTCAATAAGTTTTAAGCGCGACATGTGGGAAAAGAGGGAAATACAATTGCTTATAAATTAGCTAGGCATGCCCGTTATGCGGATGATATGGTGGTTTGGTGGCACTCCACCCCATACCTGATTAAGCAATATGTAAGCATTGATATAATGTTAGAACTTTAATAATATTTTAGAGAGTCTTCCTATGGAAGAAAAAAAAAAGAAACTATAAGCATATTGGTTAACTTTGTAGACACATTTGCGGTTTGCTACATTGTGGTGCCGGAACATGAGACCCGCAACCATGTCCCAAATTTGATGATTGCATTGAGCTCAACAACCATCACTTTATACCATCCAATATTTTTGACCTAGAACAAGCTGGATTAGGCAAACATAAGCTCATGATCAAAGTCGTCATCGTCGTCATCATCGGAGCCTTGTTCTATCTATATTGGGGTTAGCTACATGAGTTCTATTCCTCCATCTCAATATATCCTGGGCCAAATCATCAAATATGATGCACTTCTCCATATCCAATTTTACTACTTTATTCCATGTCCTCTTCAGCATAACCATTTTTAGGCCATCAACTTGCATAGAAAGACTTTTCGTCACCATGTTGTTGGAATAGGGTGGACATGTCCAAAAGTCATCGCCAAACAAACTAAAAAAAATCAAGGTAAAAAGGTCCTAGTGAAAGTTATTGCATTTTATGAGGATTATTATCTTAAATAAACATGAGCTTACATAATTGTACTCTGTACAATTTAAAAAATCAATAATTTTGTTGGACTCTTAATATTGGATAAGTACTAAAGGAGTCTCCAACCCTTAAGGCCTACATAATTATACTTTGTATAATTTACAAAATCAATAATTTTGTTGGTCTCTTGATATTGGATAAGTACTAAAGGAGTCTCCAACCCTTAAGGCCTTAGAGCATCCCAGTTTAATCTCAATAAATAGAAATTATCAAACTTGTCATTCCTTAGGGATTTTAGGAAGAACTAAGTTCGATAATGATATCATCATTACGAAGACAACAATAGATAGGCATTTTAAGCTAGTAAGTGGTCAAGTGAAATAAGGGTGGTAGAGAAATAGTCAAATATGTGATTTTAGAGACCCAAACTTATGCCTAAAGATAAAAACAAATAAATAAATTTGAGAACGTGAGTTATACATGCAAACATGAGTTAAAGAGATATTGAAAATGAAAGAACATGAAGCTCATTTGTAAATGTGGATTTTACAGAAAAATCCTCTTAGCCTAAGTGGAGACCAAAAGGACCCAAAGTATAGTTATCCACTATCCTAGAGGCCCTTTCTAGTTTTTTTTTTATAATTTTCTAAGCAGGGATATCTCCGCTCCCATGTTCTTTAAAGCCCACCCAAATCTCTTCTTCTCCATGAGTTTTCTCCTTCCTCCTCGTTTCTCCTCCGTAAGCTTTTTTCTTCCTTCTCTACTATTCTCCTCCACAAGCTTCCCTCTTTTCTCTTCCATGAGTTTTCTTTGTCTTCTTCATCTCCTTCTTCCTTCTTTCATCTTCAATACCTCTGCTCTCCTCCATCAATGGGGATCACCGGCCACCACAAGGTGAACCCAAGTTACTTCTCTTCCCTCCATCTTTCTCCTTCTTCCCCATTTGCCTCTTCCAGCCATTCGCTACTAATCCCTCAACCATGGCCAACCCCAACTAATTGTAAGGGAATTTTCCCCCCTAACACATTTAGCAAGCACCCCAGATGATATTCCCCGTCTGACACATTTATCACACTCAGTTAAGCGAGGGTATCCCCGCCCAACATAGTCAAAACACTTAGTTAGGTGAGTGTTTTAATTCTCATGAATGGGGAAATATCCCTACGCACTTCTGAATGGTTGAACGAGGATATCCCCGCTCATCGAAAAAGCGAAAAAAGGATAAAAAAAAGTAGTATCCCCTCTCATGTATAAACCAATGGCGATATCATTGCTCAATGAAAATGCAGGAAAAAGGACAAAAAAAAGTGGCGGGAAGACCTACATGGTCTATATGAGAACTTAAAGGCCTTTTTCGTCTTCAACGAGTCTAAGGGGGGTTTTCCAGTAAAATCCTCTTTGTAAAACATCCTCCACAATTATTTTAAAGTCTATGAAAGTGACCCGAAGTCACAGGAAACAGTAGGGGAAGGCTCTATCTCAAATGAAGTTATACTCTTCAAAGAGCATATTTATTGAAAGGAAAATATGTATTGTCTTTCACAAGTCTTTACTTTTGAGGTTCATTATCCTTTATAGATCATTTATAATTTGTTTTGAAGGTCTTTTCTTTTCTGTTAATAATCTTGGAAGTTAATTAAACATCTATGATATTTTATTTTAGATATTTTACTTATATTTTATTATTTCAATCTCCACGATGGAACTCTCGAAATAAAAAAATATTTTATTTATTTATTTGTTTAAGCTTTTATATGTTGTTAGTTGTGTAACTACGAGAAGATTAATAATTCATATAAAAAAATCATTTAGGATAATAGACTATACATTTACAATCTAACTATGTTAGTCACTATTCACTAAAGCTCACGCTAAATGAGACTGACATATGTTTACTAGTAATGTTGAGTTAATGAAAAAGAATCACACAATATGAGTTCCTATGTATAAGATAGTAACTATACCTAACTTTGTAGGGACCAGAAGATATATAAATGGAAACAAAAAAGATAGGACTTTAACAGTGCTAGCGCTGATGATGATACAAATGGACCACAAAACACCTTTGCATGATAACGAGGTCTCTAAAAATTGCAATGCGTGAACCATGTTTGCCAAAAATAGATGAGATTTAATTAACTCTGGGTTTTACTCACAATGAAAGTATACATTGTTAGAATTCTTCTTATAAATAGAAACCTTGTCTCCGAAGAAAATCTTCTTGTGGGGCCCTTTTGATGATTATGAAGCAACACATTTTCTTTATTTTAATAACAATTAGTTATATAATAAAAATTTATTGGCAGTAGGCCGATTTTTCTTGACCCGTCAATATTGTAAGCTATAATGAACATGACTTAATTTTTATCAACCATAAGATTAAATACAACTGAAAAGAGGTGATTTCCTCCAAATAGTTTTTTTTAATGAAGTTATTGATCATTATAAAAGGACGGATCAACACATTCATGGTTGAGTGGTGTTGGCACATTGGTAATATCTTAGGAAATAATCCTTGGGTCTTCAAGATTAATGTATCACTCCTAACCAGTAGCCCAACATAAGCAATAAAAAATAAACTATTTTTTTGCTGTAAGTGTAAATTGTATTGAAAGAGGAGGGAAGAGGAAACATGAATACAAAAAATGAAAGAAGGACGGGACTAAAAAGAAGACCCAACCCCAAAAGAAAACAACAACAGACAGAGAGAGAGGGCAACCAGGACCAGCCAGGAACTAGGAGAAGAATCTCCCGAACCCAGATCCCAACACCAAGAGCAGAGAGCCGAAGCTCTAGTCTTCAGAGGCTATTCTCCATGAAGCAAAAAGGGTGTTGAGATGACTGCTAACAAAAGGGGTAATCATCTGAGTCTGAGAGAAGAGGAAGACTTCGAGGATTTGCACTTGTATTCTGTGGAGAGAAGGACTGCGAGAATAAAAAATGGCTGCATTTCTTGCCTTCCAAATGAAGTATAGCATTGTGATGATGATGGCTGCCAAATATCTTGACCCTTTGGCATCGCTGCCTGTGGAGAGTTTCTTCCAAATTGTCGAGGCAGAGTAGCTGGACAGAGGAGATATCCCAGCTGCTTGAAGGAGCCATGACCATATGTCTTTTGCTAAAGAACAGGAGAAGAAAAGGTGGCCCACAGAGTCTTCAGCCTCCTGGCAGAGGGAGCATCTGGAGGCAAGAGAGAGGCCCCTACGTTGCAACCATGTTTCAGTTGGAGTTTTGTTGTGCATCAGTCTCCAACCGAAGCAGTTAACTCTTGGAGGAGAGATGTTGTTCCATATCAAAGTAGGCCAAGGAAGAGGCTGGGCTCTGTGTCTGATTTGCTGCCAAGCTAATTTCAGAGTCAAATTGCCATCAGTGGCGCCTTTCCAGTAGAGGGAATCTCTTGACGCAAGGATGGGAGAGAGGTCCTTGAGGAGAAGCTTAAGGAGCTGCTGAGCTGAAGATGGCAAGAAAGCAGGGGTAACCCAGTTCCCAGCTTGGTAGAAAGAAGAGAGCCGTTGGTCCCTGGGGAATTGGAGATCAGGGAAGCTAGAGGAAATTGGGTCTGCTGCTGACCAAGAGTCATGCCAAGCGTTTATACTCTGACCGTTGCCAAAATTCCAGGAGCTTCCTTGGTGAATGATTGGAGCTAATCGACGGATTTTCCTCCAAATGCAGGAGCCTATGGATGAGTTCTCTGAGCTCCAGATGGGACGAAACTTGAAGTAACGGTTCTTGAACCATTTGGACCAGAGAGATAAGGAGGTGGAAGCTAGCCACCCCAGCTTGAGGAAGGAGGTTGAGTTGACTTCTGCAATCTTCCTAATTCCCAATCCTCCTTCTGCCATTGGAAGGGTAACTGTGTCCCAACTGACGTAGTTGAACTTGGGGGTGGGGGAATTTCCAGACCATAAGAAATACCTCATGTGTCTCTCCATCTCTTTACAGATAGAAGCTGGCAGAGGAAGAGTGGCAGCCAGGTGAATAGGAAGGCTAGATAACACATGTTTAATGAGGATTAAACGACCTGCAAAAGACAAGGTATTGGCCTTCCAAGCAGAAAGTCTGGACTGTACTTTATCCAGCAGAGGGAGGAAGTGGCTTCTCTTAGGGGTGCCTATGCAGATCGGGTTACCCAGGTATTTGAGGTAAGAAGTGGCTTCTTGGATACCAAGGACTGCACTGATTCTTCTCTTCCTTCTCGAGCTGCATTTTCCCAGAAATAGCTGGCTTTTGTGAAGGTTAATGGCCTGGCCAGCTGCTAACTGATAAGACTCCAGAAGATCCTGCAGAATTAGAACACTAGAAGCTGCACCTTTCATCATAATTAGAATATCATCTGCATAAAAAAAATGGCAGGGGGTGGATGGAATCTTAGAGAGGGGGGTGAAAAGACCTTGCTTTTGGAGATTTTGAAGGTGGAGACTCAAAATTTCTTCAGCTAATATAAAGAGATAGGGAGACAGAGGGTCTCCCTGTCTAAGACCATTGAAGGAGCTGAAGAAGCCTTGAGGCTTCCTATTAACAAGCACTGAACATTTGGAAGTGCAGATGCACTCTTTGACCAAAGAAATCCAACCTTCAGAGAAATTGAAGAATTGGAGGGCTGCAAAAAGGAATGACCAATTCAAATTATCAAAAGCTTTGGAAATATCAAGCTTGAGGCAGAAAGATCCTTTGTTAAACTTAGAGTTCAACTTCTGGAAAAGTTCAAAAGCCAAGCCAGAGTGTTGTTGAATACTACGGCCCTTAATGAAAGCTGCTTGATGGGGAGAAATCAGATTTGGAATTATAGAAGAGAGCCTGGTGGAGAGGATTTTAGAGAGGATTTTGTAAGAGAAATTCAGCAGACTTATTGGTCTGAAATCAGCTAGGGAAGAAGGCGATTTAGACTTGGGGATTAAGGCTAGGAAGAAAGTGTTAGAAGCCCTGTGGATTCTCCTGGAAATTAAAAAGTGTTGGACTGCTAAGGAGACTGTTTTACCTATGATACTCCAAGCAGCAGAGAAGAAGGCTCCATTGAAGCCGTCTGGCCCAGGGGAACTGTTCTTGTTGAGAGAGAAAACTGCAGCTTTGATTTCTTCTAAGGAAGGGATGGAGGTGAGGAAGGAATTCTCAGCTGCAGTGACCTTTGGGCTATTAATTTGGAAGAGGGAGTGGTTAGGATTGCTATCCTGAGGCTTGTAGAGCTTGGAGAAGTGGTCCACAACATGAGCTTGAATTGCATCTTGGTCCTCAGTGATGGAGCCGTTGATGGAAAGATGATGAATTGAGTTGAAGGAGCCCCTGGCCTTAGCTGAAAGATGAAAGAACTTTGTATTTTTATCTCCCTCTTTCAGCCATTTGGTTCTGGACCTTTGTTTCCAGTGGATTTCTTGGGCTAAGAGGGTTTCGTGAAGATCAGATTTGGCTGCTTGAAGGGCCACTCTAGAAGAGTCTGATGGGTCTGAATCATGGAGCAGTTGGCTTTGGAGGACTGAATCTTCAGCAGCTTTTATATTCTGGGTGAGATTTCCATAGGTGGACCTGCTCCAAAGTCTGAGAGTTTGTTTGAGGGCTTTGAGCTTTTTGGCTAGAGTGAACTGGGGGTCCCCTGTTATGGGCAAATCCCAGCTGGATTTGACTGTGTCAAGAAAGGTGGGGTGAAGCAACCATTTGTTTTCAAACTTGAAGGGGGGGGGGGATGAGAGGGGGGCTTGGGAGTGATGGCCTAGAAGAATTGGACTGTGATCTGATGAAATTCTGGGGAGATGGTGAGTGGTAGGGTCTTGAAAATGGCTAAGCCAGGTGGAATTAACTAGGACTCTGTCAAGCCTTGCTGCCACATAAGAACTCCCTTGTCTGTTGTTGGACCAAGTAAACCTGCTACCTAGGAATTTAGTTTCATGGAGGCCTGCTGTCAGCACTGCTGTTTGGAAAGATCTAAGGGAGGGAACGGAAGACTGGCGAGTGCTGAGCTTGTCGGCATGACTAAGAGTTGCATTAAAGTCCCCTATAAAGCTCCAAGGCAAGGATGAAGAGGAGGAGTCAATGAGAACATCCCAAAGATCCTTTCTAAGGGAAGGGGAAGTGGAGCCATAGACTCCAGTTATAATGGAGGTTAAACCAGTTGAGTTGTTGTGAAGGAACAGGGAGAGATGCTGGGAGGAGGAGTCTTTAACTGTTGAGGTAAGGTGGTGAGAGGATTTGGAGAGGCACCATAAGTTTGGAATTGTGGAGACTGTAGAGGGGGTATTTGAGTAGAAGGAATCATAGCCAAGACTATTCCAGCTGGAGGAGATAGAAGGGGAGAAGGAGGTCATTGGTTCTGAGATGAAAAGGAGATCTGGAGAGTGTTTGCGAATCAGGTTTGCCAAGGCGCGTTGGGTGGGGCGATTAGCAATGCCCCTACAGTTCCAATATAAGACTTTTAACATGAGGAAGGTTTGGGGTGGGGGGTTTGCCTGCCTCTTGATCCCTTAGTGATTGGGCCAGTGGAGGGAACTGTGTTAGCTACATTTTTCCCTTTCCTAAGCCTGCCTCTTGGGTTGGAAATGGTGAGGGGGTTGGCTTCTGTGTTATATTGATGAGGCCTAGGAGTTGTTGCCTGTGTTGGGTTAGGGGTTACTGAGCAGGAATTGGGTGAGCTGCTAGTGTCAGCCGGGAGATGGCCTGGGGGAGAGGATGGGGCTGTTGACTCTAGAAGAGGCTCAAAACCTGGGGGCACCTCTGAGGAAGAGTTCCCTTCTGAGAAGGCTTGGATATTGCGACCATAGATTGAGGGGTTGTCTACAGGGTCTAGAAATGAATAGTTTTCAAGGATTGAGAAGGGGTTAGAGATATCTAAGGTTGGAGTGGAAGCTGACTGAAGAATTTTGGAGGCTACCTCATAAGGGAGGTCTTGGATGGAAGGGAGACTGTCCTTTTGATTTAAAACCTGGAGACTCAGGACAGGGGAAGTAATGACAAGGGGATTAAGGGAAACAGAGGAAAGGGAATGGCCAGAGGAGGGAGAAACCTTGTGAGTGGGGGGACCTGAAGCCTTGTGTGAGAGTGGGGGAGGGCAACCTAAGAGAGGGGGTAATGTCAAAGAGATGTCCGAAGGATCTGGCTGAGGATTAGGGAGGCTGAAGGTTAAAGAAGGGGGACCAAGGTTTGGAGAGGAGTTGATGCTAGTTGGATCTGGGGCCTGAGTGCTGGGGACAGGGGGCTGAGTGTTGGATATAGGGGAAACTAAGGCAGGAGTAGAGAGGCTGCTGGCAGAGGAATTACTGGAGAGGGGGCACCTAGTTTGGCTGTGTCCTAGGGAGAGACAGATGGAGCAGGGACAGTTCTCATAAGTAACTGATATTTCCTGTTCTCCTTCCCCTTGGAAGTTAACCATGATGGATGAAGGCTTTGGTTTAGAAAGGTCTAAATTTACAAGAACTCTAGCAAAGGAGAGGATACGTTGAGCCATTGTTATGTTGTCAAGCTTTAGAGGCTGTCCTATGGAGTTGGCTAGGGAGAAGATGATATTTTGACTCCAACAGTGGTAGGGGATTCCTGACATCCTAATCCAAACTGGAGCTAAAGAAGGCCACACTGATTCGTCTTGCCCAGGAGACCAGGGTAAGAAGAAGATTTTCCTCTTATCTATGGAGAGTGGAGAAAGACTGAGAATAGAGGCTTTATCTGCAGGAGAATTAAAACGGAAGATGAAGTGCCCTTTGTTGGTGAGGGAGACCATACAGGGCCTTGAGAGAGTCCAGAGCTTGGTTTTCGCTTCCACCCATTCAAGGGAGGGACGTCTGCCTGCAAATCTCCCTATGACAGCAAAGGAAAATGATTCTTTGCTGGAGTTAAGCATTGACTGAGGGATGGTTACTGAGGGCTTACCATTGGTCCACGTAGGAGGAGGTAGAGACTCTGGGGAGCAGGGGAGAAGGGAGGGTAGAGGAGCTGAGAACAAGTTTGCAAAGGATTGACGTGGGGGAGGGATGAGGGGAGTGCTGAGCGCTGAGGAGCAGATCTGGGGACCAAGACTTACCATGTTGGCATTAGGAGCTGAGGATCTTGCCTCTGAGGAGGGCAAAACTGAAGGATTCAAGTGTGGGAGCTGGTTGGGGAGAGGAGGAAAGTTATGAGGTTGTAAGGTAGGAGGCTGAAGACTACTGGGATTTGTATGAGTGTTGGCAAGCAGGGTGGGGTTTGAATGAGTGTTTGCTAGCAGGGGCTGGCCGGTGGTGGGGGGGGGGGGGGGGAGGATATGGGAGGGTGGGGAGCTGGCAGAACCAGAAGCTGTTCAGTGGAGGGAGTGGGGAGAAGGGGGTAGGGGGAAGGTTGAAGCTGGAACTGGTCAGGAGGGACGGGGGATTGTTGTTGGAGGGGGATGGTCGGAGAAGGTTGGTGAGGAGGGGGTTTTCCGGTGGAGGTGGACGGGAAAAGTGGTTGAGTCTGGGCGGGAAAAGCTGGCAAGGACATTTCAAAACCTGCACTTGATAAAAAAAAAGTACAAGCCGGGGCTCCAATCTAATCTTCAATGTTCTTACATGGGCTTTGTTGGTCTTGTATATATATAACACCATAAGAAAATGTAATTTTTTCACAAATGGCAAGAAGCAACATCTTCCAATCCTAAAATTGCTAAAACACCCCCAACTCTAAAAAGGTAAAGTTGTAAATCTACAAGTGTGTTTCATGAGTTGTTATAAATATCCCATTCGGGGCTCGTTCATGTACAAGAGCATAAAAGCTTTACAAGAGAAACCCTCCAGAGGTAAGTGGTTTCTTTCTCACATCTCATTTTGGAAAGAGAATTTTATGTTGTGGTATAAGTCATTTTCCATATTTCCTTCCCTTTGTTTGTGTCTAGATCTTGAAAGATCTGAAGTGACTCTAACATATGATGGTGTTGTAGGCTTTGATTCCATAAGCTAATCTTGTTGTTTTTACTGTTTTTGCATAACATATGCATCTACATGTTTTTTTCTTGAGATCTTTGGGGCCATGCATGTTCATATATTCTTAGTGCCCATCTTAAAAACTAGAAACTTTCTTGAGTAATAGCTTTAGCATGGTTTTAAATATCAGATGATCTGTTTTGGGTTACAAGAAAACAATACCAAATTCCATCTTTTTCTAGCCTACACAACCAATATTTGTTTGATCATATGAGCCGATGGTTTGGCACATGCTAGGTTGATTAAGGTTTAGTGTTGTTTCTCTTTTAGGGGTATTTGCTTGTAAAAATTCCCTAAAAACCTAGTAAAATGGAGGGACCAAATATTAAATATATATTAACATCAGAAGGCCTCCCTGTGATTTTTGACTCTTTTGCCCTTATCCCACGATATCATTTAATGTTAGGTATATCTTAGGCCAAATTGTGCGATGTTTTTCTAAATTATGTCTTCTCCCTTGGACTACGAAGAGGAAGAGTACTCATGTGGCTTGCAAGTCAGATAGGAAAATTTTTACCCATTGTCCTCTTTGAGAGCTTATGGTTTGTACGAAAAATGAGCAAGTTAGAAAGATGTTTCCAAAAAGAACTCTGAATTCACACATTGTTCGCTCGAGCGTGGGTTAGGTTCACTCGAGCGCATGGACTAAACATCCAGTTATTTACGTTCCGTGTGTTAGGCTCGAACGCGGAAGTAATTAAAAGCTTGACGCGTGGTCCTCTGTCGGGGCATCTATTTCATTACATTAGATTGATCAACTTGCAAATGGACATGATTTGTTGTTGTAGGTGGCTATATATATCTCAAAGTGCTTTTGTATTAAGTAGAGTTGGCTTCACAAATTTTGCTGCTTGTTGTACATTAAAAAGTAGACATAAATCATGAATCTCTAGAAAGATGCCCCGAGATGCACCAACCCAAATTGATCTAGTGGGTGTCATTTGATTTTCAAACACAGCCTATATTCTTTAGATGTATTTTAGACAATAATTTCTATTGTTGGGATTTCTGACATTGATATAGTAGCTATGCTCTTGGAATTTCAAATGCTATGTTTCATTAGTGGAATTTTTTAATTCCAAAGAACTTGAAAAAATTCATAAATATCTTTTAGAATTCTCAGAATCCTGGCATTTCAAAGGGTAGATGGGCCATGAGGATTTAAAGCATGCACCACTACAAAATTCCTTTCCTCTCTCTCTCTCTCTCTCTCTCTCTCTCTCTCTCTCTCTCTCTCTCTCTCTCTCATCTTAGAAAAATATGTAGCTTCGATAAAAGAGAGAAAAAGCCTGAAAAGACTCTTGCATTGTTTGAGAAATCAATGCTTTAGTATACTTTCTTTCATTTTCCTATCTATCCCAATGATTAAAAAGTTTTCTAAAAACCGGCTTAGATTTTCAATCTTTAGCTAAAATCATGGCAAACCCATATCAACTCTATTTCGTCTTCTGTAGTGACAAGAAATTATAGGAATTGAATTGATGATGGTGTGTTATTAAAAAAACTATTGGCATTATGAGAAGCCTATGCTTGTGATGTTTTATTTTGATATTTGGCAAATGGAAAAGGATAATATTTTTTTCTGACTTTTCACTATCCATAATGAGGTTTAAGATAGATCTAGATCAAGATTTATAATTGTTTTCCTAATTAGATGATTGCATGATTTGAAAATATAGAATCAATTTTAATTCTATCATCTAACAAATTCTTTATTCTCATACAACAGATTTTATGCAATGTATCTCTTACCTTTAATTTTTATGCAACAGCTTCCAAACTTTACTTTTGAATTCCATCACAATCCCCACCTTTCCATACTGTGTAAACACAGTCCCATCCCAAAGCTATAACAGCACATTCCAACATTTAGAAACCAAAAATCACTCATTGAATACCAATAATCTCATTTGGGATCCTGTAGTAGCAATGAATTGCCTATCCATACAAGGAACTTCCTCATTGAGAAATCCAAGAGAAAATGAAGGAACAAGGGAATCCGACCTCAAAACCCAACTTTTAGGTGATGTTGATGTTGCTGTTGGAAAAAAGAGATCAAAAGAGAGAGTGACTCATAGGGAAGAAAGGAGGCATGGAAAACAAGTTTTGACCATAGCAAAGAAAAAGCTAAAGCGAATAGTAAAAAATAGGGAAGCAACTGCAAGGCATAGAGCAAGAACAAAGGTATGATGCAATATGTCCATATCTTGATATTATATGGTATACTCTGACTGTGAGATAATTAATTATTATATTTAATTGTCCTCTTGATGCCCATCACTTTTCATATGACACTCTCAATTAGATAATATGTAGTGCAAATTCATTACATTATAATATTGTATGCTGAATGCATGTAGTTGTTATTTATATAATGTTTCAAAATTTTGACAACTAGAGGTATGTAGGCTTAAATTTGAGTTGAACCTAATCTAATCAGTAGTTCATTCCGGTCAGCAATGACATAAAATATTCTAGAATAAATTTTTTTAAGGAGTCTGAAAGAATTCTCATCGAAAACTATATAAAATCAAGAAACTTCTAACATGAAGAAAGAAAATAACACACGTGCATTTAGGGAAACAAGTCAAGAAATTGTCACATATCATGGTCTAAATCTAATTGTTATGTAATAAATCCATATCAAGAAATAGACTTGCATAGATACAATAGTTAGATCTAGATCTCACAAATCTAGATTTGGATTTGAGACAAGTTACAAAGCTTAAAGAATTTCAAATTAATAATCTTCAAAATAGATTTTTTCTTATAGAACACAACGGCTTCTTGAAATAGGATAATGATTCTAGGTTTGTAGACTTAGAAATTTCATATTAATTAGCGATTGTATTAGAATCTTGCTAAAGATACCCTGGTTTGTAGGCACAAGGACTTGGGTCTTAATCTAAAAACTTTAAGATCTTAATAGAATTGATTAATCTGATTATTCTCTGATTGAAGTACAGTTTCATACTTAGTTTTCCTAGATTAAAGACTTAAGATATTTGGATAAACAGATACTGTCATCTTTACATATAAGCCTACAATATTTTGCACTGTATCTGTAATGTATTTGCAACTTCACCAATCTTTAGTGATGCTCCCAATCTCATATAAGGAAGAGGGTTGCGTTAACTGGGTTAACAACCAATGCCTTTTCCAAGAACCGAAACATAAATTCTAAGGAAACAAGATCCAGCGATCATAGTAGGGCGTCACATGTGCATTTATAAAAGGATAGTGGATGGCACAAGACAGTGCATGGAGGACTAAAACTTATGAAAAAAGAATGAGTTAAGAGACATTATCATGGAATTTGCATTTCCATTTGACCTTGTAATATCAAACACCTAATTCAAAAGGGAAATGGGAATTTAATTACTAAAAGAGTGTAATAACATGGTCATATAGACGCTCTATTTAGAAAATATAACCGACTAACTTGTAAAGAATATAAGGTTATTTCTAAAGAGAATGTGACTACACAACATAAGATAACATAAGATAAGATAGGAGTTTCAGATATTTGCATTAGAGATAAAAAAGAAAAATAAAAGGGGACTAATAAATAAAAAGTGTCGTATAACAGGATGGTGAAATTTGAAAGGGGAAAGGGCAACAACATTTAAACCTCAAACAATTAGGGAGGAAATGAAGTTTGAAAGGAGAAACTATAGTGATGTAGAACCAAATAGCTAATTGTATTAGAAGGATTGCTAAGGAGGTATTTAGAAAATTGAAAAAGAAAAGTAACTCTGCTAAAGGAACTTGGTGGTGGAGTGTTAAGATTTAAGAAACCGTATAAGAGAAAAGACAATTGCAAGAATATAAGTTTAGAATGTAGGAAAGGATGCAAAATGCAAAGTAAATGATGACCTATTTACTAAGTTGGGAACAATAGAAGAAGGGAAAGATATTTCAAGTGTACAATAGGAAAAAGAAAAGTAGGGACTTATATGATCTCAGATATATTAAATGAGACAACTAAAATGTTTTAGTGAAGGAGAATGATACAAAAGAAAGGCTGAAAGAATATTTTAAGAATCTTTTAAACGAAGACTCTACATGAGGCTTAGGATAGAGTGTATACTTCATTAGCTAGACATACCTTTTACCGCATAATTAGGATAACAAAAATAAAGAAAGCATTGGCAAAAATGAAGACAGAAATGGCAAGAGGGCTAGATGCATTCCAGTACAGGCTTGAAAATGTTTAAAAGAAATTGGATGGGTTTGGCTAAGGAAGCTCTTTCATAAGATATCATGGACAAAGAAAATACAGAATGAATGGATAAGAGATTATTGTAATATCTATATACAAGAACAATTGAGATATAAAATATTGCACCATTTATTGTGGTGCTAAGCTTATGAGTCACACTATTATTTATGGGGAAGAAATCTTAGATAAGAGATCAAGAGTTATAAAATTCAATTTGGCTTCATGCTAGAGTGGTCCACTATGGAAGCTATCTTCTCGCTTAGGTAATTAATGAAAAATAAAAAAAGAAAAAAAATCATCAAATTCTCTTCATCTATCTAGAGATGGCTTACAAAAGGACAACTAGAGATTTTAGTCAATTGATGTGAATTTAAATTCAATCTTTTAATACTGCAAGTGCACATCTGTCTTTTTGAGACAGTGGCAAGTTCAGGTCGAATCCTACAGGGAGCAGTACTGAAATATCTTCTTTTTATTAAACTCTGTTTTTTTTATAATGAAAATAAAAATAAATCAAGATTTGAATGAGAGATAAAGCTACTATCCAAGATGAACAGATAACAATTATAATAAAGGTAGATCAGAGCAACAAAGAGTCCATTAATTAATTTCAACTCTCAATCCACATACTTTAATTTAGTCTTTTGTCTTGCAAATAACTCAGATCAGAAACAATTCAATGTTTCTGATCCGGAAGATATTTTTCTTTTAAAATTCAATTCTTAAGCAGAAGAACCCAAGATCTCCATCACCTCATAAAAATATGAATTACTTTGAGCGTCAGTTAACAAATTAAGCATAAAATATCAAAGGCATAAAAACCTAAGTATATTTTATCAAAAGAATATTAACTGATCAAAAAGAAATTTATTAAAAATATAAAGCGGAGGTTTGCCTATGGCGTGAAGGCAGATCTATTATTCTATTAAACATGCATCATAGGAACATAAAAATTAAATTAAAGATATAGAACGAAAATAAAATCACTTAACTTCACTTTGTGCTCCAATCCAAAAAATCTACTCCTCCATTGCAAAAGATATGATTTTCATTGAAAACTTCATGGCAATTACAATTTTCTCTCACACTCTTCTAATCTAGCTCTGGAACAGGGCTTCAGAATACCCACAGATTTTTCTTTTTCCTTTTTTTCTCTAGAGAGAGAAAAGGTAGAGAGAGAAAAGAAGTAGGGAAGAGAGGGTCGGACGTGAGATGCCCCTTGAGGCTATGAGATGTCCAATATATAGAGTTCTTTCCACGTTGATCTCCATGCCATAATAAGTGCAAGTGTGTGTGAATTACTTCCTTGTTTGGATAGAAGTCTTGCTAAATCAAGCTCTTTCATTGGCCACCAAGACATTATCCTTTTATCATGGTCATGCTTTGACTTCCTTGCATTCTTAGTATACTTTCCAAGCATAGGTGTGAAGATCCAACGTGTCTTCCTTCTTTGTCTATTGGCTTGCTAATCTTTTGCAACTTCTTCTCTTAGATTCCAAATTAAAGTGGGATTCTTAACAACTTGGGCCCACATCTAGTTTTAAAAAAATCTAAATCTGAGATTCAGATTTAACCCTTGCAAATTGGAACACATGATGGGCCCCACATGGCATGCAAATCTTGAAATATCCCTCTATGGACGTGTATTGCTTGTTTGGAAACTTTCTTGGATTTCTTTTATTTATTTATTTTTGGAATTTTGTTTCTTTCTTTCTTTGCATTTCTTAGCCATCAAGAGATCTTGGATTTCCTTCCTTGGAATTTTTCTCCTTTTTATTTCTCATCAATTCTCCTCTATCTGCAAGCCCCATAATCTGAAAAAAAGATTTCTTCACATGAGAGTGGGCCCGCATGGGCATGAAAATTTGAAGTGACATGGCTTGGACGTCTTCTGCGAATTCCTTCGCTTCTTTTCTTTTCAAAGCGGGTCCCAACACAAATTGAAGATTCCCTACAAGAATAAAAAGAATAATTCGGCCATATTACGTATAAAATTCATAAATCACTACAACAAATTGCATTATTACCGGCGTTTTTTCCCGGCGCAATCAATAAATGCCGGGAAAAGTATAACTTTCCCCGGCGAAAAAGGGTATTTCGCCGGGAAATGATAATGTTTTCCCGGCGACAAATTTTCGCTGGCAAAGGGAGTGTTTTACCGGCGCAAAAATTGTGTTGCCGGGAAAGGTTATATTTATTGCCGGCGAAGTCGGTATTTCACCGACAAAGTTCACCCATCTTAAGGCATTTGGTAATTTTCCTTTCGCTGGCGCATAAATTTCGCCGGGAAAGCCTTCTGCTATGCAAAATAAAAAATAAGTGGAGCCCAAAAATCTATTTTTCTATTTCCCGCGCCCGCGCCTCCTCTAAATCCATTTCCATTTCCTGCATCCTTTCCCGTTCCCGCGCCTCTTTCTCTAAATCGTGTTCGTGTTCGAAGCTGCCCCCTTTCCATTTCCAGCGTCCCTGCCTCTTTCTCTAAATCGTGCATCTCTCTCTTTCTTCATCATCAATTCAACTGCATTGCCTTCTTACAACCCCCTTTCTCTTTTGCATTAGTGTTTGGGGTTTGATTTCTTCCACCAGCGTCGACGCGTTTGATTTCCATCATCTCGTTCTGGTGCGTTTGATTTCTTCCACCAGCGTCGACGCGTCGCAGCCCGCCGCCGGTCGAGAAGATGGCCCCCTCAAGATCTGGCTCGTCTCTCCCGGCTCCGTCGAATGGCACGCTATTCCATGTGTCCGCAGACTATCCAAGGCAATCCCGATTCTAGGGTTTCTTCCTTCGTCTATTCTCATCCAGCATCGACGGTTCGATTTCAGAGTGGGATCTTTTCTCCTTGAAGCAGAAGGTATTCATTCAAATGCCCCTTAGATCACAATCGATTTACAGTTTTTTTTAAGAAGTTTGATTTACATAATTTTTTTCTGTTATTACTGCTCTAGTTCTGTTGGTTACCTTTTATTTTAATTTTTTAGATGCGAATCTGGTTTGGGGTATTTTTGGATTGGTAGGGCTGAAGGAGAAGCTCCGAGTACCGTATGCAGAAATTTGGAGAGGGAGAGAGCTTCCATTTCAATCAACAACGACAATCCCCAACGACTCCACCCCGCTGTCTGAAAACTAATACAAGAAACTGAACTGATATTTTCAGAGGAATCTTGCATGGATGTTTGATCCACCTGCAAATAAGAGGTACCAACTTATCATTTCCCCATCCCAGATTCCATTCAAGCTTAAAAATCACGTAATCCTTGTCCTTTTTTTTATTACACTCGATTTATTCATCATCTTCTTCTAGTAGAAAGTTCAGATATTTCTTTCTATTAAGTTGGGTGTTGTTGGAGGAGATCTGTTTAAGATCCGGTCCAGTTTGCTTTGGTTTTAGGGTCAGTTTTGATGTAAGCCCAAATCACAGGAAGTTTGGATCTTTGGGAGCTATGTATGTTTTTTTTTGTTGTGCTTTACGGTTTGATGTAAGCCCAATTTTTGTAAAGCCAGAGAAGCAAGAGGCGGGTGTAGGCAGTTGAAATTAGTTGGTGTATACACAAGCTCCTCAACAGGGCTGATCTTTTTGAATGCTTAAATTGTTTTAAGTCGGTCACTGAGATAAGGAAGAGGAGGATATGGGGTCATATCTTTCAGTGGGTGGGTTTGGCTACTGCCTATTGAACAAGACATCACCAATCTGATGTTTGAAAGTGAGCTCTGATAGAGAGATTATGTATTTGTGTTGTTGGGGTTGGCAACTTTCTCTAGGCTGTAGAGTTTTTCTACAGTATTTTTTTTTCGAAGCAAGAGACTGGTTGCAAGTTAGTGGAGCCTACTCACCAACAAAAATAAGGTTTCATCCTTATTTAATTATTTACTTTTTGATAGATAGCTAATGAACAAATCCCTCTTTTGGAAATGGACACCCATTACTCAATTACGCATAAGGTCTGATGAATGTTTATGTAGGGAGTATAGAGACTAAGCAAGTGTTGTATTTATGGAGGTGACAAACTATCATATCACAATCTTCTTCTAACTTTTTTGAAAAGCATATTGAAGATTATGTTGATTGATCTAGTGTATTATTTATTGTCGTGAATCCTTTGGCTGATTTAGATTAATCAGATTTGATCATGATTGTCATTTACCAACTGTTGTAAATCAAAGTTTAAAGCTAGCGCCAAGAATTTTAAAGTCTCCAGCACATGATGAAAAAGAAAGTCATTTACAAAAGATATGTCATTTTATATCTCTGTCATTTTCAACATGTATAGCCCAAGGTGTTTACAGAATTGTGACAGGATAAGATCCTTGACAGGTTTGGTTATCTTCTCATCTCTTCATTGTAGCCTATAAATAGATGTAATTATCTTGATTCAATATCCACTTTCTCAAAAATATTTTACGCATATTATCAATGGTTCAAATCATTAGGTGATGGGTCTTTAATCTAGGGCTTGGGGTTCCTCACAAAAGTGTACACGTGTTTAGCCTAAGGACTCTACACCTTATTTTTTAAGTTTATTTTGTTGTTGTTGCTGTGGTGTGATGGGGCCATGCGGTCATCTCTGTTGTCCAGCTGCTGAGCTCTTTTGTTTAGTAGAGATCAGAAGTGTCGTGCTCTGCCTGGGGTGCTCTTGTTTCTGGTCTCATCTATAGCAGCCCAGTGCTCAATTCCCTTTTCCTCCTCTTTGTTGTTTTCTGTTGCTTCCTTGCTGTTTCCAGCAGCTTTGTTTCTAGCTTTGTATCAGTTCTAACCAAAACTCATAAACACTTGAACAGGTCATGTTTGGATCAGTTCCACAAACGCTGTTCAACCTGCCAATCCAAACTGAAAATTACCCAACTTAGTCCTTTATGCTTTGACCAGCCAACCAACTTGAACCAGATCCAAAATTTTCAGGGATCAGCTATGTATTTCCAATCCGATTAATAAATGGGTCGGGTGTGAACGAGCCTGACCTGATCTATTACGCATCTCAGATCCTGGTTGTGTCTAAGCCCTGGCCATGGAAACCATTTTCTGCACTTGGTTGATGAACTATCTGTAGGTGGTTGTTCTTTCTCGCACTAACAACTTGCAAGGATGGCAGCTTTGATATATTCATAGGAAATAGAGTAGTAATATGAGAGGCTTTGGGGCTCGGAAAATGTTCGAATGCACAATAATCTCAGAGAAACCATTGGTCAGGTTTATATTTATGCATCTATTCTGTTTTATGAATCAAAGGAAAACAAACACCTCTGCATCTCAATAGTGTTTTTTTTTTTTGTTGTTTTGAAAATGAATCTTTATTTATTTTTATTTTTTTGGGTAGAATCGGCATCTCATTAGTTGGGGTCCATTTGGATCTTCATATAGCAAGTGAAGCTAACCTGGTTTGTGCATAAACCAGCATTAATGCGTTTGGATGACCTGAATTACCTAGGAGGATTTCCCCTGACACAGAGACTTCATATACGAAAATGCATATCACAATTGGAAGATTTTTTCTTGCAAACGTCTACAAGAGATTTCATGTTTGAAAACGCATATCCACTCTTAATGTAGGGGTACGTAGCATGCATTGATAGGGCAGGATGGAGTTTCCTTTATGTTGTCCCATGCAAATGTTTATAGGAGAAAAACTTGTCCTGTGCGAAAACACATGTTCACTCCTTTTTTTTAGAGCTGCCTGGAGCATTCTCTGCTCAGCCAGGTTGCCTCTCTGTTTTGCCTTTGTTGTTGTCATCCTGGAATGGAGTTTCTTTTATGCAGCTGCTATCTAGTTCTGGCGAAGTTGGTTTCTGTGATTGGAGATATCTTTAAGTTCCCCTGCAGTTTTCCTTCTCCCTTTCCTCTGGTTTGTTGCTCTGCTCCTTTGTTCCTGCTGCAGCTGCATGGAGCTTTCTCTGTATTAGCATGGAGCTTTTTTTGTTTTGTTTATTTACTTTTGGTTGTATTTTTTCTTCTCCTTTCTCTTTGGGGCTTTGCCCTTCTTTTCTCTTCTCAATACAAATTTACCAATTAGCAAAAAAAAAAAAAAAAAAACTTTGATTCCTAGCTAATTCAGCCACACTACTGAGAGGGAAAAAAAATCATTTCACTTCTATGCAAAACCTTTTAATTGTCCCCAGCTGTAGCTCATTGTTGGTAAGAAACATGGTGTGCACGTGCGAGTGCATGGGTTTAAATCCATATATATATAACAAAGTATAGATAAATCAGTGAAGAGTAGGTACTAGATAAATCAGTGAAGAGTAGGTACCTTTCTAGGTAAGACCTAAAACTTCATCAACAAAACAGAACAAAGCTCCATTGAACATAGTTCCATAAAAAAGGATCAAGCATGAACTGAAAGAATACTTCATTCACATGCACATGGGCTTTGCTTTGAGTTTTATTATCTTTTGAGTCCTAACTCTGCTGTTGTGCCTGTAGCAAGGGTATTTTGCGAAGTTTCAGCTTGCAACCCTGTTTTATATCTTTTACAGGTAGAGTTCTTTGTTTCTTACATTAACTTTGTTGCACTCATCATCCTCAATGAATTAATTTTAGTACCTCCAACTGTAATCTTCTTTTTCTTCCCAGCATGCCAAAAGATGAGACTCAACTTTATGCTACTATTGAACTGTAAGTGCTTTTTTCTCTCTCTCATATCCCCCAAGTCTGTTGACCATGAATTTTGTTTAAAAGTCTGTTAGCACTAATGAAAAATGCTAAACAGGTTTCTAAATGCATGTTAGCTTATTCCCATTTTTGTTTTGTAACCATGTTAAATACGAAGTTGCGGTTATATCATATCATGAGGCCTTTAGTTTGTTTCAAGTATCGAAATTATCATAAATGGAGACTGAATCAGCCGCAGAAGTTAATCTCTGTTATCATAACAGTAATTTAAAACATACATGTAACAGAGGTAAGAGAATCAAAATCTCTTTATAAATGTTCTTAGTTCTCTCTGAACAGGATTAGCTTGGATGGAAACAGTGTTTCACAACAAAGTGTCATCAAATTTGGCAAACTTGTCAAGTTCTGGAAAAACGCCAAAGCTTCCTCCCAGAATTCCATTACCCAGCACAATGCATGTATTAAGAGAGGGTGGATCCAGCACAATGCAGGTATTAAGAGAGGGTGGATCCAACTTAAAATAGCTACTTTTCTTTTTCCTCCCTAAGCAAAAAGTAAAAGAACATGTATAGAACTATAGATGCGTAGTTATCATGGTATTATTCAATGAAATTCATCACATTATTTTTATCAGTTACTGAATTTATGACACAACTGGATCTTATGTTCCTTTCACTTGCTTTGTAATCCTAATCTCCATTTTTTTTTAAGGTCGTATGCTTTGTAATCCTAATCTCCAGTTTTGGACTTATTTACTAGTTTGTGGGTGGTTTCTTTGTAGTGTATGCAACTGTAGTTGGACACTTGTGACAAAAGAATGTATTGTGTTTTAACTGATCCAATACACCATATGATGTTTTAGTTGAATACATTGGCTTCATATGATGAAAGATAGCATTGTGAACTTGCACACCGGACAATATATCTATTTACTTAAAACTGTTTCTCCTTTGAATTCTAAACCCTTGAAGCTATCTTCAATTTTGTCTAGTCATACAAATTATGCTAAATCATTTTTTTTTTCATTGTTTACGCTAACAGATTCTGAGAGAACTTGGCTGTAAAAGAAATTCTTGGCCTTTGATATTAGACCTCATGTAGTGGTTTCTTATTGGGCCAACAACAGCTGATTCTTCTGAAGGTAACATGTGTATTTGCTTACCTTTCTGTGGGTTAGTCTCTTTTGATTCTTGGTTTGCAATCAGATGTAATGGTTCGAGCACCCTGCAAATGCATAATTTTCCTAATGATGTGATTGGCAATGCCACTCACAGGTCACACCCACTTTATGCTTCCACTCAATAAGGTGCATGTTCTTTTAAAATCTGTGACAACAAATATAGAATTGCATGCAAAGCTAGGCATAAATCAATCTGGGCTACCCCACCATAGACACACTGGTGACTGGTATGATGATTGAAATGTAGGAACATGGCTACTTTTAAGTGCTCTCTCTATAATCTCTGTCAAATGGTATGATATACTTTTAAGTGACTGGTATGATGATTGAAGGTGTTAAGGTCTGTGATATATTTCTCTTCCATGATTGTTGCTGAACCTGAGGAGTATTTGTTTCCCCTCTTTTTTTTTTAGAAATTCCAGCATTTTTGTAGTACTAATTAGAAGCCAATGATCTGTCAGGTGATTGCAGCGGGTGCAAACCCTGTTCAGATCACTCGTGGCATTGAGAAAACCACCAAAGCTCTGGTGGCTGAGTTGAAGTTGATGTCCAAAGAGGTAAGTTGAATGCACATACATTTTTTTGGCCCGGACGATTGTTTACTCGTGTAGCTGCAACTTAAATTGATTCTGATGGATGTTAGCGTACTTTCAAGATTTAAGTACAAAAAAAATGTTTATCTGCATCTGGTTGGGCTTAAAACTGTCCTTGGTAGGTGTGGCAATGAGCTGGATCCTGGCCTGGCCTCTGTAAGCTAACTCTTTGGCTTAAGGTCCTAAAATTCAAACTTGGATATGTCCCTGAGGTGTGAAAGGTAGGCTGAAGATCAACCTTTTATAACTGTTGATATGCCTGGATTCAGGGTTGGATAGAGAATATTGCCAAGCATAGGTCTGTATTCTCTTTTGTTAAGCTGGAAAATTAGGTCCAAGTGGGGCCTGAGTCCAGCGATTGACATGTTATGTATGGAAGTCGTGCCAACCTGATCCTGTGCCTGTAGTGTTATGCGCTCTGTTTGCTTTCATTAGTTCATTGACATCTTGACGCAGGCAATTGAAAGCCCTAGCCCTAATTAAATAGAAAACCAAAACTCCAGCCCTAAACCTAATCAACAGTAAACAATGCAAGAAAACGAGGAGATAAAGTAGCACTGCTATCAGTGAATAATCCAATATTTTCTTCAATACCAGGAGAATGCATCAGTCCCAATTGAGAAGAAAGCTGAAAACAGTGTTCTATACAATGTCCAAAACTAGAAAAAAACTAAAGAACTGCTGAAGAAAGAAATCGTCGACTCTTAGTCTCTTCTATATGTTTATTTGGCATGCCAACTATCCATTTCTCAACCGAGTCGGTTAAATTTCCTAACTTAAATTGCCCCCCACATAAATCAAATTAAAGAAACTATGGTAAGAACTGTCGAACCTGAATTTTGCTGTGCAAAGTCGGACGTCTGGGGCCCAAATGGCCCGCCTTTTGGACAAGGGGGCCTCATCAGTAAATAGTAGACTGATGGGCAACCCTGCTTGTATAAGGTTTGTGTGGGTTTGGGCCCATTTAGACCCATTTATTAAAGGCCCCCAAAACACTACACGTTCTGCCAATTTTTGTGGATTTTCTGGTTTTTGCAAATAGGCCGGCGCTAAATAATTTATTGCTACATAAAAAGTTATATATACTGAAATGGTAAAAGTTAATTTATTGCTACATAAAAATAAAAAAAAAACCAATTAGAAAATTACAATGAAATTTAAGAGTTAGTCACAAGTTGTTACTTCCTAATGTCATATGTGAACCTTTAAATCTACCACACATGATTTTCTTTACATGGTAGTTTCTTCGGAACCTGTAAAATGGTTATGGACTGGCTTTGTCTGTTAGCCTTCGTAGTGTTTTGTTGTAGTTGTCTACCTGTTTTAGAATTTTATGTCTTCACTTGCCTCTTTTAAAAGGTTGGTTAGTATTTTTTTATTGGTAGGAGCTAAAGAGTCACAGGAAAAGTGCTGGACAACTTCCATTAGTACACTAAGAAACACAAGAAATACGGAAAAGAGGACATCCCAATCTTAAGCCAAAACCAAGCTTTGATGGGAAATTCCTTGCTTAGCCAATTGGTCTGCCGTTGAATTTTCACTCTAGTCCTCTTCACATGTGCAAATGATGCTTTAAGCATTTTTCCCAGATCAATTACTTCACCTGGTTCGCCAAAGCACAAGGAGTTCTACATAAACCCGACGCCTATGTAATTTGCAAAGAGAATCGCTTTCTACTATTAATCTTTGAAGGTTTAATCTGTGAGCCTCAAGGAAGCCTACACACATAGCTTTTACCTCTGTTATATTTAATGAACAGAAACCAGCTGAGCTTGAAAAATTATGGAAGTTCTCTAGTGCATCATGAATGACCCCTCCCAAAACTTGCTGCACCTGGAATACCAATTGGACTTCTGTCAAGATCTTGCTTGCAAACCCCCAATGGCGGGGGCCACCATCTGGGGAGGCATTGTGGCTTAAACAGGTTCAGATGCCCTGTTGCTGATCTTAAGTTTATTCCTTCGGCAACTTTTAATAATGCATCATATTGTTGCCTATATCTATGAAATGTAAATCATCTTTATTTTTCATATACGTTCTCAAGGATCAGCTGGCTTGTTGAATTTAATAGCGGTTTTATTGTCCTTGTATCTGATATGGACTTGTATTGATACTGCCTGATTGTGTTGTTTCAAAGATTCTATTTGTTGATTTATTTCCTTTTCTTTTATCTTATGATGGGTTTAATAATATTGATTTTGGAGCATTTGCACATATTTTATGTATAACAACATATAACGTATTTGCAAAAAAGTTACTTGGTTGTTGTCATTGTATTGCCGCTTATGTTCTTTAAGGAGGCTGATTATAGGGATTGGGGTCTGATCCTACTGATTTAGTCTAATATTCAAGGACTCTGAGGTAAAAATGTAAAAATTTGAATGAATGTGACATCACCTTATTTGGTAGATTTTTTTTTTTTTTTTTTGATAACATTATTTGGTAGATCCTTGCTATAACATCCTTGTTTGCCATTGTTGTTTGTGACAATTTGGGAATTTCTCAAAAACTCAATGTAAAGTATTTGAAATTTTCAGTTTGAATTGGATGTGCCAAGGCTTCTGGTCTAACCTGCTCTAAATGGCCTGCGCAGGTTTTTATGTGCAAGTTTAAATCAATGCATTTGCTTTAAGTAGTTAGCCATTATGTGCTTACTTTCCCTTACAAGTATCTTGATCATATGCTGTTATGGATCCTTGTCATGTTGCCATGTGTAACGCAGATGCATGCTGAATACCCTTGCCATTTATTTATTACCAATTGATGGAATACATTTTTAGTGGTTCTTGAAAAGTATTATTTGGCCTTATTATTTATTAAAGATGAGATTCGTCAGTGTAAGTTGACATGTTTCCTTTCCCATTAATTTTCTGATCACTCTATTTCTGAAAGTTTGTAGCTGTTTTCTTGCAGTTGCATGCAGGTAACAGAAGATGGCAGATTCAGAGGACATTCAGCCTCTTGTGTGTAACTGTGAGAAAGATGCTGAACATAAGCACCCCCATCTTATGTAACTCAGGTTGGTTTTAAATCCTGTTGGATCAATGTATTTGGTTTCATTAGTGAATCCAATGTTTCATTCTTCAGATACATGAACATTAGTATTTTTTTTTCAGATGGTGTTCATGCAAAGAGAAAGATAAACAGCAACCCAAAAGCTTGGGACGTAGAGTTAGAAGAAGAACATTCTCAGTCTCTATCCCATTCCCATCAAGAGCAGACCATGGTCTCTCCACTCTTGAATATGAACATATAATTGTCAAAATGCATTTGTTTTAATTTTATAATGGTAATGGTAAAGTGTTTTCAATGTTGCAAGGATGTTTGAATATTAATATGAAGTGAAATGAATTTTCTTGTTTCATTTGTTGATGATTTTGGAATGGAAATGGATGTAGGGTGTGTAGCAGATGTGGTCTTGGATAATGGAATTAGAAATTTCAATTTATTCATGTGACAAACAGGAAAAGAAATTTAAAAATCAAATAAATAAAAAAAAATATTCCCGGTGAGAAACGACGCCGGCAAAAAGAATTTTCGTAAATTGTAAATCTTTTCCACTTTTCCCGGCGCAAATTAACGCCGGCGAAAGTCTTTCTAAATTTATTTTTTAAAAGATAAACCACTTTTCCCGACGCAAATTAACGCCGGCGAAAGTCTTTCTAAATTTATTTTTTAAAAAGTAAACCACTTTTCCCGGCGCAAATTAACGCCGGCGAAAGTCTTCTATGAAAAATAAACAACTTTTCCCGGCGCAAAAAAACGCCGGCAAAAGTTTTCTATGAAAAATAAACATCTTTTCCCGGCGCAAAAAAACGCCGGCAAAAGTTTTTTAAAATTTATTATTGAAAAAATAAAAGTCTTTGCCCGGCGAAATAAACCTCCTTTTCCGGCGAAATAAAACGCCGGCAATGGATAGATTTTTCCCGGCGCTACCTCTTTTTCGCCGGCAAATGGTATTACTGGCGTACCTTTGCCGCCGCAAGAGAAATCGCCGGGAATAGTTTTTCCCGGCGTTTTATGGACCTTTCCCGGCGCTTATTTAGCGCCGGCAAAAGTGCACATTGTTGTAGTGAATGTCATTCATGGGACCCGAATGAGATCATGCACATGAATGCACCATTGGATGATTTTCCATGAACTTAATTGATGATGCAATAATCAAAAAACTAATTGGTGTGACACTAAGATGATGTAAACCAATGATTTCATAAAATTCAAGCAAGATTGATGATTTTGACTAAAATTCCAACTTTAATGCTCAAATGCATGGACTTATGAAATTGAGTGCAATTTACCCTAATTAAGTCCACAAAGTAACATAAAATGATGAATGAGAACTACAATTTTGTGGACTTATCATCAATGGATTTCAGATAAAAGAAGTGTCTCAAGAGGCTATTTTACCATCACAAAATACACGTATGAGAGATCAATAATGAGTTTGAGAATTACCTATGGAGGCACATGTGAGTAGTTTCTAGTGACCATAATTGCTCATATTGAAGAGGGAGGTATAGATGTAAAACGAAATGAAAAGGTAAAAGGGACTTATAGAGGATGCAGAAAAGCACAAAGAGAGAACGAAAGAAGAGAGGTATCATTCTAAACCCTAAACCCTTAGGTTAGACGACATATTTTTATTACTGTATCTAACTCTTTAATATTGTATGGAAACCCCTATAATTTTTTGTAAAGACATGTAAGCCGTGAAGACCATTAAATAATGATATTTTCTACACTCCCCCTCAAGCTGATGAGTAGAAATTTACAATCCCAAGCTTGGAAAAGACTTTGTTCAGTTGATTCCTTGTGACTGCTTTCGCTAGAAAATATGTATGTTGATTTGTAGCGTATGTTGGCTTCAAAGCTATTTCTTCGCTTGCCACCTCTCTATAAATGAAATAACAGTCAACTTCAATATGCTTCGTCCATTCATGATAAACAAGATTTGTGGCAATATGAAGAGTAGAATTATTGTCACAATGAAGAAGCATACGCCTTTTACAAATAAAGCCCGATTCATGCATTAGTATCCTTAACCATATCAATTCGCATGTTCCATGAGCCATTGGAAGATACTCTAGTTCAGAACTTGATAAAGCAACTACAATTTTTCTTTTCACTCTTTCATAAGATCAAATTTCTACTAATTAATTCATAATTCCCAGTGGTTGATCTCCGATCTATCTTAGATCCAGCCCAATTTGCATTAGTGAAAATCTCAATTATCTCAATATCAATATTTCCAAGCTTTGAATACATTATGCCTTGACTTCGAGGACCTTTTAAGATATTTAATATTACAAGCTGCATGCATGGATTAGTCACAATACTAACAGTAAGCTCAATATCATGTCATGTAATGGTTAGGTTATCAACTTCCAAACTAGTCTCTAATACTTTGCTTCTAGTGTGCTTTGTGATCGATGCATACCAACAAGATCGAAGTCAAAATTTAACAAGGTAATGGTTGGATCAATTATGACCTATGGAGTAAAATGTTGCGCGATCAAAAAGCAATGTATCTACAAAATAAGGGTAGTAGAGATGAGATTATTGAGATTGATACAATGTAAAACTAGGAAAGATAGAATCACGTAGGAGAGGATCAGGGAGCATTTAGAGCCTATTTCTTTAAAAGATCTCCATGAATTTTATGTTTGGAGGATTTGAGATTCTCCAAATGTTGTCCCCACACTACTAGAAAAAAAGGGTTTTTATATCGGTTACAAAAACTGCCTTATATCGGTTTTTCATATAACCGATATAATATCTTCAGTCAAGGTTTTTTATATCGGTTAATATTTTTTTTATATCGGTCAAATTTTTTTTATAACGGTTACACAGGAACCGACATAATAATCTCTATATATAATATCGGTTAGAAAATATATGATATTAATTTCTACATTTTATATCGGTTATTATAAAATCGATATTATATACACATATTTTATATCGGTTATTATGAAACCGATATTATGTACACAATGATTTTACATCGGTTTTAAATCCCTTAATATGCTGCTCCCCGCGCGGGCTCACTCGTTCTTTCCCTCTTTTTTTTCCCAGCGCTCTCTCTCCCTCTAAAAACCCCTCTTTCCTCTCACTCACTCTCTTCTCTCCTCACTCTCGCTCTCTCTTCTCTCTCTGCACTCTCGCTTTCTCTACTCTTCTCTCACTCTCGCTCTCTCTGCTCTCCCTGTCTCTCTCGCTCACTCTCGTTCTCTTTCTCTCTGCTATTTCTCTCTCTCTCTCTCTCTCAATCGGCAACGGCCCTGCACGAGCAATGGCGGTTGCGGCCCAGCTAGTTCCACGGGGAAGAAATCAGATGGTGGGGGTGACATCCTTGAACATGGGTTGGATCTGGAGCTCAGATTTGAGATCACGTTTCGGAGGATTGTGAGTGGGTTCTTGGGATTTTCGTTGATTTGCTTTGTGGTTCTTAAATCTGATGGGTTTTTTTGGGGTTTCTGTGTTGGGGTTTTGTTAATGTTTTGATTAAAAGTCTGGATTTAAGATTTGATTTAGGGTTGAGTATTTGGGTTTCTAAGGTGTAATGTGATTGCTTGACAGGGAGCTGGTTTGGCTAATATTGGGATCCCTGGCAAGCAAGGGACTGACTAGGAGGGTGGATTTTTCCCTATCACGCTGCATTTCAGTGAGGACTATCCAAGTGAACCCCCAAAATGCATAATGTTAGCATGATTGCATTTAATTTTTCATGATTTTTAATTTTTGTATTCTTCTTCTCTGTCTATTTCTAGCTCTAAAAGAATATGACTCAGAGAAACCCATATCAAATGGATGATTCTGCATTGTGATTTGTAATAGATCAGCAGGGATTTGGGTTTTTCCTTCCTCTTTCTTCATCATTCATAAGGCTATGTGCCGAAACTCTTTTTTTTTTTTTTTTGGGGATTTTTTGGGATTTCGTTTGGACAAGTTGGTTGAGATTTTTTTTTTAGACAAGTTGGTTTCAAGGTTTGATTTCTGTTCTTGATCAGTAGAGATGAAGATTAATTTGATTTTACTTGGTGAGGCTAGCCGCCTCCAACTTTATTCGGCTAGCCACTTCCAAGTTAAAGGCTAGCCTCCAACTTGGTTCGGCTAGCTGCCTCCAGAGGCTAGCCTCCAACTTGGTTCTGCTAGCCACCTCCAAGTTGAAGGCTAGCCTCCAGAAGTTGGAGGCTAGCCTCCAAAAGTTGAAGGCTATCCTCCAACTTGGTTCGGCTAGCCGCCTTCAAGTTGAAGGCTAGCCTCCAGCATTTACAACCGCCATAAATGTTAAAATATAACCATTAAGTTTAATTATATTTTTTAATAAATATGGTTTTTAATTTCTTAATGGTATTAGTTCCATGGTTCTGAAAATGCATCCCTGCTTACTTTTATCCCATGATTATTTCACATCTTTGATTGTCACAAAAGTGTTGCAGATTGTTCATGTTTTAGTGGGAAGTATTGTGATTTTATTATCATAAAAAATCTAGTACACATCATTTGTTTTTCTCAAAGCTGAACCCCACTACATATCATGAAACCAACTATACCTATCTATGCGTCTCTGTTCATATGGAGCCCTTTAGATCTCATTTTATTGACAAATAAGTATCATAGATTGTAAATGCATGTTCTGTTCTTCTTGAGTGTTATTGTGTGCTCTTTGTTGTTTAGGTGGGACCCTTGCCCCAGTCCTCACCTGATTTGGGTGGTTTGGTTTTTTCTCAAGTCCTTTAGGCAATCTTCTTCCATAATCATTAACATAGAAGCCTTTGCTGATATGAAGGGAGAAAAAGTGAGGAGATAGAAGAAAGAGAAGGATAATGCTGATATGAAGATGAAGGCACAAGTTTGACACATGATGAGTAGAATGAGAAAGGCTGTACAATCTTTTTGCTTTCTTTGCTTCCAATTTTAATACATGCCCTATGAATCACACTTCGATCTTCTTTTGCATGAAATCCTTTAGGAATAGGACAGAGTGTGGGTGGGGTTGTAGAGGACTTGGTGTTTGTCCTTTCCTTTAGCCCTATTGTGTTTAAATCTTGAGCCCTTTCAAGATGCATGGATTCAAAAAAATTTCCCTGTTCTATATGTTTTTGTAGTTTTTTTTTTTTTGGCTTTAAGTTCCTTAATTCTGCTGAAATTTATTTCTTCTTGCTTTGTTGTCTCTGATACATGTCTGTTTGTTTTAGTTTGAACTTACCATTTGCCTCCTTTTTTTTCTTTTTTTTTCAGATCCCATGATTTTAGCAAATCTGTATTTGGACCACGCACCGGTATGCTTTGTGACCAAGTATGATATTTGTTCTCCTTGTTTACACTCCATATATTGCAGCTTTCTTTGTATGGCTGACAGTCTGAGTTTCTAAGTAGGCTTATGTGACCTATTTTGATTGGATCTTTTTTCTTTTTCTTTTTTCCCTCTCAGTGTGAAGGAATATCATGTGGGATGTTTAAAGGATCATCAAATGGCAGATTTAGAGGTGTGATTTTTTTAAAAAAAAAATTGTGATTGCCTCCTTCATCCAAACAATTGCCTTTACTGTCCACTGTCATCTTAAATCATTTATGTTTTTTACAATATGTTACTTCAACTTGCACAACAAGAATTGCCACAAGGCAAGTGGTTTCGCCACTACTCGTTTTCTTCTCCACTTTTCTTAGCACAAACCCTCTTTCTTCTTCTTCTTCTCTCGACCACGATCTACATCTGGATCTGAAAGAGGTAAGTTTCTCTCTCTCTCTCTCTCTCTCTCTCTCTCTCTCTCTTTGTACAGTTTCCTTTTTTGGTATACAGAATTAGATCTGCTAGTTGTCCAATTGCAGATCACAATTTTCATTGCCGCCTTTTGGGGTTTATGAGCTCTGTTTGGAATCTACATATGGGAAATAGAGAATCTCGCAGAATCTCGGTAAGAAACCTTTTCGCCACACAAATTCACTTCTTATGCAACTGCTTGTTTCTATTCTAAATAATATAACTAATCAAGAAGCAGAAAATACAAGATAGACAAAGTAAACACAATCTCCTACCAAAAATTTTTACATTTGACATGGAAAAAAAAAAACCCCCCAAAACTCCATCTCACAAACTCAAGCTGAGAAGAACCCCTCACTGGCTACCACCCCAAGTTGGCTTTTGGGCTCCAAAACTGTCCTTGCAAGCTCAGACCCCTTGCCCACGTCCATCAATGGAAGTTGGTGAACCCCATGAGCTAGAATTATAGAAAAAGGAGTTGGAATAAGTACCTCCCCACCTCTCTCCTTCATCAAGCTATTCCTCTCCATAAAATCATCTACAAAATAAAGAGCAATATCTGCCATCTCTTCAATTCAAATACAAGACCAAGTTCAATTCACCTCTTTGGATTTGTTTTTTTTTTTCTTTTTAACAAATGGAAATGTAAATATCACGAGGATCAGCTATTGCTCGATAATTTATGTACTACTCTGTATTATGATTTAGGTCTTTTTGCGGTATCAGTATGTGCTTTTAATATGTTCTTTTTAATGGAATGGTTTTATACTTCTTTTTGAAGATGTTATTCGGTTATTCCCTGTGAATTTGTGGATTTTGGTTGCTTTAGTGGAAGCATGAGTACGAGGAAGTGATATTGTTTTTGAGCTTTCCTGCTGCATTATATTGTTACTGGAGTTTCTCTCTAGTTTTTGCATCAGTATTTGGTGCGACACATATATAGGTAATTTCCACTCTCTTATAACAATAGTCAATATTATTTTCATTGACTTTGGTTTTGTAGAATCTTACTCGTTCTCTAGTATTATTTTCACTTTATTTTTATAGCCTCTTGCTTATTAGATTGGTTAAATTCTCAATTAACAAAGCAGCAATCATCTATTGGTTTTGATCTTTTTCTTTCTTCTTCAGCTATAATGCTTTGATCTATTTTATTCTATTTACTGAACATGGGTTTTTAAGGAAATCTTAAGTGCAGGTTGGTCATTTAGAACTTATGGATGGACGTTGGTCATTTATTGAACATGAGTTTTCTGTAACAAGATGGATGGAGGTTGGTCATTTAGAACTTATATATATACTTATATATATTAATTTATTTAAATTCTTACTTCTTACACCTTTTTATCTATATGTTCTATATATATCATCATTTTTTCTAAACTTCAGCTGATAACCAATGTGAATCTTTTGGTTTTGTACTCTGTCCCATGTCAGAGTTCTGCCTATAGTAAGGTGAGCATTTGTTCTTTATATTATCATTCTTTTGTTTTTGGATCTTTTCAAATTTTTTAATTTATACTTTAAAAAAATGTAGCGGTTGGAATTATTTACTGTCTCACTATCTGATAAATTATATTAGCTTTATTATTCTTCTTTTTGGTGAGGATGAGGAAGAGGTTTGTATGCATGTCAGTTGTTTTTGGTGATCAGGTGGAGCCTAGACATGGAGTTCCAAGGTTGATGGATGAGGCCAAGGCTGTAGGATGATAACAACTTAAATTTATTTTGTTTTGGTATTCAACTCTCTCTCTCTCTCTCTCTCTCTCTAAGCATACATTGCATGGATCTTTTTGCAGGGAGTTAAACTTCTTGTTTCCTCAGTCCGCAACTAAAGTTTTTCCATACTTTGTCTTGAAATTCTTATAGGACTTGTAAGTGCTTTTAAATTATCTATTTAATGGACTACATCTTTACCTTTTCCACTCCTGTGAAATGAGGCTGACTTTTTCCTTTTTTTCTATATTACTGATATTGGTTGCAGGAGTGCCTCCATGGTCTTGATTGTTTCCTTTGCAGGTGAGTTTGATAAATGAATTTTAACTCTTCTTCCTTGCATGTATTTTAATATCATATAATTGGTTTTTTTTTTTTTTTTTTTTGAGATATGTTGTAGTGTCTTGCTTTTGCCCTTCTAGTAGATGTTTATATTGTGAATCCTAAATGCTTAGATTTTTTTTTTGTCAATGTAGTTTTTTATTGGTCTGCAAGTTGAATGCTTCCATCGTAGATAATTTTTGTGAGTGTTTTACTTTTTGAAGAAATGAGTTACTAAAAGGGGCTTTTGGCAATCCATGTTGTAATATTAATTTCTCTTGTTCCTTAGTGTGCTTTTTAAGTGGTTAGAGGTCTGGTCCTCTAAGGTAACATGGATATGGCTTTCATGCACAGTAAGGGATCCTAGAGAAACTCTTCTCACACAACACACTCATCTTGGAGCTAATGAAGCTCTGGGATTTTCCTAAATCTACTACATGAGTGTTTGGAAGAAGATTTGAGAGCTTAGATATGTTGGAAAGAAAATAGCATGCAAAAGCTCTCTCAAAAGAGTCCAATGGAAAAGAGAAAGAAGCTCCAGATTTATAAAAAACATCCAACGACTATATTGGCGGCTAGCCCGTTTAGACTAGTGGCTAGCCGCTTTCAAATAACGGTTAGAAAATCCAAATCAGGATGGCTCACGACTAGCCGCAAGAAAAGCTGGGGGCTAGCCGTGAGACAACCGCATGGGTGACCGCAAGATGGTTTTGAAAAAACTGGTCTCTGGAAATCAAACCGAAATCCAACGGTTAGCACTGCGGCTAGCCGTAGGTGCACTGGCTGTTAGCCGCATGAAGCACAAAAAATCATCCTGAAAAAAAAAATGCTTACTGGAAAGCTGGCCGTGGGTCTGCAAGGGCGGCTAGCCGCCACACCTGACCCTTTTTAGAAGGACTATTTATAAAAAAAAAATGCATATATAATATTAAATCGGTTACAGAACAAACGATATAATACAATCCCAAAAAACCGATATAACAAAGCCCTTTATAACCGATATTATAAATAATCTTTATATCGGTTTCACTTTTTTTTATATCGATTTTATAGTAATGTATGCTATAATTTCAGTTTCAAAACACATCAGTTCTCCGAAAACCGATATTATAAATATTTTTTTATATCGGTTTCACTTTTTTTTTATCGGTTTTATAGTAATATGTGTTATAATTTCAAGTTCAAAAGACATCAGTTGTCCAAAAACCGATATGAAATAATATACATATTATATCGGTTATAGTTGTTAATTATATCGGGGGTACTTATATCGGTTTGAAGTTTACTGAAAAACCGATATAATAAGTCTTTTATATCGGTTTTTAGCCGATATAAAAACCCTTTTTTCTAGTAGTGTCATTCATGGAATTCCCAAATCCTCCTCTAAAAGAGAGCAACCAAAATTGTTAAAGAGAGGGTGGAATTTGAGAATTCCAAAAGTTAAAAGTGACTTTTTCAGTTGGTAGGAATTTGAAATTCTAGGAATTATGATATTAGGATAGCATCAATATGTGATAAATCAATAGAGGCTTATCTGAGGTAGTTATATGTCAAATGTAGGCTAGCTAAGGCGTTATTGAAGAGAAGTCTTCTTAAGGAATGTAAATGGGTCCCCGATTCTCCAATTACCCGGAGGTTCCGATCCGTTAAAAATCGAGTCTGGGTCCTTATTTAGGCCCCAATAAGTAAATGGGTTCGGGTTCGGTTCCACCTTGGCTCGGACCCGAGACCCAACATATTACCTCAATTTTCGAAATCTTCTCCTAAAAGCCATGTTTTTATAATATCATTCTCTACCTAGACCCGGACTCGTTCCATATATGGTTTTGGTTCCGGTTCCAGAGCCAAGAAACCGGTTCCAAAACGGTTCCAAGCCCACCATAGACCCGGACCGGAACCGACCCGTTTACAACCCTAGTTTTCTTATCCAAGTTAATGACCCACCAAGGATCACGAGTATGCTGAAGAGTACATGGATGAAGTAAGAAGAATAGATGTAAAGAAGCACAACTTATCCAAAGATTTGGCTCATGATAGACCAAAATGAAGAATTTAAATTCATATAGCCAACAACAACATAATTAGCTAGGGCAAGGTTAGCTTTGATGATGATTGTCACGCCCATAGCCCGAGAAAACATGACTCCCGAGGAGCGACATGTCCGCATGGGGATTTGAGTCATGGACTCATTGTACATTGATCCCTATGAACGGGTTCTGACAGGGGTTCGCACGTGCGGTCATAAAAGCCATCACAAATGGGGTACCTTTCAACTTCCTGTAATGCCTACGTACATAAACTGTATAATTTACCAAGTATGGTATCCAACACACATCTACCCATAGCATTTTTAAATCAATAATAAGCGGTCCATAAGATAGCATTAAAGGTTCAAGTGTAAGATTTAGAGAATGAGAAAAAAGAAAGAAGCAGTGAAAGCATAAAGTTAGTTAAGTTTTACAACACATAAATAAAGAAGTCTGTATTTACAAAAAAAAGAGAGTCTAAAATGATGTCTATAACATGGCCATACAAGCTATAATGTGACATCCAAGAACTCGACATATAGGTGTTTAGAAGACATCGTCTGGGGTCCACTCAGCTATCTGCCGAGGAGGCTAGGGAAGGGCATCCGTTTCCTCGCCTGTTACGCCAAGTGTAGCATCATTAGACATAAAGTAAAGCAAGACATGCAAAAAAAATATAAAACATGACATGTAGAATAAATGAGTAACAGTAACAAGAGATGTGAGATTAAGAAACGTAAGCTAGGCATAATCGAAGGATGAATAAGTATGAACATAAGGAATCATGAATAACATGGATACATATTTATTTAGCAAATTGGCATGCCCACATGAGCTATATTTTCCCAAGTAAAGCATTAAATATGAATTAAGTGAGAGCATAAGCATAGCATAACATGGTGGTGCCACTAGGAGGCATAAGGATCAAGAACTCCATCATGGATCTAGAGCACTGGTAAACTCCCATAACATAACCTAATTGCTGCTAGTTCATAAAGTTTACTAAATCCACAATCAACTGAGTCAAACTAAGACGAGATGTAAGCTTAGTGGTGCTGACTCAAGGAATAGAGGTTACGTGTCAAATAGGCTTGGTAGATATACATAACATAGGCATAAGCATAATCATAATATGTAACATGCCATAACAAAGATGTACAAGCATAAAGAAAATAAAGAGACGTGAAATAACAGGATACATGGAGCTAAACAAGATAAATGTAGGAGCATGCAACAAGCCATGCAAGAATACTGAAAACGAGAGTCAAATGCATGTATAAATATCATATGACGTGTGAGGCCCCACCCCTTGTGGGCCCTCTAATTGAATTTTTGAATACTATTTAATATTAATTATTAGCTAATTATCCTAATTAGGGGTTAGTGAGGATAGTATATTTCCTAAGTTCTAATTAGGTTAGCTTAGTTGACTTAGTAGGGAGTCTTTTTGCAAATTCTAGGGTTAATTAGTGAGGGGAGGCCCTAGCTAGGGATTAGAGTTAACCATAGGGGGGTATCTGTAAAACCTATTCTAGAACCTTCCCACCTAAAGACCTATTTGCCCCTAACCCTAACCCTAATCCCATACAAACCTAAAGGACATTTCAGTCATTAGCCAATCCCCCAAATCCTATAAATCTAGCTCATTTCCCAAGAAAACCCTACTACTATTCACTCTCTCATTTCCCCTCTTCTTCCTCTCTCTCATTACTCTCCTAGAGTTGTGTTGTGGCCTGTTCTTGTGCTGGAAAAAGATCCTAGGAGCTGAACTTCATCTTCTTGTGGATTTGGTTCTCTATTCTTCTTTTTTCTCTCTACAAACCTTCTAATCCAAACAAGGCAAGCACAATATCTGTATTTAACATAGAACATGTGTCTTCTATTTATTTGATTCTGTATTTTTCAACTCAGTCATTATACAAGTGCTAGAATTACTTTGAGCTTAGTTGGTTTGGATTTGTGGCATTGATGGATGGGTTTCACCCCCATTTGGAAGATCAATGGGCCTATTTAGGGTTGGATGGAGGTGCATTGGATTGTTTCTATGTTTTTCATTGATTTGGTGAAGTTTGGGAGTGATTGGAGGTGTTTGGGTAGAAAAACGGGTTGAAAATGAGAAAACCCTGAAAACTGGGTTTCTGTAGATTTCACGTGTACCCAGTCAACCGGGCCCTGCCCAGGTCGACCGGGCACACTAAAACCTGCAGAAAACAGGTCTCAGTTAGGTTTTCCTGCAGAGATACAGTTCAGTGTACCCAGTCGACTGGGCTCTACCCAGGTCGACCGGGCACACTGTTTTTGCAGGAAACAACTGAGAGTTGATTTTTCTCCTGAAACCCAGACACCCTGTGTGCCAGGTCGACCGAGCCCTGCTCCAGGTCGACCGAGCACACAAGAATTTCAGCAGGAAGCAGCTGAAAGTTGGGACATCACTTTTTCCAAGGTTTTTGGTGTATGCGGTCGACCACCCAGGCCAGGAGATCGACCGGACACACTGGGAACCATTGGAAACAAATTAAGTCTTCCAGGAGGCCTGACCTAGTTTTTCCAGTGCACTCGATCGACCCACCAGGCCAGGAGGTCGACTGAGCACACTGCACACCAGGTCGACCTGGGGGTTAACCCCCAGTGTGCCAGGTCTTCCGAGCACACTGGGAGATTGTGATTTTCCAGTTTTCAGTCAATTGAAGTGGTGATCATTTGTGGGGCTCATTGACCATCCAAATGGACATTTATCAATGTACTAAGCCCGAGTCAACGGTGTGGCTCAACCTTGACTCGTGGGGACCACTGATTAGGGTTTTGGTCGTTTAATCTAAGATGATTCGATCCTTAAACGTTGTCGATGAAGCCCGTAACCTCAGGAGCACCAAACACAGTATCATTTGGCATCAGAGACTTCATTTAGAGATCTAATTACCGGAGATGGACTTGAACCTAAATGTGGTCTATTACTTTGGTTGGATTGTTGTTATTTTCTTGTTGATTCTCATATTCGAAGTTTCATACTTCGCCTTTCCTTATTACTATCATTCTTATATCCTTAGTGTAGCTATTAACTGTTATTTAAATGGATGACCTGAACCTAGGATATCTTAGAGGTGACCCGATGGTGTGAATGGGAGAACACTTACCCGTGTCTGTGGCTAGGCGGGCCCTTAATGGGCCTAAGTATGGATATGTGTACCCTTAGAATTGGAGAAGTAGTTTATTTTGGGATTATAATTCCTTATGGATTAGAAGGAACTGTTTATCAATATAAATGGATATGTTGCCTCGTTTGGACTGTTTTAGACCAGGTCATGTGCTTGATGGGCCTTGGTATGGATCCAACGAGTGAGCTTGGGCTTGAATTGTAATCCATAAACTAAATGATATATGAACCTCTTAGAGACTTGGTTAGAACCTTGTTCATGCAAGGCAAAATCTAGACAGACACAGACCCTTAGAGTTTTCTCGAGTCGGCTTAAACATTCACTCGGTTGATTTAAGCTCAGCCTGTGGACTGATCATCCCCGGTAGGAGCTATTATGAGTGTTAAGGGCTATCATGATGAGCTATGTGTTGTTAGACGGACGGTGTGATACCGGGTCCGGTCTTTGAGTGATGAGTGTGATGAGACTAATGAGTGATTTGCGAGGTTAGTAATCCCCAGCACTGGTGAGATTCCCCGCCGCAACTGTGTTCAGTATGGGAGGGTCGCGGCATAATATCCTGCGGTATTCCAGCTCATGTGAATGTGCCATTTGGTAGTAGATTAGATGTTGTACGCCGCAACTGTGTTCAGTATGGGAGGGTCGCGGCATAATATCCTGCGGTATTCTAGCTCATGTGAATGTGCCATTTGGTAGTAGATTAGATGTTGTATATTTATCATGATTCTTTATGCTTATCTTGCTCAAACTGCCTAGATCATGTATCTTGTTATTCTTTAAATTATGTACCTGTCTCTACTCTTTCGATGCATATTGTCCTATGTTACTTGTATACTGTGACTTGCTAGATCTTTAGATCTGACCCATCTTTGGTGCTTAGGCCTTGACCCTGAGTTCGCAGAGGACGCGCTCACGCTCGTAGAGGCGCCTGTCGCTGGAGACTTCGTTTGGGGCCCGACAGACCCCGATGTCGAGTCGGAGGGTGGAGAGCCGTTACCAGGGCTTTGAGGGTCTCACTTTGTTTTGGGCTTTTTGAGCGAATTTTGTAGTGAGCCGGGTAGTTTGAAAAATGTAATTAACTTTTGATCTTAACAACTGATACATTTAAACGAGACTGTAGTTCTGCTCACATTTGATTTATATATTGATACCTATTGCTTCCACTTACTTCTTATGCTACTGCAAATTTAACCATTGATAGTATATCGTTCAAAAATTTTAATTTGGACCTCACTGCGGACCTACGATCTTGAAAGTTCTCGGATTTTCCGGGAAGTAGCGCGCCAACTTCGGGTATCACGACGACTTTCTCGGTATCCGGAATTGGGGCGTTACATGACGAGTCAATGATGAATGATGAGCCAATCTTAGGGTTCAAGAATGCCCGTTAGCTTCGCCTCCAACATCTTGGAGCTACATAACCCATGGTGTTACACTCATTTAGGGAACTAGAATGCTTTAGCTCAACACCTTTGGCTCGGAGCACACGAATACCAAGATACAGATTTCCATGTGGGTGTATGATAGCTCAAACAAGACCCACATAGGTTTACGGGTCCATTAGGCATGAATTAGGCCCAAACCACTTAAGAAACCTAGGTTTTACGGTTACCTCAAGGCTAGCTCACGGTTAGCCATGGGTGATCTTACGGATAGTAGTAGGTTGATCGTAATGCATTTTTAAGGAAAATGTTACATTTTGGAAATTTAACCGCTAGATTTCAACTAGGACTCCACAGTCACCTTATGGTTGATTTACGGCTAGCCGTAAGCTGAACATAGCACAATTTTCCTAAAAAAGTCAAGTTCTAGAAAGCTAGCGGCGGGGAGGTGAAGGTTAACTGCCAGAGATTGGACAATTTGAGTCTTTTGCAAACTCAGTTTTCAGGTGGGATACACCTCATTCCATTGGAACCTTTGGGAGTCACAATAAGAGAGAAATAGAGCTTCCAAGCTCATTAAAGCTTGTACATTCTTAGTTATGAATCAAACACATGCATTCAACAAAATGAACTAAGCTCCTGTATTGAGCTAGAAATGGGGTTCCTATACATGAATAACATAAGAAGCAAGAAATTAGAGCATGCATGCATTGCCATTATAAAAGTTCATTTGCCTTTAATTGATGCTTGACTAATTACCCACGAACTCCAAGCTATCCCCACGAATTCTAAGCTCAAAACAGTGAAACCCCCAATGCTAGCTTGTGAAATATTGGGATCCTACACCACAATGGAAGAATTGGGATTGAATTGACATGCATGCAACGGATCTGGCCTCCCCTAACTGATTCCATACCTGAGGAAGATGATGATTGGTTGGGGAAATAGAAGGAATGAAGGCTTGATGAAGATGAAGTTGTTGAAGGTGATGCTCAAAAGCTCCACACGAAAGACCATTGATTTGGAGAGATTGGAACAAAAGTGGAGAGGTGAATGAGAGGTTCCAACAGAGAAGGGAAAGAAAGAAGCAGAAGGATCGATTGGAAATGGGATGGGTTTGTTTTTTTTTTTGGAAAAAAGCAGAATACCTACCTGGACTTTAGTCATTTTGCAGAGTACTCCCTCTACTTTGGTATTTTGTACTAAACCTACCTGTAGTTCTAATTAACATGCAAAATGAACGGATTCTGTTAGTATTAACGGCATAGGTCGTATAAATGGTATCTAGTGCATACTGGAGGTAAATTACTCGCCCAAAAAGACTTATTTGCCCCTGAACCTAGCCTATAAAAATAGTAATGATATAGGAGCAGCTCTGAGTCAGTTTCAACGATGACATGAGATTCCATCCAATCCAAATAGAAGAGGTCGGGATTCCAAAGTTATAAATCTAATAGATTTTTTTACCATTGGTAACGGCCTTGGTGCCCTCAACCACTGCGTGCTTTGCAAGCTCACCAAGAAGAACAAGCCTGACCGAGGTCTGAATCTCCCTTGAAGTGATGGTTGGCTTCTTATTGTAGCGTGCAAGCCTACCATTCTTAGTGGACCCAACTGTCTTTTTTGTTGCCTAACATCTGAACAACAAGCCCAGACCTCCACCTCCCAGTGCGTCTGAAATGCATTGGCATTAACACTCTTAGGTGACTGCACCCAATACTGGAAGCCATCAAAACAAAAACCATTGAAAACAAAATGATAGGTTTACCACTAAGACCATTGTATAAAGGAATACAAGACCACTGTATAAAGGAACACTTGTAACAAGACCATTGTATAAAGGAACACTTGTAACAACCTCCTTGATGTGTCATTGATGAAACTGTTCGTGATCCCCATGGCCTTGCTTGAGATTCCGATATCTGGATGGACCGGTTTCAAGACCTTGAAGATGTAGATCTTGTAGGTCTCAATCCCTTTCTTCACCCTCTTCTTCTTCTTGTCGCTTCCTCCTTCATTGGGAAGCCTCTTCTCTGCCTTCTTCTCTTCTATGGGAAGGAGGGGCGGTTTTTCAAACCCTAGCTGCAAGCGAAAGAGGGGAAAAAAGGAGAGGCGGTTTCTCAAACCCTAGCTGCAAGCGAAAGAGTGGAAAATGAACAACAAATGCCAAGAGACATTTTATATATGGAGGGGTAAATTTGTCATTTCCTATCTTCCGTCACGGCCGTTTGTATTTGCATTGTGATTAGAAATACAAGTATGTTTAGTACAAAATACAAAAGTACAGGGGGTACTCTGCAAAATGACCAAAATACATGTAGTTATTATGCTTTTCTCCCTTTTTTTTTTTTTAAGCGTGGGATTTGCTAGAAATTTGTAGAAAAGTCCAGCTCTAAATGCGTAATGTTAGAAAAGGCCCTTTGGGCTAGAATTGGGTCAAATTAAGTTTAAATAGGTCGGGCCCAAACAGAAGTTTGAAGTACACAAGATGCGCTACCCGATGCACCTAAAATCTCGACGAAAGTGAAAGCAGGCGTGACGAACCTATAGACCCAGAATTATGAAAAAAAAGAGTCATAAAACTATGTAATCAAGGTCAAAACCCCACTAATTACCTAACCAACCACATTAACATCCAAAACAATTAATTAAGCATCTAATTAAGATTAATTAGATACTAACACACTTAGCGTGGGTCGGGGTGTTACTATGATGATCGGTATTATATTTGTGTTGTAAAGTGTTGCTTTATTCTTGCTCATGTATAACACCATTAAACGAGAGAACTTATGCAGAACTGTGAAGAGAGAAATGAGCCAAGTAGAGTCATGCTAGCCTTGCCTCATCTTGAGTTGAGAACTAAACAAGCCAAGTTAACTTCATTAGAGATTAGCAGAACCAACTTTAGGTGGCTTGAAAAATACAAGCAAACTGAAGCTTAGCATGTGCCTCATGTATATCAAGCTTAAGTTCAAGTCAAGCATGGCTCATGCATAAATATGTTCTACAACATATGTTAAATATATAAAATAAGAGGATAAGATCGACATGGAAAATTTGGATTTTAGAACTAGACACCATGTCAAGCAAATAGCTAGGTTAGTCTAGTCTTGGCATATGATTATCTCAAGTTCGTGTGCTATACCCCATGAATAGTAGAATATAAACCACTATAGTTGAACTCAAATTGATGTGATAAAATTGAAACAACGATGGTGGCGGTGATGATGGTGTTTCTTTATATTTTAAAATATTTCAGTGAAAGTGAGTTTGACATGATATAATTAAGTAATTAGTATTCTACTCCTATAATAACTTCTTAAAAATCTACATTACATACACTCTATAACATATAACATTGGGTTGTACTTGAGCTGAGGTGTGGAAACCTAACTTGACTTAAGCTATTGCGAAAAGGGTCTATTTTAAACTTGAGCCTAATCGAGCCAAGCAAGCTTGGCTTTTTGAAACCTTAGTCTAGACTTAGGGGTGACAAATGGGTTGGGTCAATCAAGATAGGTCGATTGACAATGGATAGCTACAGGTTGAAATCTAACACATATGAATGGCTGTTAACCCATTCAATCTAATTGAATTTGTAGAATCTTGATCCAAACCATGGGCGGAACCAGAGGGGGGCTGGCAAGGGCCATGGCCCCCCAGAATCTAAAAAACCCCCTTTTCTTTACTAGATTTTTACATATGAATTCTTTACTAGATTCTACACCCCCCCTCCCCCCCGCCACAAAAAAAAACTACATTTATTTTTTATATGTGGCCCTCCCAAAATAGTTTTCCTACATAGTGGCCCCCCTAATGAAGAATCTCTGGGCCCGCCCCTGGTCCAAACTCAACCTTTCAAACAAAGCTATATCTGATTTATGTTATAGGACAACATAAAAATAAAAATAAAAAACCACCACAAGTTGGGTTCATTCCTTATAAAATAGATTATTCTACAGAGAAAAATAAACCACCGATTTGTTTGGATGGGTTTAGTTATGGGGATCCATACTAAATCAAGCCATTTAAATAGGTTAGGGGGTTATGCAAGTTGAGCAAGTTAGCCCGACCTGTTTAAACACGGGTCGGGCTTTTTAGGACCCATGACCGACCTGTAAATCGAGTTATGCTGGTCAAGTGCAAGTCAGATTAGAGGGTTGGATAAGATTTTTCCACCACTAGTTTTAGTCCCACAATTTCCTCTTTTTTTTTTTTTTTACCCTTTTCTATTGAAATATTGTATTTGAAATGGGTCAAAGAAATTAATAAAGGCATCACTTTCTATCGTTTAAATAGAACTTCGTAAAAGAAAAGTGTTGGTGCACACTGGCCCCACTATTTCTCTGGTGTGAAACAATGCCCCTTCATCTCTAGCAAGTGGTGAGATCTACTATTCCCCATCCATTTCTTTTTCTTTTTTTGGTAAATTATTCCCACCAATTGATCATTATAATTATGGAGAGCAGAGCATACTAGCTAGGCCAAGCATCTAATGTATATGAGTTTCGAATATAAAATACTTATTCACATCTTCTATGTTGCAGGCTTACATTACTCGACTTGAAATTGAGGTTCAAGATCTGGAAATGAAAACTTATAGGCTCGAGAAAGGTACTTTTATTGTCTGTCAGTATTTCCCCTTTTTAATTATAATTCATAAATAAGTTTAAGTGGACTCATCAAGAAATTTCAATATTTTACGAAAATCAGCTATTTTATAGGGATTTTAATTCTGTTGAAATTACATTTGAGGTTTGTTTGGATGTACCCATTATTGCAATATAATGTAATCTTGTGACATCTACTGAAATTTTATTTAAAAAAAAAAATTTCTTTGGGGCCAGTCCTTAAAGAGGTATTTGAAGCCAGCGCCATAGATTATAAAATTTTAAATACAAGATTTGCAAGTGATTCACTCCCCCATTTTTAAGTGTTTCTGTTTTCTTGAAGAGATTGAACACGAGCATGCTGAGAAAGGCTATGGTTCCCAACTGCTAATGTGGGGCTGCTTGGATGACTACAGTTGCAACTCTTTTCATTGAGACTTTACAGATGCTTAAAACTTTATTTGAACTTGTTTTGATCCCTAGATTGATGTTTTGATTTGTAATGGTTTAATTTTTTTTAGATGGAAATGTGTTTTGTAATTTGGAAAGTTAACTTATTCCCTGAGTCGTTTGCATGTGTTTAACTTATTTCCATTGACACTTGGGAGGACAAAACCTTAACTGAACGCATGAAATGTGTTTCCATAATACAGTACTAGCAAAATTACCCATGCTCAGCACGGTTATGGCAAACATTACAATTTAAATATTCATATATAAAAAATTCATAGATTTTTTTAGAAAGAAAGAAAAAGAAAAAAAAAATTATGAGTATGTATTTATATAATTGAAGAATTGGTATTATAGAATGAAAAAATGAGAATTAGAGTAGAAAGAGAATGATAAAGTTTGGATTGAGACAAAGTCTTTGAGAAATAAAAGAAAAGAAAGGAAAAGTGGAGAGTAATTATGAGTGGTTATAATAAAGAGATAAATAAAGTAATTGATGTAACTTCCGGTTAAATTTATAACTGACGGTCAAAATTGAATCCAAAACATCCTAGCTTAATATATTATAATTTGGTTGCTGGTATTCATATATTACCACATTGGGCCACAGGGTATTATTTGGCTTTTCGCAGGCCTGTAAGGATTAGTCCTGCCCATAGAGCTGGGACACCCTCTGTTATAAAAAAAAAAAAAAAAAGGGGGGGATAATAGCAGAATACCTACTTGTACTTTGCTCAAAATACAGACCACCCCCTTAGATTTTGATATTTTGTACTAAACCTACATGTAGTTCTAATTAACATGCAAAATGAACGGATTCTGTTAGTATTAACGGCGCATGTCGTATATATAAATAGTGTCTGATGCGTACTGGCGAAAAATTACTCACCCAAAATGACTTATTTACCCCTGAAATAAAAAACCCATCATCTTCTTCAACATCCCTAAAATAGAAAACCCATCCACATTTTTGCTTCAAAAATCCCCAATTGATCATCTCCTCATACACTAACCTGCAAGAAATCCCTTATCACCTTACCACCAAGCCCATCATCTTTCCTCAAATTGCCACCAGTCCCACCATCACTGAACATCAAATTCAACTTAGTCCCTGCAGCCAATCATCTACACATCTACACAACTCTTCTCTACCCCAACCCCTCATTCTACCATCAATACCATAACCCATATAAAAAGAATGCTTAGATCAGTACTAGAACCCACATCAAACTGATAAAAAAGAAGATGAATGGGTTGAGAAGTAAAATAGAAAAGAGGGAAAATCCTCTTGGACCTCGCCGTGGCTGATCCCTTGAAATCATAGGTGGCCATTGGAGTTTCTAGTCCCGCAAACAAACAGGCCCTAGCCTCCTCATACGCTTCTTCTTCCACTTGGCTCTCATATCGTCCTTCGCTCCAACCTTGGTTGATTTTCCTCTCTCTCTGCGGCTGATGTCAAGTGTAAAGGATCATTTTTCAACGTCTTAAACAAGAGACAGAAGCACATTTCACTATGGAAAATTGTTTAAATTGAAATTGTAACCGAATAAGAATGGAGAAGAGGGCGAGATTGAGAAACACTAGTAGGAGGAGGAAGATGAAGGAGGAGGAGAGGAAAGTTGGAATCTTGGACTTGGGCATTTGGGAATTAAGGTTTTGGAATTGGATTCAGATGAAGTTGGATTATGGGGAGAAGAAAACCCTAGCCACAAGCGAGAAAGGGGGAAATGATAAAAAAACACCAAGACATCTTATATATGGAGGGGTAAATTCGTCATTCCACATTTTCCGTCACTGCCATCTCTTTTTGCATTGTGATTTAAAATACAAGTAGGTTTAGTACAAAATACTTAAGTCCAGGAGGGTGGTCTGTATTTTGAGTAAAGTACAGGTTTCCAAAAAATAAAAACCGAAGTATTCATATATTACAGGTCTTTTGTTATAACTATTTGATTTGCCTAATAAACTTTGCCATCGAGATGGTTGGTTTAAGGCCCTTCTTATTGAGGTGATTTTTTTAATGGCTGGTTCTTGATGGTTGTAAAAACCATCATACAGGCATGAATTCAGTCACACTATTTGGGTTTTCTGCTATTGGGATAAAATTCTATAATACTCTTTGGTAATGACGTGAGGCAATAGGCACAATAAAGTTTGCCTTCGCGTGATTAAATGTGTGGAAGTATGTTAGTTTTTGGAATGCAATGTTGTAGACATCTACCAGGAAAATGAAGTGGGTCTAGGCGGTAGAGATACAGAGGTAATGGTCCAAGGGGTGTGATTTTAGTCTGTTTGATATAATAGTTACTGCGCCTTATCCAAATACATGTAAAGTAGAAGTCAATTCACCAATCATCCAAACACGCACAAAATAACTCAAATGTACTTTATCCCAAACCTCTTTTAACTTTATCTAGTCTTAAACACCTACTCCTCTTTTTGTAGATCCCTCAAGCAAACAAATAGGCCTTAGATTGTGGTTCCTTGTGATTAAGCCAATAAGAAAGGTGGCTCCCTTAAATTGATCAAAGGTGATGATATTATTTAACATTAAGATACTGTTTACCAAAAAAAAATCTCATCGTTAAAACTCTTTCGGAATAAAAGTGACTACTATAAAATGTTTGATGGTGTGTCTAATATAGAAACAGAGACCTGAATAGTACTCATCTCAATGTTTTCTTTGAAAAAGTTCAACAAAGTCATGGTGAACTTTTCATCCCAACGTCTCTCTGGGTTGATAATCTCTAAGGGCACGTTTGTGTACATGTAATTTCCGTGGAAAGTGGAAATTGCCACATCAGCAAAATCCATGGAATTCAAATACTTCGGAAAAGTATTTCCACGGAAGTCAAAAATCTATGTTTGGTGCAAAAAGTTTTTCCTTAATGAATTGGTGCTGATGGTGTTTGGTGCAGCTATGGAAAATTAGAATTTATTTATTGGTGCCCATCACCAGGTTCATGGGTTGAGACCAGGTTCAATCCAGTTGAATAGGCAAGTCCATGAAAATGCATACAAACACAATAGGGGAGGGTGGAGAAGGCTACAGGAAAAATGTGTGGTTCCTCTCTTGACACCCGCCAAAAACCCAAGCTGATAGATTCTAATAAGTTTTCTTTTGTACCCAGTCCCAGCCACACTTTGCTGTTGCTGATTTTGCTTGTCAAACTAACCCCATTATTCACCATCCTTTGCTTTCTTATGCGCTGCTAGGGCAGCAAAAGAGAGAGGGTGGGGCTATCCCATGTACAGGGTGGAAAAGAGAGATGGTAGGTGGCCAGGTGGGGGTGTGAGCGCTGCTACAGGTGGCTGGCCGCAGGGGGTTGGAGCAAACGAAGAGAAGAGAGAGGGAGATAGAGGGGGGTTGGGGTGTGGTTGCTATGGCAGCGTGGAGAAGGGTTGAGAGAGAGAGAGAGAGAGAGAGAGAGAGAGAGAGAGAGAGAGAGGGTGTGGCATGTCCCATGTACAGTGAGAGGGGGCGGCTACAGGTGGCTGGCAGCAGGAGATTGGGCCGATCTCTGCTAGCTCTAGTCCATAGAAGGAGATGAGGAACAGGGGCACTAGGGTTTAGAAGTGGATAGGAAAATAAGTATATAAAGGGGGGGTAGTTTTCTGAGGAAATAGACTTCCCATACCCCCCCCATGGGAAGTCTACTTCCATGGTAAGCAAGGAAAAGGATGACATGGCAAAAAAGGGATTCCGCGGAAAACTACCGCACCAAACACATGAAAAGTAGTTTTTCCGCTGAAAACCGTCCACTTTTCCGCGGAAATTGGCTACACAAACATGCCCTAAGGGTTTGTTTGGAAGACGCCGCAGAAGAGGAAAACTCTTTTTCCTCTTCCGCCGCAACCGTTTCCGATCAGGGGAGGTGAGAATACCGGATCCGCGCTTATAGAAGAAAATAGTTCAAAAGGGCAGGAAACCCTCCCCCTTTCTTTACTGCACCAAACGACCGAGCAGGGCGCCGGAAAATGGAGCTGCACAAACAGCCCCTAAAAGTATTACTGGAAAAGCTCTTTGCTGCGCTTGTGAACGCAGACTTTAGTTGTAAATAATCACTATTCTATTTTTTTCAGTGGCGTCGTTCTGAGGTAATTTTTCTCAGTTTGGTTTGCGCACTCTGGCGCGTCATCACTACAACATGCCGAACAAAAACCACACTGATCAAATGATTTCTAAGCCTTGGTATAATTGTTGGAAGTTCGATGGATGAGTTTCTTTTAAGAGCAGCATAGGCAGTCCATGCTTGTTCCTTCAAGAGGATGCTTGTAATTGATCATGGACCTATATGAAAAAAAATCCCAACTTCTAGCCTTAAGTTATTATAATGGAAGTCAAGTGCATTAGATTTTTTTCCCTTTATTCATTAGTACCAATCCCATCATGGGTGTATGCCTACCTTTGCACCAAGTACTGGTTTGGCAATTGGATAAGAAATTTGCAAGCTAATACTTATCAATGATTAAATCCTTTACATCCTGCTATTGTTCACTAAGTTTGTCATCACCACCATTATCGAAGTCTTATCTCATCTATCATGGATCTATTGATTACCACTTCAATTCTATAGTAGGAATTAGTGAATAAAGTAAATAAAAGAAAACCCAAACAAGGACCTCCTAAGCATAATTATGTGAGACCAAGTACTAAAATATAGAGTAACCGGTGCAAACTTTGTCAAACCATTTGGGAATTTTTCGTTTCTACCGTGGGCACGATTGTAAAACAGCGTGGCCCAATTTTGTCAAATCACCGGGCTATTTGTTTCATGTGCGTTGGTGGTGGGTGTTTCATTACCTTTGGCCTTTTCTCTTGTAATCTTAGTTGATCGATGTGCTATAAGCAATCGATATCATTGGTTTATTTAACAGCAATGAGGAAATTTATGGGAGATTTTGGCCTTGTACTCTGTATATTTTGTTAAGATCTTTCGATACAGACACCCCAGGGGCAAGGGTGCTGCGTCTACCCAATATTCGGGTACATGCACCTTGCATTGTGTGAGAAATCACATGTTGATTCAAATGGACCATCAAAACGCTCCTTTGGGACCCACTGGTTTTCACCTAACCCAATGGACTGGACCACTAGATCAAGGGTCAAATTTATATATTTAAAGCCGTCCCTGGTCCCATCATCAGTGAGGCCCAGCCCCAACCCCATCCAGATACCCCTTGCATGAAAGTTCTATGGGAGATATTTTTAGTTTGTATGTTCTACATCAAGTGGATAATCCGAATAAATTGATTTATTTCATTAATTAATTTATATTTTCATGCTTTATTCATCCGATAAATAGTAATTTTATATATGTATCACATGACTAATACAACATGACGTGATGGTTCATGAGGTGAACCGGAGCCCACAAGTGTATTAGATATAATCCATATGTGTGAATGAGATTCACATACATAAAACATGGATTACAAATCTTATACTTAAAGTATTTTCACAGCCAGTGATGAGATTGGGCATCTCATCTGATAAGGTTGCAGCACTGTGATCACTATGAGATAGTATAGTACGTCTCAATCATCAGGGTGTAAGACTCCGGATTATTGTACTGGCACATTGGATGTACTAAAAGACTATAAGTAGCACCTTATGCAAATTTGACTTTGATTTAAGGACCACTCTCATAATTCCCAAGGAATAGGCTTTCAATCCTGAGATATTAATGGACTCAAGTTTTTATTATGCATTTACTTTGAATCATCAATGAGTGAGGCCAATTGTAGGTCAACACAGCGATGTCTTGGATTCGTGGTAGTGGGGTTGTAGGATCATATAATTCTCAAGATTAAATATATCCCCTAAATATCCCCTTGTACCAATTAATGGATTTTATCATTGATAAGTACGCACCCATCTCAATTAAGAGTTAATTGGATGATATTAATGATTACTGTGATTCATTGAGTCACAAAGATAATATGATGTGGATCAAGTTTGGTTTGACAGATTTGTTCCAATAGATCCATGGATATAATTGCTGGAGGAGCCTATTTGTAGTAATTGAAAAGTTTAGGGTCTAGCTTCTTATAATTATTCATACGACTAGAGTGCAATTGCATTTATATAGCGGACTTATTTGCAATTAACTATAAGTCATGAATTCACATGAGATGTGGGGTCTAGATTCCTAGTTAAAGCCAGATTCTAAGGAATCCCCAGTGGTCCTCATGCTAGCCCTAATAAGATGAGGTTACTAATCCTATTAGAACTCTTAAGGAAAGAAAAAGTATGACAAATACTAAAGAATAGAAATGAGACTTCTAATCTTGGATAAAGAGGAGGTGCTCCATAAACTATAAATAATTGGTGAGGATTAGAGATCTCTACACATAATTTCATAAGCTTCTCTCTTCCTCCTCTCTCTCATCTGGTTTCCTTTTAGAGTGCTAGGGTTTTCTTCTACTTAGAGATCCCACCATTCTCTTTGAGAAGTTTTCAACAAGAGGGTTTTAGTGTGGACAAGAGGGTTATAATGCGAAAGAACACAAAGGCAAAGGAGATTAAAATTTGCGAAAAGGGCTTTCATAGAGATTAAGTTTTTCAACTTCTCGATTTGAGTGCAACCAAGCTCCAAAGGTATAGATGTATTATCAATTTGTTTTAGTAGATCTTGTTATGCTTGTTTGTTCTTAATGAATCTTTGATCTTAATGCATGAGATTAGAGTTTTAGATCTTGGAGTTGGTTTTTGGCCTTATGGGTATTTGATCCCTGTCTAAAGTGGTTTAAAAGTTTTTGATTGCCTATCCACGAGGCCTACTTGCTTCCAACGGATATATGTACCAGAAAAGGGCCCAATATCCATATGAGAACCACCCTAGTGATTCATATTTCTGGACTATAGACCATTTTTGGAGCCATCTAGCCCACCTATAATAAACTCCCGTATCAATATGGCTCCTAGTGGGCTGCACAGGCTCCTTTGCATGGTCTCATGTGCAAAAATCTCTCGCCAAAAATAAAGCACAGGCGCGCGCACAGCTTGGCATGGTCTTATGTGCAGACATTTCTCACCAAAATAAATAAATACACATGTATGTCCAGTCCACACACACTGGAGTTATCAAGCAGAATATAACATTCTATTTACATCTTGATCTTATTTTACAAAAACAGTACATATTGGCGCTTCATGCATCTGCGCTCTCTAATACATCTATTTCAATTCTCATCCCTAATTTTTGTCTAGCCTTGAGCCATTATTTTGTCCCCCTCTCCTCCCATGATTGCAACCTTGAGTCTTCTCTTCAGCTCTCCCCTGTTGTAAGGAAAAACGAGAAGCCAAAGCTAATGAGGCTCGAGATAATATCGTCGAATTTAAAGGGCACCATTGTAAATGTAACAAAATGAAGTTTCTAGAGTTATAAATAATCTTGATCGTCTCTGGAAGAGATCAAAAGAATGAGTATGTATAAGAACCCACAGGCAAATATACCTTGTCCTCGGAGTTGTGATCGGTCCAAAGGCAAGGCCAAAATTGCTTCGAAAATCATTTTAAAAAAAAAGTAAAATTTCGTCAAAACAATCAATCCACCTGGATCTAACCAGGCACTGGTTTACTATACGAGAGGGTCACAATCAACCGGACCAGTAAGGGTGCCATGTATGGTTTTTAAATAATGGACTGGACCAACATCACAATGGACCGAACCGGCCCACTACTATCAATATCTTTAAATAATGTTTTATACCAGTTCTGTTCAGGTAGAAGGAGAAGTCAGCTTTGATCTATGGATTGAAAACTCGGTTGAGCTCTAATGATGGAAGGCAGGTATAACTCATTTTAATGCAAACTTGTTTCTTTTAAATGTTGAAAAACTGGGAGCAATACTTCCATGCACGTCCATGGTTTCTGGACAATCATGTATCAGAGTATGAGTTTTCTTAAGGCTGGTACTTAGATATTGTCTGAGCATATCAAAATAAATCCATATTTGAGACACAAAATGCTACAATTCATTGTCCCTCCCACTATCATAAAGAAAATCCTACTCGAATTAGATTTAATATGCCCACCATCCCACTATCATAAAGAAAATTTTACTGGAATTAGATTTAATATGCCCACCGTCAAATTGATCATTAGATAACACATGATTTGACTTCAAAGTCTACGGCCATTATGTAACTTTGAAGCAGTTACATTTGGTCAAAACACTTTTGCAGCTGCCAATATTTTAATCATGCTTTAATACAACAATACCAAAAGGAACTGATTTCCACAGTGAATATTCTGCCAAGGTTCTGTTGCTTGTAGGGCAGAATAGGTTGCATTGGGTTGAGATGGGAGCTGCAGGTTGGGACCCAACCTCTATCCAACTCGTTTATTAAACAGTAGATACTCATAAGTCATAACAAGCACCTGATGTGGGCCGACCCGATCCATCCCATCTTAACCTGTTTAGCAGTAATCCCTGTTCTTCCCCCCTGTTTTCCAGGGTGATATTACTTGTGGCCCACCTTCAAGAACTAATTATTCTCAGCCAACGAATAGTGGACACACATTCATGATGCCTAAAAAACCGCAGAATTGAAAATCTGTGGACCATTTTTAATATGTTTAGATGGGTTGATCGGGTCGACATGTGTGCATACCAGTTTAACAGGTCAGGAGACCAGCAACCAACCCACATAGGTGCAAGCCGGGTTAGGCTGGTTGGATACAGGACAGGTCAGGTTTTCCAACCCTAGTTGATTATTTAGAAGAAAAAAAGAAAGAGTTTTCTATCTTAATGTAGTAAGGTTTGATTACCTCATCAGCTGTCTATCTAATGTTGATGCAGATAGAAGGCCCCTATTCTCTTCTGCTCTTCTAAGAAGGTAAGGCATGACTTTCTCCACAGGCCCAAAAGGCAAGTACTTGCTCACATTGAAACCTGCATTTCTCAATCCAAGGGAAAGCCCATCTGCCATTCCCTTCAGCTGAGAAAATTGCAGCTTCAGGTTTCCCTTTCCAATCATCAACTCCTCTGCCTTTGCAGCTGCCACTTTCCCTACATACCACAACACAACAAATAGGTAAGCATCCTTTAAACAACTTCTAAATTGCTCATGGTCCCAGACACAACTCTCAAATCCACCCCAGTGCAGACCTGGTAATTTTCAAACCACTGTTAAGCCCAAGGTGCCCCAGCAACACAGAAAGGGATGAAAATGGGTCAGGTTTGGTTCGGGTCCATAGCACACCCTGACCTGAACAGAATTACTAAAGAGGACCAATAGTCGGACTGTACTACCGAGGTCCAACTTAAAATACCTGAGCCCAACGCAAAAGGTAAATTAAAAGACCCAAATTTGAATATTGACCAAGATCCAAATAATGATTAAAATACTTGTAGTTTTTACTTGTACATATGTAAAACAATGGTGGCAACAGGTATAAAACCCATTAAACCCCAAATTTTATTCCAGTCTAGTGGACCCTAACCCAACCCAAATTTTTTTAAAAATGGCCAAACTTTGAACCCCGACTTTGTACAGGACCATGCTCGGAACATACACCAAGGTCCAAGTTACCAATCATCCTGGGCACAAATGATCAAACACAAGTGAGGGCTCAAACACCTAGAGTGTTTAAATGCACAGTAACTACAGATCATTGCTAAATGTACTAAGCAGTTCAATTCAAAAGACTTCAAAAGGCTTGATAGAACTTAAACAAGAACCTTGTACTAATTTGAATTTAACTTACCGGATTCAAGGTTGTGAGTTGCAAGCACAACAGATCCATGGCCTTGAGCAATCTTTTCAAGCATGAACGAAGCGCATTCATTGTAGCATTCATGTGTGTCCTGAATGCAGCCATGAATCGGTGAAGCGACACCCAAAGAAGAAGCCAATTCTGTTTCTCTAGTCATATAAGCTCCCCTCACCAGCTTAAACCCCATAGAAATCCCTCTCTTCTCTGCACCTTCAATGGCTTGAACTAGCCTCTCTTTTGCATCTCTCAAGTATGCTTGAATCGTCCCAAAAACAATGGGATTCTCATCATCGTTGAAGCGGATTGCAGCAGTGTATGTTAAGTAATCAATAGCCGGTTGCACAGATGTGTATTCAGCATCGACGAGCAAAGGAAGATTGGTTTCTTGGCACTTCTCGCAAAGTCCCATTAGTCTTTCGAGGGCTAGTTGAAGGTCTAGTTCTTCTTGGTCTGTTAGAGGGAATGGTTCTGAAGTGGTGTGATAAAGAGGACTTGAATCAAGTAGAAAAGGCAATGAATCAAGTTTCCATGGAAGATTGAATGAAGGGTTTTTCTGCTTCCATCTGAGCAAATCGCTTACTCGTTCAAGTAAAGAAATTGGGCAAATGGCAGTGATCTTCACACAAGAAAAACTCACCTGTGCAAGAAATTCACAACCTCACTATCATTCACCATCATAATTGAAAACCTTTAGATTTATGCGGTCATGATGTGGGTCTGGGTCCACAAAGTAGCCAATTTCCACCAGATTGGACCCAGGGCACCCAGGCCCAGATCATTTACCTCATCAATAATGAAATATTAATACATTACTACGTAACAAACAACATGTAACACATATTACATAAATAAAAGACATAAAGCATACATTATGATGCATTTTTATATATTTTAGACACAGTAGTCGGGCAAATGGGTATTCAGTAGGCCCATAAAAGACCAGATCCCAATATTAATTCTAAAAATGGCCCTTACCCGGATTTTCCAGTTCGGGCCCATCGGGTAACCAGGTAGTGGCCTTAGTGAAATAAAACGCATTTCCTCTTGAGGTGGAAAAATCAGAAAAGAAGAAATTAAAAGAAAAACATGGATTAACCTACTTTCCAGTCTTGCATTTGGTAGTAAATTGAACAGTGAACACTACTGAGATAAAAAATTGTTAGGTTGTTAGGTTTCCACATAAATTTTTCTGTTAAGGTGACAGCCAGACAGCTTTGTTAGGTTGCGTCAGTTTCTACCTTTTCCAGCTATAATAAGGCAGGCACCACTTAAATGCGCAGAAAGGCAGGTTTGCTCGGATCTGCAACAAAATAAGCCTAACTGTACTACTGTTTTACAAAATTAAATCCCCTACACCTTTCAGTTTCCTTACTGTTTTACAAAATTAAATCCCCTACATCTTTCAGTTTCCTTTTCAATTAGAATCACTTGTATTGTCTTTTGTTAAAAATCATGTACATGCCATTAGGTGTTATGTAAAGATCATATTTTAAAAATTATGTTACTCTATCTCGATTTTGGTTGGAAAAAAATAGTGTTTGGAGAACAAATGAAGAAGTGGAAGAGAGGGAAAAGATGGGGAAGGAGAATGAGGGAGAATAAGAAATTACTTTTCATATAGTGATTTTCAATGAGGAAAAATGAGCATAGAAACATGATTTACGGGGGGCTGAAATCATTGAACATGTAAACAAACAGCCCTTGATGGACAAGCAAGATTCTTTAAAAAAATAAATAAATCAATATATCATGTGGGTTTTGTTAGAGAATCATGAAAGTTGTTAAATGCTTATCTGGAATTTGAATTTATAAGGTTTGAGACCAGGCTTACAATTGCTGAGATAGGGTGTAGCCCAATAAACAAATACTCTAGATAAGATTTCAGTTGATAGCAGTGATTTCCCTCTTTTTTTTTTTTTTGGATAATAGCAGAATACATACATGTACTTTGATCATATTTCAAACTACCTCCCCGTACTTTGGTCTTTTGTACTAAACATACTTGTATTTTAAATCATAATGTAAATAGAGACGACTGTGATGGAAAATGTGGAATGACAAATTTACCCCACCATATATAAGATGTGTCTTGGTGTTTCCCCAAATTGACTCTTCTCCCTCTCTCGTCTTCATATCTAGATCAACTCTTCTCCAACCTCTACAACCAATCCTCTTCAACCAGAAATTCCTAAACTCCCAAACCCCACACCATTTCCCATCACCCCACCGAAATCATAAATCAATCCTAGCTCATTGTCCCTCCCACCAACCTAAAATCCTAATAGACCTAAATACTGTTGAACCAAAGCCAAAAGTCCCTAACCCGTTTCAAACCCAAACACCCCAACCCACATCAGAAGTATCCAGTACCAGAACGTCTCATCCAGATGAAATGTGCAAGGGGGGATTGAATTGTTGTTTTCAAAAATCAAATGAGAAACAAGCAAATTGGAGGAGTGTAGTCTTGACTCCTAAAAACATCCAACACCTCCCCAAACTACCCCAAGATCCAACGTCCCAGATCAACTTCGTCAAGCTCCCACTCCCCCATGTGGACGGCCTCCTCGAAGGTGTTGAGGCAACTTCAGATCTCCCCTCACGAAACGACAAACACCTAAAAAAAGCCTTCGATCTCCTCATCCACCCCTTTGAGCTATTCGTCTCCAACGAAATCCTCGCCAATTGGACGGCCGAGATCGCAACCCGATTCGGTGTCCCTTGCATGCTCTTCTCCGTATATTCCGCATGCTTGTTCTCCTTCATGGGTCTTCCTTCATGGGTCTGATGGAGTTCACGTGCGAAAACAAGCTCAGGAAACAACTCCAAGCTTCTGTGCAGCTCCAAACTTTCCATTTCCAGTTGCAGAACAAACTGGGTTCGATGAGCACACAGAGATTGGATCTCCCTTGTAGTTTCAATAGAAAAGAAGCCACCCCGTGATCCCCTAGAGAGAGAGGAGATATGGGGCGAGAGAAGATGGCCGGAGATGGAAGCGCAGGGCAGAGCACAGGCCGGAGATTTTCTGGATCTGGCGGAGATAGGGAGAGTTGCAGATCGATTGGGTTCAGAAATTTGGAAAGAGGAAATGAGAGGAAAAAAAAAAAGCGGGCCTGGGATTTTTTCTTCCCAAGGGCAATTAAGTCTTTTTGGATGAGTAATTTGCCGCCCGTATGCACTAGACACTATTTATACAACCTACGCCATCAATACTAACAGAATCCGTGAGTTTTGCATGTTAATTAGAACCACAAGTTGGTTTAGTTCAAAAGACCAAAATACTTGTGTAGTCTGAAATATGATCAATGTACAGATAGGTATTCTCGTATTATCCCTTTTATTTTTATTTTTATTTTTTTCCCCGAAGGACTGAATCAAGTTTAAACTGAAAGGGTCAATTTGAAACTGATAGAGTTGGACCAATTCATAAATGATCTGCTGCCCAGGTGGCTGAGTTGCCTTGAAATAAAAACACGTTTTGAATTGTCTTCTTACAGTTGTAAACAGCTATATCTCATTTATTGAAGTCTTAAAAAATCCGACAACATCTTAACGAAATCCATCAGAATCCCATAAATTTAGTAAACATATTACATAAATCTCACCCTCTTGAGATGAGTTCTCTTTTGATTTCATTGTAACACACCAGACATGTAACGAACATCAGAAACTCCTTGCAAATCATGCAGAAAAAAAGAAAAAAACACCTAGAGAGAAGATGGGTCCTCAATTCATTGAAACACACCAGACATCTTACAAAACTATCCCCTTTTTTTTTTTGTAAAAGAGAAAATAAACATCTAGCAAAACTTAGAAACTTAGAAACCAGAGAGAGAACATGAAAATAAACATCTAGCAAAACTTAGAAACCAGAGAGAGAACATGGGTTCTCTTCTAATTTAAAGAAGCTAGAGAGAGAAGAAAAAGAAGAAGAAGATTGAAAGAAAGAAACAAAGACAGAAAGAAAACACCTTCCTTTCAGAGAAGATTGCTCTGGTTTAGCTCAGAGTACATAAAAATATGAAACAGATACACACACACACACACACACACAAAAAAAAAAACCCTCAACTTTCTCATCGATCGAACTTTTCACAGAATCAAAGAGAAAACCCATAAACAAAATCAAAATTTCCAATCTTACAAACCCAAAACAACATAAAATTATTAAAGAATAACATGATCATCGCATACTCACAGAAGAAGGTGGAAGGAGAGACGCAGTATTGATTGTATTCAGGAACTCCTCCAAATTCCTATCACACCCATGATTGTCACTCGCATCTTCCAAACCGTAATCAAGAATCCCCCTCAACCCAACATCCCAAAGCCTCTGAAGCGTCTCGCTCGCCTCTTCCACATTCTCCCCTGCACAGAAATGATCATAAACCGTCCTCTTTATCAACTCCAACAAAACTCCTCTAAACACCTTCTTCTCCATGAGACTAGATCTCATTACCCGAATCCCCACATCAACAACAGGGTCGAACGAAACGAGGTGGAGATTGAAGGTCGATTTCAGGAGCTGAGATGTCGACATGGAGGAGAAAAGCCTCTCTCCATCGTCGAAATTCAGGTTCTCAACTGAAGAAGTTGTTGAGGCTTTCGGAATCGATGGAGTCAACTTTTCTAGCAAATTGGGAGATGACCCAGTAGAGTTTGAGATTGAAGGAGATTGGGTGTGGAGGAATCTGAGGTTTTTGAGGAGTTTTGGAGAAGATCTCGCTGCCATTCTTTTTGGAGAGAGAGAGAGAGAGAGAGAGAGAGAGAGAGAGAGAGAGAGAGGGAGGCTTGTTTTTGTTATGTGTGGGAATGAGAAGAGGAAGGTGTGTTTAAATAGAAGAGAAGAGAGGAGGAGGTGTATAAGTATTTGGACGGTGAAGAGGATAGTTTGGAGGTTTTGAAGGAAGAAGAGGAGGGGAGGGGTGTTTTTGGGAGTCACGGGAGTAGTAATCTTTTTGGCTGAAATTTGGGAGAATCCCACATGTACTTAGTTGTAACTTGGATCTGATGGGTGATGAGAAGGAGCTGACAAGGATGAAAAGAGAATCAGACGCACGCTTACTTGTAGTGGAGGCCGACTCCTTTTTGCACCTCGGAAGCATGGGTGATTTGCTTGGAGGATCAGAATAGAATCTCCAACCAAGGAATCTCCAACTCAAATCAATTTACCATACGAGTGGAACTCATGAGTGGGGAATCCATCTCCAACCAAGGAATCTCCAACTCAAATCAATTTACCATACGAGTGGAACTCATGAGTGGGGAATCCATGTCCGACCTGCTAAAAATAAATATCCATATGGGGAGAAAAAAAAATTAGGCAGGGTCCCAAGCATGGGAAAATACACATCTACACAGTGTGGGACCAACCATTGCACATGAGAGAATATATTCCCTCATACATATATGGCATATCGCAATATGGTACATGGTAGCTAGATGGAACCCTACTTGGGGTCCTATGAGGATGGAAAGATCCATCTCAGCAGTAGGGATGAAAGTGGGCCGGGCCGAGCCGGGCTTTGCCAGGCCCTAGGCTCGGCCCTAGTATTTTTCAGTAGGCCCTAGCTCGGCCCTAGCCCTAAAGGGCCTCAAAAACTCTGGCTCGGGCTCAGCCCTTATTAAGTTATGAGGCCTTAGGGCCAGCCATGTGAGCCCGGCTAATGATATAACACTAGCTGAAAGAAAATATTTTTCGGAAAAAAAAGTTCCTATAGGAATTCAAAGAAATCTACATATGCAAACCAGAACAAAAAATGGTCAAATGCATGCATTCATCCCATATTCTCATTCCCATAATTTGGATTGCAGCAATAAAATTAACTAAAATAAGAAAGACCCCATAAAAGCAAAGGGAGCCCAGTTCCAACACTCCATAATAGTTCAATGTTAATGTAGATGAGCATTATCAAACTCCAACAATAATACAAATCAAATTAAACTTAAATAGCATCATATAATAAAATAAAGTATTCAGCTAGCATCATAAAATAAAGTCTCTAATGTGAGGTCCCGCCCTTGGTGGGCCCTCTAAATGCTATTTTATAGACTAATTTATGCTAATCTATGTTAATTATTGGTTAATTATTGCTAATTACTACTAATCTTTGCTAATCTTTGTTAATCTTTGCTAATCTTGGCTAATTACCATTTATTGGTGCTAATTAGGGGTTGATAGAGAGATTAATTAGATTTTTCCTAAGTTAGTTAGATTAGCTTAGTGGGTTAGTATTTTTAATTAGTTGAGTGTTGTGTTAATCCTAGACTATTAGTGCTAAATAGGACCTTAGTTAGTGGTCTTAATCTAATTGGGAGGGTTTAGTTTAAGCTAATAGTGCTTCTCTAGAACCTTCCAGCCAAATGACCAGTCTAACCTCAACCCTAACCCTAATTCCATAAAACCCTAGGGCTAATTTGGTCCTTAAACCCCCCTTCCCAAATCTATTTAAGGGCTCTTATCCCAAGATAAACCCTAAACCTAAGCTCAGCCCCCATCCCAAGAAAACAACCTCCAGCAACTGTCTTCATTCCCATTGCCTCTCTTCTCCTCCTTCATCTCTCCATCCATCCTACGTTTGAGCTGAGAAGTGCAACCTTCACTGTTGCTGGAATTCCATCTTGAAGCTATTGTTGCTGGGATTTTTCCATAAGAGCTGCTCCATCCATCTTCTTCCTTTCCTCATTCCATTCTCCTAGCTGTTGTGGTGGTTCTGTGCTAGAAGAAATCCACCTGGGTGCTACTGTTCTGCTGGAACCTCATCTTGGAACTCCTCCTCTGTAGCAGCCACTACCCCACGTTCCTCTCTTCATTTCTCTCATCTGATTATTTGCTGGAAAATCCCCTGGAGCTGTTGTTGCTGTGTTCTTCTTCTTCTTCATTTCAGCTGGGCTGAATCTGTGCTGCAACTACTCCTCTTTCTTCTCTGTTGTGCTGGAATTTTCCTCTCTGTGACTGCTGTAGTCACTACTCTTCCTTCCCCTCCTCTTTCCCTTGTTGAATCTGTGCTGGAGAAGCCATTTGGAGGAGCTGTAGATGTGAGGTCCCACCCTTGGTGGGCCCTCTAAGGGCTATTTTATAGGCTAATTAATCTTAATTAATCTTAATTATTGTTTAATTATGTTAATCTTCGCTAATCTTCTCTAATCCTTGCTAATTACTTCTAATTATTGCTAATTATGGCTAATCTTGGTTAATCTTTGTTAATTACTGTTTTAATTGATTTATTTAGGGCTAATTAGCTGGACTAGTTAGATTTCCCAAGTTAGTAGGTTAACTTAGTGGGTTAGTGTTCTTAATTACATTGGGTGTTGTGCTAATCCTAGGCTTAGTTAGTTTAGTCTAATTAATTAAGTGATTAAGTGGGTTTAGTTGTACTAAAGGTGCCCTCACTCTCTAGAAAGTTCCTAACCAAATGACCCAACCACCCTTAAACCCTAACCCTAATTCCACTAAACCCTAGGGCTAAACAAGTCATTGGCCACCCCACTAATCCTATAAAAAGTCTCTTAACTATTGCAAACCCAAAACCCTAAACCTAATCTCAGCCCCCATCCCAAGAAACCTTCCAGCCCCCATCCCAAGGCAAATTCACTGTGCCATTGCAACTCCTTCACTCCTCTCCTCCCCTACGTTGAGCTGAGAACTACTGCTGCAGCCACCTCCTTCTATCTCCTTCCTTTCCTCATTTCACTCTACTATTGCTGGGCTGAACCTGTGCTGGGAGAAGCCCCTCTTGGAGCAGCAACGAGTGACCTCCTTCCTCTCTGTTACTGCTGGAATCTCATATTGAGGGCACATGCTACAGCCAGTTACAGCAGCCACCTACTCCATCATCTTCTTTCCTCTCGTTTCACCTCCTGAGGCACTAATTTCTGCTGGAAACCCATCTTGAAGACAGCTGCTGCAACTACTTCTTCACTGCTGTGCCACCATCTTCTTCATCTTTCCCTCCATTTCCCTACTGTTACTCTGCTGGAATTTTTCCAGGAGCTACTGGTATCACCCCTCTTCCCTTCTCATTCCGTTTTCCAAATTTCTGTGGTGGTTCTGTGCTGGAGCTCTCACCTGGGAAACTACTGTGTGCTGGAAACAATCCGTGAGAGCTGATTGCTGCTGCATTCTTCTTCTTCTCCTTCATTGTTATCTCTGCTGGGATTCCCTGGAGCCATTACTGTTGCCGTGCATCACCTTCCTCACTCCTCTGTTCAGCTGGAATTCATTTGAAGAGCTGCTGTTATTGTGTTAGAGATATTGTTAGGAGCTGCTACTTCACCTACAGCAGCTGGGTCATCTTCTTCTTCCCCTGTTCAGCTGGGTTCTGGATCCTCTCTGTTATTTCTCTATTTCTCTCTACAAATCTCTCTCAATTCAGCTAAAAGGCAAGTGCACCTACTGATTAACATAGAATGTATGTGTTTCCTTTGATTTCTATGGTTTCATCTCACGAATTGTGATTATTGAGTTTTAGAATTCTACCTGAGCCTAGTTGTGTATGAGATTGAATGGCCTTGATGGATGGATTGACCCATTTGGATGATTGATGGCCTAAGGAGATGTGAATTTGTTGATTTGCAGTGTTTTTAATGTTTTAGAATAATTTTGTGTTGGTTGGGAGTGAATTGAAGAGGATGGGTTAGTTAATCAATTGAGTAAAAGAAAATCCAGAGACTGGTTCTCTGTTTCAAGTTGCAGAAATGGAAACGACGAGACTTTGGGAATTTTGTGTTGAGATCAGTGGGGCCCAGGTGGGCCACTCTGGCAGATCCGGACCCCACATCTTGTTGAGGGTCCATGGGCGACCCATAGGTTGGGGGCTGATCGTGGGCCCTTGATCGGTGGGGCCCACGATCATGGCTTCTTCTTGCTTCAGACGTGAGTCAACTGTAGCATTTGTATCTTATTTCAATCTGGTTGTGGGGCCCAGGTGGGCCATCGATGGCAGATCAAACCCGGGCACCTTGTAGAGAGTCCTTGGGCGACGTTAGTGTTGTGGTCTGATCAGAGTTTCCCACCAGTGGGGCCCGCCATCCAAGCCGCCTTAGTTGCTGTCGCCCCTCTATTCCAGACGATCCTGTTATGCTGGTGCCTGACGAGTTGTAAATATAAAGAGGAAGAGATGAATGGATTAAGAAGAGTGAAAAGAAAAGTAAGGTAAGGAGGGACACGTGGGTGAGTGAAAAGTGAGGATGGGAGAGGATGATGTCATGTAAGTGAGGGTAGGTGAGAGAGAGATTTTAGAATGACCTGATGAGAGTAGTGTTGTCCACGTGAGTGTGGACTTGGGTCCTGTTGTGGGTTTGGGCTTTGGGCCCAGTGGGGGGGGGGTCCACTAACCTATAACCCACTAATTTCCTTACTAATTAATTAAGCCCTTAGCTTTAATACTTTCTATTAGCACCATTAATTTTCATAAATTAGAAATTTAAATCCTTTAATCTTTTTGGACGAAATCGGAGCTGGGCCCAGTGGGGCCCACTAATCCGTAACCCATTAGTTTTATTAATTAAATAAAGCATTTAGTTTCTAATGGGCATAATGGAACCCCCTTTAGAATAAATTAACTTATTAAACTTAAATTAATATTTCCAAACCCTAGTGTAAAAGTTGAGATTTGGCCTGGAGTCTGTTGACTCAGGTACACCTGTGTACCAGATCGACCGGCTGGCCACCTGGTCAATCGGGTACACTGGAAATTCCAGAATCCAAACCAAGTCCCAACTTGACTTCCAGTGGAGCAGATCGACCCGACCCTTGCCAGGTCGACCTGCCACACTGTGAACTCTAGGGCGTGAGTTTAGCATTGTTTTATAATTAATCGATTGTGAGACCCATTAACCATCCAAATGAACTTCCATCAATGTGCCAAGCACGAGTCAATGGCGTGGCTCGACCTTGACTCGTGGGGACCACTGTTTAGTGTTTTGGTTGATAAATCTAAGATGATTCGACCCCTAAAAGTTGTCAACAATGCCCTTAACCAACTAAGCACCAAATACATTATTTTACGGCATTAATGACATCGTTTAAAGATCGAATTACCGGAGATAGACCCGAACCTAAAGTGGCCCATTTACCTAGGATTGGACCGTTGCTTTTTCCGTTGATTCTCTGATTGAAGTTTATACTTCACTGTGATTTTACTCTGTCACTCTTAGATCTTTAGATAGCTGTTTACTGTTAATTAATCATAATTGGAAGACCTGAACCTAGGGTATCTAGAGGTGACCCGATGGTGTGATTTCGGAGATCATTGACCCGTGTCTGTGTCTAGGCGGGCCCTTATTGGGCCTAAGTGTGGTGATATGAACCCTTTAGCTTGAAGAGATAGATTCTATTGGGCTGTTAAGTTATATGGATTATGATGGAACTGATGGTCAGTAGTAGATGGATTGGTTGCCTCGTTTGGACGGTTTTAGACCAGGCCATGTACTGATGGGCCTTGGTATGGATCCAACGAGTGGGCTTGGATCTTGAATGAGATCCAGAGACTGAATTGAGATGTGTGGACCTTATAGAGGTATTGTTAGGACCTTGTTCACGCAAGGCAAAGCCTAGACAGACACAGACCTTAGAGTTATTCTCGAGTCGGCATGAACATTCACTCGGTTGATTTAAGCTCAGCCGGTGGACTGATCATCCCCGGTAGGAGCTAGTTGAGTGTTGAGGAGCTATCATGATGAGCTGTGTGGTTAAGACGGCAAGGTGTCATGCCGTGCCGATCTGGAGTGATGAGATGATGAGTTGATGAATGATATTCGGGATTAGTTATTCCCTGGTGAGATTCCCCACCGCGACTGTGTTCAGTATGGGAGGGCCGCGGCATAATATCCCGCGGTATTCCAGCTCGTGTGAATGTGCCACTTAGTTATAGTTGTGTAGATGATTTCCTTATACTGATTCCTTATGCTTTACATGCACGATTGCCTAGTTCTCTTTCCTTGTTATTCATTTAAATTATGTACCCGTCTTTATTTCCTTTGATATATATATGCTATGTTAGTAGTATGCTGTATCTTGCCAGATCGTTTAGATCTGACCCATTCTATGGTGCTTAGGCCTTGACCCAGAGATTCCCGACGACGCATTAGCCTTAGTGGAGGCACCCGTGGCAGGAGAGTACGCTTGGGGCCCGGCCGACACGGACGTCGAGCCGGAGGGCGAGGAGTACATTCCAGGGTTATGAGAGTTTATGTTATTTTGGGTTTTGAGTGACATTTGTAGTGAGAAGGGTAGAATGGAAAATGTATAACTTTGAATTTACATTGAATCATTTAATAGACTATGTTTTGCTCACACTTAAATTTATATCTCGATACTATTGCTTCCGCATTGTTTAAATCGTTATGCTTCCGCAATTTAAATGTTATAACTATGTTGGTCAAAAAGTTTTAAATTGGACCTCACTGCGGCCTACGATCTTGGAAGTTCTCGGATTTTCCGGGAAGTAGCGCGCCAATTTCGGGTGATCGAACGAGTTTATCGGTATCCGGAATTGGGGCGTTACATTTTATGGTATCAGAGCCAGGTTGTCTCTAGGAAATAAAATACACTAGAAACCATAGGACGTAGTGAGGATTTGAGTGGTGGGATACGTGTGAGGACGATGGATTGGGTAGAGTCAGTGTAGTCTTAGGTTTTGGACTTACCACCCCAGATGCCGAGTGCAAATCGGGGCGTGCATTTTGCTTGCAGATCTGATCGTGCTACCCATGCATGACTTCGACGTCATTTTAGAAGGACGGATCGATGAGGATGTGCATCGACTACCGGCAGTTGAACCAGGCAACGGTGAAGAACAAGTATCCTCTTCCACGGATCGACGAGCTTTTCGACCAGCTTCAGGGTGCGCAGTTCTTTTCAAAGATAGACTTGAGGTCGGGGTACCATCAACTGCGAGTCAGAGATCAGGATGTGCAGAAGACAGCGTTCCGATCCCGCTATGGCCATTATGAGTTTCTCGTGATGCCGTTCGGGTTGACGAATGCACCAACAGTGTTCATGTCTTTGATGAACAAGATCTTCGCACCGTACCTCGATAGCTTCACGGTGGTCTTCATCGACGACGTGTTGGTCTACTCAAAGACCAGAGAGGAGCATGAGCAGCATTTGAGGACGTCTCTCCAGTTGTTGCGCGACAACCAGTTGTACGCGAAGCTCAGCAAGTGCGAGTTTTGGTTGGAGCAGGTAGTCTTCCTTGGACACATCATCTCCAAGGATGGGCTAGCAGTGGACCCGGCGAAGATAGAGGCAGTGACGAACTGGGCGAGACCGAAGAACGCCACAGAGATCAGGAGCTTCCTCGGTTTGGCAGGCTACTACCGCAGATTCGTCAAGAGTTTCTCCACGATCTCAGCACCGTTGACCAAGCTGACACGGAAGGATGTACCGTTCGTTTGGTCCGATGCTTGTGAGAACAGCTTCCAAGAGCTGAAGGAGAGATTGACGACAGCACCGATCTTGTCTTTACCTTCTGGCAGTGGTGGGTTCGTAGTCTTCACCGACGCTTCAGGGACCGGTCTTGGATGTGTTCTGATGCAGGAGGGCAAGGTTATTGCCTATGGATCGCGCCAGCTGAAGGAGCACGAGAAGAAGTACGCCACTCACGACTTGGAGCTTGCAGCAGTTGTTTTTGCCTTGAAGTTGTGGCGGCACTACCTCTACGGCGAGAAGTTCGAGGTGCACTCAGATCATCGCAGTTTGCAGTACTTGTTTACACAGAACGACCTCAACAACCGGCAGAGGAGGTGGATGGAGTATATCAAGGACTACGACTTCCCTATCAAATACCATCCTGGTAAGGCGAACGTCGTAGCAGACGCTTTGAGCAGGAAGACCGCCCTCGTCAGTTTCCTAGCAGCAGAGGGTGTGTGGACCGAGGTCTTCAGCAGCTTAGACGTTCAGTTTCAGCCGCTCAGCGAGAGAGTTTTGCTTGCCACCATGTCAGCGTGGGAACCAGAGTTGCTAGGCAAGGTCAAGGACAGTCAACGCAACGATCCGAAGCTTGTGAGAGTGATCGAACAGATTGACCAGAGGCCAGAGTTCAGACTGATAGGAGGAGTGCTCTACTATCAGGACAGACTGTGCGTGCCAGACATTCAGGAGCTGAAGGACGAGATTCTTGCAGATGCACACCACAGCAGATACTCGATTCACCCCGGCAGCACCAAGATGTACCAGAACCTGAGGAGCTACTACTGGTGGAACAACATGAAGAAGGAGATAGCTCGCTATGTCTCCAGGTGTTTGACGTGCCAGCAGATCAAGGTCGAACACCAGAAGCCGCCAGGACTACTTCATCAGCTTGAGATCCCTCAGTGGAAGTGAGAGCACATCACCATGGACTTCATCGCAGGACTTCCAGCCACCAGGAGGCGCCACGACGGCATTTGGGTGATCGTGGATCGGCTGACTAAGTCAGCTCATTTCTTGCCAGTGTCGATGAGAGCAGGACTCGACGTCCTTGCTAAGCTGTACGTCGATCGGATTGTCTCGTTGCATGGAGTTCCAGCCTCGATAGTTTCAGACAGAGACCCGCGATTCACTTCGCACTTTTGGGAGAGTCTTCAGCAGGCTTTGGGCACCAAGTTGAGCTTCAGCACAGCCTATCATCCTCAGACAGACGGCCAGACAGAGCGCACCAACCAGACACTAGAGGACATGTTGAGAGCCTGTGTCTTGGACTTCAAGGAGAACTGGGAGGATTCCTTGCCGCTTTGCGAGTTCGCCTACAACAACAGCTTCCATGCGAGCATCAAGATGGCACCGTACGAGGCTTTGTACGGGAGGAGATGCAAGACCCCAGTCTGCTGGGAAGAAGTTGGTGTCAGGGGCTTCCATGGTCCATCCATTGTCAGCGACACCAGCGAGAAGGTTCGGCAGATAGTTGAGAACCTGAAGGTCAGCCGCAGCAGACAGAAGAGCTATGCAGACAATCGACGCAGACCTCTCGAGTTCGAGAAGGGAGACCGAGTTTTCCTGAAGGTTTCTCCGGCTAGAGGTACCCTGAGGTTTGGTGAGAAGGGTAAGCTAGCGCGGAGATATGTTGGACCCTTCGAGATCAAATCGAGAGTTGGAGACGTCGCCTACAAGCTTCAGCTACCGCTAGAGCTTTCAGGAGTGCATGACGTGTTCCACGTCTCCATGCTGAAGAAGTATGTGGAGGACCCGACCCACATTCTTTATCATGAGCCACTCAACATCCAGCCAGATGCATCGTACGTCGCCAGGCCAGTCGCGATCATCGACACCAAGGAGCAGGTGCTCCGGACCCGAACCATTCATTGGGTGAAGGTTCAGTGGGAGCATCACACTCCGGAGGAGGCTACGTGGGAGCTACGCGACCAGGTGGAGAAGGACTATCCGCATCTTCTACCTCAGGTATGTTCTAATCTTATTTTACATTTGGGGACAAATGTTTTTAAAAGGAGGGAATGATGTGAGGTCCCACCCTTGGTGGGCCCTCTAAGGGCTATTTTATAGGCTAATTAATCTTAATTAATCTTAATTATTGTTTAATTATGTTAATCTTCGCTAATCTTCTCTAATCCTTGCTAATTACTTCTAATTATTGCTAATTATGGCTAATCTTGGTTAATCTTTGTTAATTACTGTTTTAATTGATTTATTTAGGGCTAATTAGCTGGACTAGTTAGATTTCCCAAGTTAGTAGGTTAACTTAGTGGGTTAGTGTTCTTAATTACATTGGGTGTTGTGCTAATCCTAGGCTTAGTTAGTTTAGTCTAATTAATTAAGTGATTAAGTGGGTTTAGTTGTACTAAAGGTGCCCTCACTCTCTAGAAAGTTCCTAACCAAATGACCCAACCACCCTTAAACCCTAACCCTAATTCCACTAAACCCTAGGGCTAAACAAGTCATTGGCCACCCCACTAATCCTATAAAAAGTCTCTTAACTATTGCAAACCCAAAACCCTAAACCTAATCTCAGCCCCCATCCCAAGAAACCTTCCAGCCCCCATCCCAAGGCAAATTCACTGTGCCATTGCAACTCCTTCACTCCTCTCCTCCCCTACGTTGAGCTGAGAACTACTGCTGCAGCCACCTCCTTCTATCTCCTTCCTTTCCTCATTTCACTCTACTATTGCTGGGCTGAACCTGTGCTGGGAGAAGCCCCTCTTGGAGCAGCAACGAGTGACCTCCTTCCTCTCTGTTACTGCTGGAATCTCATATTGAGGGCACATGCTACAGCCAGTTACAGCAGCCACCTACTCCATCATCTTCTTTCCTCTCGTTTCACCTCCTGAGGCACTAATTTCTGCTGGAAACCCATCTTGAAGACAGCTGCTGCAACTACTTCTTCACTGCTGTGCCACCATCTTCTTCATCTTTCCCTCCATTTCCCTACTGTTACTCTGCTGGAATTTTTCCAGGAGCTACTGGTATCACCCCTCTTCCCTTCTCATTCCGTTTTCCAAATTTCTGTGGTGGTTCTGTGCTGGAGCTCTCACCTGGGAAACTACTGTGTGCTGGAAACAATCCGTGAGAGCTGATTGCTGCTGCATTCTTCTTCTTCTCCTTCATTGTTATCTCTGCTGGGATTCCCTGGAGCCATTACTGTTGCCGTGCATCACCTTCCTCACTCCTCTGTTCAGCTGGAATTCATTTGAAGAGCTGCTGTTATTGTGTTAGAGATATTGTTAGGAGCTGCTACTTCACCTACAGCAGCTGGGTCATCTTCTTCTTCCCCTGTTCAGCTGGGTTCTGGATCCTCTCTGTTATTTCTCTATTTCTCTCTACAAATCTCTCTCAATTCAGCTAAAAGGCAAGTGCACCTACTGATTAACATAGAATGTATGTGTTTCCTTTGATTTCTATGGTTTCATCTCACGAATTGTGATTATTGAGTTTTAGAATTCTACCTGAGCCTAGTTGTGTATGAGATTGAATGGCCTTGATGGATGGATTGACCCATTTGGATGATTGATGGCCTAAGGAGATGTGAATTTGTTGATTTGCAGTGTTTTTAATGTTTTAGAATAATTTTGTGTTGGTTGGGAGTGAATTGAAGAGGATGGGTTAGTTAATCAATTGAGTAAAAGAAAATCCAGAGACTGGTTCTCTGTTTCAAGTTGCAGAAATGGAAACGACGAGACTTTGGGAATTTTGTGTTGAGATCAGTGGGGCCCAGGTGGGCCACTCTGGCAGATCCGGACCCCACATCTTGTTGAGGGTCCATGGGCGACCCATAGGTTGGGGGCTGATCGTGGGCCCTTGATCGGTGGGGCCCACGATCATGGCTTCTTCTTGCTTCAGACGTGAGTCAACTGTAGCATTTGTATCTTATTTCAATCTGGTTGTGGGGCCCAGGTGGGCCATCGATGGCAGATCAAACCCGGGCACCTTGTAGAGAGTCCTTGGGCGACGTTAGTGTTGTGGTCTGATCAGAGTTTCCCACCAGTGGGGCCCGCCATCCAAGCCGCCTTAGTTGCTGTCGCCCCTCTATTCCAGACGATCCTGTTATGCTGGTGCCTGACGAGTTGTAAATATAAAGAGGAAGAGATGAATGGATTAAGAAGAGTGAAAAGAAAAGTAAGGTAAGGAGGGACACGTGGGTGAGTGAAAAGTGAGGATGGGAGAGGATGATGTCATGTAAGTGAGGGTAGGTGAGAGAGAGATTTTAGAATGACCTGATGAGAGTAGTGTTGTCCACGTGAGTGTGGACTTGGGTCCTGTTGTGGGTTTGGGCTTTGGGCCCAGTGGGGGGGGGTCCACTAACCTATAACCCACTAATTTCCTTACTAATTAATTAAGCCCTTAGCTTTAATACTTTCTATTAGCACCATTAATTTTCATAAATTAGAAATTTAAATCCTTTAATCTTTTTGGACGAAATCGGAGCTGGGCCCAGTGGGGCCCACTAATCCGTAACCCATTAGTTTTATTAATTAAATAAAGCATTTAGTTTCTAATGGGCATAATGGAACCCCCTTTAGAATAAATTAACTTATTAAACTTAAATTAATATTTCCAAACCCTAGTGTAAAAGTTGAGATTTGGCCTGGAGTCTGTTGACTCAGGTACACCTGTGTACCAGATCGACCGGCTGGCCACCTGGTCAATCGGGTACACTGGAAATTCCAGAATCCAAACCAAGTCCCAACTTGACTTCCAGTGGAGCAGATCGACCCGACCCTTGCCAGGTCGACCTGCCACACTGTGAACTCTAGGGCGTGAGTTTAGCATTGTTTTATAATTAATCGATTGTGAGACCCATTAACCATCCAAATGAACTTCCATCAATGTGCCAAGCACGAGTCAATGGCGTGGCTCGACCTTGACTCGTGGGGACCACTGTTTAGTGTTTTGGTTGATAAATCTAAGATGATTCGACCCCTAAAAGTTGTCAACAATGCCCTTAACCAACTAAGCACCAAATACATTATTTTACGGCATTAATGACATCGTTTAAAGATCGAATTACCGGAGATAGACCCGAACCTAAAGTGGCCCATTTACCTAGGATTGGACCGTTGCTTTTTCCGTTGATTCTCTGATTGAAGTTTATACTTCACTGTGATTTTACTCTGTCACTCTTAGATCTTTAGATAGCTGTTTACTGTTAATTAATCATAATTGGAAGACCTGAACCTAGGGTATCTAGAGGTGACCCGATGGTGTGATTTCGGAGATCATTGACCCGTGTCTGTGTCTAGGCGGGCCCTTATTGGGCCTAAGTGTGGTGATATGAACCCTTTAGCTTGAAGAGATAGATTCTATTGGGCTGTTAAGTTATATGGATTATGATGGAACTGATGGTCAGTAGTAGATGGATTGGTTGCCTCGTTTGGACGGTTTTAGACCAGGCCATGTACTGATGGGCCTTGGTATGGATCCAACGAGTGGGCTTGGATCTTGAATGAGATCCAGAGACTGAATTGAGATGTGTGGACCTTATAGAGGTATTGTTAGGACCTTGTTCACGCAAGGCAAAGCCTAGACAGACACAGACCTTAGAGTTATTCTCGAGTCGGCATGAACATTCACTCGGTTGATTTAAGCTCAGCCGGTGGACTGATCATCCCCGGTAGGAGCTAGTTGAGTGTTGAGGAGCTATCATGATGAGCTGTGTGGTTAAGACGGCAAGGTGTCATGCCGTGCCGATCTGGAGTGATGAGATGATGAGTTGATGAATGATATTCGGGATTAGTTATTCCCTGGTGAGATTCCCCACCGCGACTGTGTTCAGTATGGGAGGGCCGCGGCATAATATCCCGCGGTATTCCAGCTCGTGTGAATGTGCCACTTAGTTATAGTTGTGTAGATGATTTCCTTATACTGATTCCTTATGCTTTACATGCACGATTGCCTAGTTCTCTTTCCTTGTTATTCATTTAAATTATGTACCCGTCTTTATTTCCTTTGATATATATATGCTATGTTAGTAGTATGCTGTATCTTGCCAGATCGTTTAGATCTGACCCATTCTATGGTGCTTAGGCCTTGACCCAGAGATTCCCGACGACGCATTAGCCTTAGTGGAGGCACCCGTGGCAGGAGAGTACGCTTGGGGCCCGGCCGACACGGACGTCGAGCCGGAGGGCGAGGAGTACATTCCAGGGTTATGAGAGTTTATGTTATTTTGGGTTTTGAGTGACATTTGTAGTGAGAAGGGTAGAATGGAAAATGTATAACTTTGAATTTACATTGAATCATTTAATAGACTATGTTTTGCTCACACTTAAATTTATATCTCGATACTATTGCTTCCGCATTGTTTAAATCGTTATGCTTCCGCAATTTAAATGTTATAACTATGTTGGTCAAAAAGTTTTAAATTGGACCTCACTGCGGCCTACGATCTTGGAAGTTCTCGGATTTTCCGGGAAGTAGCGCGCCAATTTCGGGTGATCGAACGAGTTTATCGGTATCCGGAATTGGGGCGTTACAGTAGCTGTTGCCTTATCTTCTTCCTCTTCATTTCATCATGTGAGCTACTGTCACCCTTGTGCTGAGAAGACTACTGCTGCCTCATCTTCTTCTCTTCATTTCCTCACCTGGGAGGTCCTGCTGCTACTAGAAATTCCACTAGGAGCTGCTGCTGTGTCTTCTTCTTCCTTTGCATTTCAGTTGGACTGGGCTTTTTCTCTTCTCTTCTATTACTCTTTCTCTCTACAAATCTTCCTAAAGAGGCAAGTGCTCATACTCCTAGCTTAGCACACATATGATTATTTCTTGATTTCAGTAGCTTAATATCATGCTTGTGTTTAATTCAGTCTTAGAATACACCCAGAGTCTCTGTTTTTCTGTTTTGGTTGAAAGGTCACTGATGGATGGGGGTTTTCACCCCCCATTTGGAAGATCAGTGGGTCATAAGGTGATTAATGGATGGTTATTGAGTTATTTAATGATTAGAAAAGTTTGGAAGTGATTGGAAGTGGTTTGGGCGAAAAAGGAGTCAAAACGGAAAAGTTGCAGAAATCTGCCGAGACTGAAATTTCAGTATGCTCGGTCGACCGAGACACCCTCCTCGGTCGACCGGCGACACTGCAGATTTGAAAATTCTGCTCCCAGTTATTCTGTTTTCTGCAGACTCGACCTGACTCAACCGGTAGTGTTCTGGGTCGACCGAGACCTACCTTGGGCGACCGAGAACACTATATTTTTATGAAAAATTGGCCCTCAGCCATTTTCTTACAGAAAACCCATTTCAATTAGTTTGGTTAACCCGGCTTAGCCCAGGTTGACCCGGTATACATGGTTTTCGAAGGGAATGACTGAAAGTTGGTTTTTCACCCAAAACTCAGACTGTTTACACCCAAATCAACCTGAAACTTAGAATTTACATTTAGAAAGTGTTTAAAGCTGGAACATCAATCTTTCTAAGGTTTTTAGAGTATGCTGTCAATCACCTAGGCCAGGTTGTTTGACCGGACACGCTGTAAGCCTTTAGAAACGAATTGAGTTGTCTAGAAGGCCTGATTTAGATTAGTTAGTGCACTCGGTTGATCCTCCCGGCCAGGAGATCAACTGAGCTCACAACACATCAGGTTCACCTGGGAAACCCTGATTGTTCCAGTTTTCAACATTTAGTAGTTATGATCAGTTGTGGGGCCCATTGACCATCCAAATGAGCATTTATCAGTGTCCTAAGCCCGAGTCAACGGTGTGGCTCAACCTTGACTCGCGGGGACCACAGTTTAGGGTTTAGGTTATTAATCTAAGATGATTCGATCTCTAAGAGTTGTCAACAATACCCTTAACCAACTAAGCACCAATTATAGTATTTTATGGCTTTAATGACACCGTTTAGAGATCGAATTACTGGAGATAGACCTGAATCTAAAGTGGCCCATTACCTAGGATTGGACCGTTGGATTTCCCGTTGATTCTCTGATTGAAGTTTATACTTCACTGTTATTATTACTCTGTCATTCTTAGATCTTTAGAATAGTTGTTTACTATTAATAAACATAAATGGAAGACCTGAACCTAGGGTATCTAGAGGTGACCCGATAGTGTGATTTCGGAGTTCATTGACCCGTGTCTGTGTCTAGGCGGGCCCTTATTGGGCCTAAGTGTGGAGATGTGAACCCTTTAGCTTGAAGAGGTAGTTTCTATTGGACTGTTAGGTTATATGGATTAAAATGGAACTGTTTATCAGTATAAGTGGACTAGTTGCCTCGTATGGACAGTATTAGACCAGGCCATGTACTGATGGGCCTTGGTATGGATCCAACGAGTGGGCCTGGACCTTGAATGAGATCCAGAGACTGTATTGAGATGTGTAGACCTCTTAGAGATATTGTTAGGACCTTGTTCACGCAAGGCAAAGCCTAGACAGACACAGACCTTAGAATTATTCTCGAGTCGGCATGAACATTCACTCGGTTGATTTAAGCTCAGCCTGTGGACTGATCATCCCCGGTAGGAGCTAGATGAGTGTTGTAAAGCTATCATGATAAGCTGTGTGGTTAAGACGGACGGTGTGATACCGTGCCGGTCTGGAGTGTTGAGATGATGAGTTGATGAGATGATTTGAGGGATTAGTTATTCCAAGCACCGATGAGATTTCCCCGCCGCAACTATGTTCAGTATGGGAGGGCCGCGGCATAATATCCCGCGGTATTCCAGCTCGTGTGAATGTGCCACCTTGTTTTAGTAGTTTAGATGATTTCATTTATACTGATTCCTTATGATTTAAATGCACAACTGCCTAGTTCATTTCCCTTGCTATTCATTTAATTTATATACCTGTCTTTATTTCCTTTGATATATATGTTCTATGTTAGTAGTATGCTGTAACTTGCCAGATCTTTTAGATCTGACCCATTCATTGGTGCTTAGGCCTTGATCCCGAGATCCCAGACGATGCATTAGCCCTAGTGGAGGCACCTGTTGCAGGAGAGTACGCGTGGGGCCCGGCCGACACGGATGTCGAGCCGGAGGGTGGAGACGATCTATATGGGTTTTGAGGGACTCTCTTTGTTTGGGGTTTGAGAGACAATTTTGTAGCAAGTTGGGTAGATTCAAATATATAAGTTTTGATTAACAACTGAGACTGTAACTAGACCTTTGTTCTGCTCACACTTTATATATCGATACCTATTGCTTCCACATTGTTTAACTGTTATGCTTCCGCAATTTCAATGTTATTATTATATTGGTCAAAAAGTTTTAAATTGGACCTCACTGCGGCCTACGATCTTGGAAGTTCTCGGATTTTCCGGGAAGTAGCGCGCCAATTTCGGGTATTCGAACGAGTATATCGGTATCCGGAATTGGGGCGTTACATCTAACATCACCAACATCACCTATAACAACAACAATAGAGTATTGTTAATAAATAATAATAACAACAAATGAAAGGTTGTTCCAGAGTTACAAGACTTTAAAAAATGACTTCTAGACCATTAATATACATGCATCATCAAGGTTGTTTAGGGATTATTTATATTGGATTAAAATTAGGGTTTAAGGTTTAGTGCTTAGGTTTAGGATTTATGGATTATTTAGTGCTTAGGGTTTAGGGATTATTTATATTGGATTAAAACTAAGATTTAGGATTTATGGATTATTTAGTATCATAGATTCATATATGTATTATATACTGTATAGTGTACACATACATATAATATATGGATTAATATATGTAGGCCCTATGACTTACTGCTTAGGTTTAGGATTTATGGATTATTTAGTGTTTAGGGCTTAGAGATTATTTATATTGATTAAAACTAAGGTTTAGGATTTATGGATTATGTTATATCATATATGTATTATATATTGTATAGTGTACATAAATATAATATATGTATTAATATATGTAGGCCCTAGGGCTTACGAGCCGGGCTTCATCAAGCCCGAGCTCGGCCCCTTTAAGCAAACGGGCCTCCTACTAGGCCCTAGCTCGGCTCTTTTGTCTTTTGAGCCGAGCTCGGGCCGAGCCTATGACGGGCCGTCCGCGGGCGGCCCTAGGACGGCCTGACCCACTTTCACCCCTACTCAGCAGGCCTCACAAATTGAAAACGGGTTTAATCTCATGTCTATAACCCCTTAATCTATGGCTCATTTTTTTTTCTTTCTTTTTTCTTTTTTGCTTGAGGTAAAATATATAGTGAAAAGGAAGAAGAATACATGGGCATATCCCCCAAATGCTAAAAAATCAGCTTCTGTAAAAGCTCATATTGTTAAAGATAACTTAATTAATTCCTGTAATTCTATATGACAACAATGAAGGAGGAAAAAAAAAAAAAAACAAGTGTTGCCCATTGAGATTCAATTGCATTCCTACCCTTAGAAATTGCAATCTAGACTGAAGAAGTGAGAACTGCATGAGAAGATTCCCACCTACATAAGAGAGTAGTCATCTCCAAATGCTATAAAAAATCACAAGAGGAAAAGGTGACCTTCGTATTCTTCCTTCACATCACAAAGAACACTTTGAGGGGTTTATATTAGAAACAAATTGACTCTTGATCCAAAGATTCACTCCATTTAGATGCATGCAAACCCATCGGTTCCGGTTCAATTTTGGAATGGGGTGTGGATCGTTTAGATTGATGGTAGGTGGTCCCAACATAATATGGTACTAAATGTATTGACCAGAGAAAATTCTTTTTCTTAAAATTTTACTCTAAAGGCCTATTCTTTTATTAGAATTTCTGGCAAGAATTTATTATATGTTGAGAATATATGGACATGATGCGTTCCTTGGCATTAGCAATTGCCATGTTTTTTTTTATCAAAATTTCAGCCACCTAAAAAGTCTAAAGTAACCTTTGGAATTCCTAGAATTACAACTTCTTTACTTTTGGTCGGAATTTCTTGATGTGAACAAGGGAGGATTCATGAATTCCGCATGTTGGAGAATTTAGAATTTCTCAAACAAGAATTCTGTGAATTCTTGTAAAGAAAGATGACCTAAAAGAAGTTTACCACGGTATGAATGATCATACAATGAATAATGTGATTAATAATATGGTCGGGACCAGCTCCTATTCGTGTAAAATTTATGGACAACACATAAAGTTAAGACATTATTCTTGAGACTAGGTAGGACCTAGTTTAGGTTTCACTCTTTCAACTTAAGAATTCACTAGGCTTAGTTGATCAATTTAATTTTATAGCTATTCACACCAAACACGTGTCAATGCATAAGAAAGCAGCCAACATGACCCGGCTATATGTTGAGTCTAAGGTGTTGTTTGTTTGCATCAGAATACATAGGATTTATGTTAAAATTGAAGATTAAAAGTGAATTTTCATAAAGGAGCATCGTATCAAATCACCTTTTCTTTTATGAAAATAGAGTCAAGGAAATATGGGAAATGAATACTCAGTCCTCATCCTAATAATTCAATGCATTAAAAAGAGAAAGTCTTATTTACATCTCCACCCAGGGGCGAACCCACATAGTGGGAACCTGGGGCAAATCTGGAAATGGCTAATAAGTGCTAAGGTCCAGCGGCCATTGGCCCTATGTATTCAATAACCATTGCCCCACCTTTAACAAAGAAAACTCCTTTTGGTGATCTCAACTTCTCTACGATATATTGCTTTCCCTGCGAGGTTTAGGTGTATGAGGTTGGCCGGGGTGAACTGATGTACTGCAACTCTCCACACTCACTAGATCCGACTTAACCTTTTTCATCCCTTCTAGGTGGGACTATTTCCAGTCGAAATGTTGTCCAATCGATTTGGATTGCTTAGGCTTAGTTTGGATTTGTCTTCCCAGGTTAGCATCGATAGAATTGTTCAATTTTGTCTCTCTCATTGTTTAGCTTGGCCCTTGTACTCAGACTTGGACTTGACTTAAGAGACCCTAGGTTAAATGGGGTATTGTCATTCCACCCATGGTTGAGAGTCCTAAAAAGGGATAGGATGGATACACATATAACTATAACCATAAACCTATTCCTTAATGAGTCCTAGTCATGAGTGGATCTATGATAGACCCAAGTCTAGAAAGTTATTTGACTTAGCATGCCTTGGCTTGTTTATACGCGCCACGAACTACACAACCTTGACCTATTTGCCCGTCCATCTCGTTTTGACCATTAGGATTACTGTTCAGTTTGTCTTGACCATATGTGTTTGTTTTGCACGTCATATTTGTTTGCATCTACTGTCCGCTTTTCATACCCGTTAAATTTCAAGTAAATGTCAAGGATACTGAGATGTAGGAAGATTAGGACCGAAATGGCGTATTATAATCACATTCGTAGGCATCATAGATGCACTACACCAAAAATGGCAATTAGGAACGGTCTTTAACCGTTTCTAACGTGAATTGAAACGGTTTATAACCGTTTCAAAAAATGGTGTTCTTAAAATCTTGGAACGGACTGAATTCGTTCCAACAAATTGAATTTGGAACAAATAATACCCATTCCAACGCTTGAATTCTGGAACACTTTTGAACCGTTTCAATACTATGCTACAAACGTTCCTGTTATCTGTTCCAAAAAACTGAATTTGGAACGAATAACACTCGTTCCAGCATTTGAATTTGGGAACACTTTTGAACCGTTTCAATTTTGTGCTTCAACCTTTCCTGTTATCCGTTCCTAAAAAACTAAATTTGGAACGAATAACACTCGTTCCAACGTTTGAATTTCGGAACACTTTTGAACCGTTTCAATACTGTGCCACAACGTTACTGTTATTTATCTTGGAACAGATATAAAAACCGTTCCAAAAGCGTCATCAAACCATTCCAAAGTTAGTGAGAACGGTTCGTAACCGTTTCTAATGTGTAAAAAATTATTTAAAAAAAAAAAACTCATAAACTGTAGCATTCACACCTATATACACATTCAAAGAAAACAATCACCAAATGGTTCACAAAATCTAAAATTGAAATCATTAATAGACTAACTTGAACTTAAATATTAAATTTATAATATTTGAATATCCATACATCACACATCCACCTCATATAACCTTCTACTACTTTCATCCACTCCATTTGTGAAAAAAAATAACAACCAAAGAGTCTATCCCATCACATTTGTTGTGGCTAACTTTCTTCAATGCTGTTTACTGCTAGCTAAGTCCAATTATTATGGTGGAAAAATCCCTCCAATCTTTTGAGCATCCTCCTGAAAAAAAGAATTTAAAAGAACGGAGGGTTAGTAATGAAATTAATTTTAGTAGCCCCGGAAATCACATAGCTATATGCACATGTAGTGGAAATAACATGAGTCAAGCAACCCAAATTCTCAAATCATCCAATCTAGCAAGGCTTGGATTATGTCCAAAGCTCATAAATATAGACAGCAAACTATTCAAAATACATTGTGTCTAAGTACTAATTCACCACGCAATATCAAACAAAGGTTATAATCTAGTTTCAAGAAACCATATCTATTGATAATTTAGTTTCAAGAAACCAATTACTTGTTTAAGAACCAATTTTATTATTTAACTTTTTACTTGATCATTGACCACACCACGCAAACGACAAATCATGGGTCTGCCATTGTAAATTGGCCAGTTTAGTCAAACCTGGTCTAACTGTTCATTTTACCTGACTCGACAATTTAGTTAAAAAAGAATAAAAACAAACAAACAAATAATAATAATGATCTCCAACTGGTTCAACTGCTGATTTTGACCATTTTTTTACCAGCTCCATGGTTTTGATCCAACCAGATTAGTGAAGGTACAGGCTTTGGTCAAATACGTCGCCACCAAGACTACCCAGTCCAGTTTTTAAGACTCTGGGTGATACTCATCTTATAAAGAGCACATCAATAGATCTTAAAATAAACAAGCAATAAGTATTATGATATGATTCGTTGCATACAACAAAATAAAAAAGAAACATGCACACAAATACTCAACTACAAATGAATTGAAAAATGATCTAAAGCTCAGTACAAAATCTCATCAAGTGCACCATTAGTTTATGCTAAGCTACTACAAAATTCCTAGCACATAGATGCATTAAAAAAATTACAAAGCAAAAATATATTCAGTCTCAAACTCACCTCATCAGGAACTCGAAGATACTTAATTGTATTTCCCCAGATGTAACATTCAGGCGTTCTCCCAAAACCTGTCTCCATCCTGCACGACAATATCTACTGTCAACTTCAAGCAGAGCAAAATAAATTAATTAATTAAATAAAAATAATTTCCATTGCACAACTAAATAGACAAACACAAACATTGCATAAGGCTCGAAAGATCATTACTTTATAAGTACAGATGACTTCTCTCAGATGAATATTCATCCTGGTATCACAATTCACCAAGTGTCCATTATATGTCTCCATTCTTCATCTCCACCAACTGTCAAATGCCATAAAATCCATAAATACATAAAACATAATGATAACAACACCTCTCTCTCTCTCTCTCTCTCTCTCTCTCTCTCACACACACACACACACACACACACTCAGCCTAGGAATAGGCCAAATCCCCGCTGGCCTAATCCCAGGCTGCATCACCCACCTAAAACACCACTACACCAATTAAGCTATTGAACCACCAGCCAACCTTTCCCCATTTGCGGAAGTCATGACTTGAGACATGGATGTGTATTCAGTGGATCCATTCTTCTCAACCAATGAGAGTGCCAATTGAGTATAACACAAAGATTGATCCAGACATCAATGCGGGTCTATCAAGCTCATGCAAAGGTTATGTACAGTAATCATACATTCAAAGCCCAAACAAAGGTCACATGCACATTTACATATAATAGTCAAAATTACAAAGCATTCCATAAATCCTTATATAAACAAAGTTCAGCTTGGTGCAGCCAGTTGTAGTTCCAATCCCTACAAAAATAGAAAAAGGTACTACATCAAACAATTTGCAACATCAAATCCATTCTACTCATCCATATGAAATACTTCTTATTTAAGAAAAGAGTATGAGTTAAGCTAACGACATCAACCACAACATTTCAAATAAGAAAAACACCATCAACCTCAATCTACAACCTGCTCATCTCTTTTGAGAACAAAGAAGAACCCCATAACATGAATTGAAAATCGAGTTGACTCAATTGAGTTGAGTCAGGGACATTTTCGTAAATATGAGTTTTCGCATTTTCATGGGTTGCACATCATATTGACACCATCGCGTGTGTTTTGGCGAGTACACCAATTTTAATATTTGCCTTTACTTCTTTTGACCAACAATTAAGTGATTGGGCCCTCATTTGACTCAAAATGAGAATAAACAACATTTGTGGGCTTTCTTGCCAAATGAACATCTTATCTCTTATATAAACCTTAATCTTTTCTTTTCCTTCATTACCTCTCTCTCTACTCTTCTTCATCTCTACTCCTTTCCTCCATTCCTTCTTCTCTCTTTATCAATCATCAAGAGGAACCTAATGCATGTGCTTTGAGAACTAGGAGGGCACTTCATCTTCATCCTCATCTTCTTCCTCTTCCTTTCTTCCTTGTGAGCTAGAAGTTCTCTCCACCATTTCCCATTTCTTGCAAATTCGGAGTTCTTGATAAGAGGTAGACACCAAGCCCTTTTATTTAGGTTTTGACTTGAAAAAGAGTCAAATTTCAAGTCAAAAGACTCATATTTAGACCAAGCATGCATATTCATTCTTTTTTTCCATGTATTTTGTGATTAGGGTTTGGATTAATTGTGGGTTTTGGCCCCTTTTGAACCAAGAGTGTGTGGAAGAGTTGGAAAGCTCAAAGAGAGGCAAGTATAAGTACTAATTTGGAATTTCATATTGTTATTTTCATTGATTCAAAGAAAATCTTTCTTTCATGATTTTATTTCTTATTTCAAATGGGTTTGAGTCTTTTGTTTAATTTGAATGATAAGGGAGTGATGAATGGATTATGTGGTGAATGGGAGCACGAAGGCTCCATTCTCTTTTGCAGGTTTAGTGGTGAAAGGAGAAGTGGAGATGAATGAGAAATGGAATAGAGGAGAATTTCGAAGTCAGGAATTTTGGACAGTTCGCTCGAGCGAACTGGACACTTCGCTTGAGCGAACCTCCTTCTGAAACTTGGGTCGAGCGATCAAAATGAATCGCTTGAACCTTCACCTCTCTAGAACATGTTCCCTCGAGCGAACATGTGTTTTGGGTCGAGCATCAGGTTCCCTCGAGCGAACATGTTTAATATTCGCTCGAGGGAACCTGATGCTGTAACTGGACCCTTTTTTACCTAATTTTTAGGGTGAATTATCACCCTTAACCTATCTTAACTCACCTTAAATGTTGCAAATTGATAATTAAGGTGCTTACCCTATTCCATAGGAATTTAGAAACTTTTTTTATTCCTATGACCATAAAATGGAACCATTAACCTTAATATTTGGGCCAGTGAATAATTATTAGTCCAACATTAAGCCAAGAAGGTTTGTTTGGAAATTTAACGTAATTCTCTTAATTAGTGACACCGGATAAAGTAGTAATACGTTGACTTTCTGAATTTACCTTGTATTGGACGGTGAAGGACTTAATTCAATAGTATAATAGTGTATTAGATAGTAAAATACCTTGATTCCTCTAAAGTTGGTGCAATTCATATTGGAGTGCAATTTCTTCACAAAAAAAAATCAAATCTTATTTATTAAATTTGTTGCATTACATTACTCCTTGCAGTCCAATTGTTTATATAAAATTCGTGATTTCAATATGTATACCAATTCAATATTCGTTGAAAAGGAGACGGATTGAGTGAGTAGAATGATACGTGAATGTGATCCAATTTGATTATGGATAAGAGAACAGAAACTTATTCCCAATCCGATTTTAATTCGATTTATATTTGATTCGATCGAGTCGGCACTACTTAGCTTTGACCTTGTGACACTCGACAGGGTTACACTTGGTTTAGTTATGTGAGACTACTGCAGTAAGTCATCTGGAGCACCGGAACTCCAAACCCGGGTAGCCAGTGAGCCTTTGGTCGGGCCGCTGGTGACATCCCAACTAGATTTGCTCTCTGATTGAGAGGATGAGCTTAAGGTAGTATCCAATTAGTATGTTTTCATTTTAATTGATTCAAATAGCATAAATTATTCATTTTGCACAACTTGCCTAGTTAAGACTTACTATTGGCATCTAGTAATTGATTCATCTAAAAAATTCAAATTGATACATTATGTAATTTCCTATTAATGCATGTACTTGCTTAATTGTCATATTAATGGTACTACTCTTAGTGTCATAGTCGCAAATTCAGCCTCCGATCCCGAGGAGGTCAAAGAGGGAGCGAAGGTTACCAACAAGGTACCTTCAGGATTAGAAGAATGGCCCGAGCTAGGGCCAACATAGAACTCTCCTTCCTCGGAGTGCGCAGATGAACATTTTGGAGTTTATTAGTTCGTGTGGCTAGCCCCTTTTTGTGTGGGCCACACTTAGTTTTAGTTATACTTTTGGTTATACTTTTGGTATTGTTGTGTAAAGCTCTTCTCATACCCTCTTTTGTAGAATACTATTCATATTTGTATAATCAATTTGTGTTTTAAACTTGAATGTTAAATGGAATGAATGGGAAATGATACTCTCACAGGAATGAACTATGGATGCCGTTATGAATAATTGTTATTTATGGGTCCTAGTGAGTTCTCACTCACATGTATGAAAGGTTGTTTCCTCTCCTTCATGTGTTGTTTCTGGCTCGAGACTGGTACAGCACGCGGGAGTACGTGTGACACACCTCGGAGATTACCCTAGGCCAAGGTGATTCGGGACCGGGATGTGACATACGTAAGTATGGTATCAGAGCCCTGAAAGTCTTCATAAAAGACTTAGAAACAGTTAGAAATGTTGTGAGGACACGTTAGATTCGATTGTGAGTAGAGAATTGTCAAGGCTAGTTTATTGATAGTCGTGCGTTAATTGTTAGTATTTTGTGTTTAGTTTGAGTACCGTATGGATAGGGGTAGAATATCGTCCTAACTCTTACAATTGTTTTGCAGGACAATGTCATCCGGTTCAGGGAATGGACATAACGGTGGGAATAATGAGTCACACAATGACGAACAGGTTGTTGTAATTGAGAATGACCCTCCCCCGATGGAAGCACGAATGATGGCCTTAATGGAACAAATGACCAAGACAAACGAGCATCTAGCAGCATTAATGACCAGACAAGGTCAAACACAGCCAAACCCAGGCACTCAAGTGGTCATCCAATCTAAAGAAAATGACCCGAATGCATTGTTCGACAAATTCAAAAAAAAAGGAGCTACGGAGTTTCAAGGGAAAGTATATGCCATTCAAGCAGATGAATGGCTGGATCATATTAACGATGTCTTCGAAACAGTCGTATGTGATAACAGGCGACGGGTGGTTCTCACTACCTCGATGTTCAGGGGAGTCGCCAAGGACTGGTAGAAGTCTGTTAGAGATGCGTACAGAGATATGCCAAATGCCACTATATGGGAGACTTTCCAAGAGTGGTTTCGTTGCAAGTTCATACCGGACCACATGTATTGGAAGAAAGAAGAAGAATTTATCTCCCTCAAGCAGAACCAGATGACGGTAGCGACATATGTGCACGCTTTCCTTCAATTGTCAAAGTTTGCCAAGGATTTAGTGGATACCGAAGAGAAGAAAGTGAAGAGGTTTGTCGGAGGGCTCCATCCTATGTATGAGGAGCATGTGATATTGTACAAGAGGTCCGAAACTTTCCAAGATGTTGTTGATCGAGCCTACACCGCAGAAGAGATGGCCATTAAGAAGAGAAATGCAGATCCTAAGCGGAGTATGTCTCACTCCGGAAGGAATTTTCAGTATAAGAAGTAGAAAGGAGTAGCCAGTGGCTTGAATGCACCCAGGTGTAAGACATGTGGGAAGGGACACCTCACAGAGAAATGCTGGAGGAACATTGGCGCATGTATTTTGTGTGGCTCCATGGAGCACAAGGCAGCTACTTGTCCCAAAAATCGGGGCAATTATGGAACCCCTCAGCAATACCCTCAGCAGCCCGTTAGACCAGTACTCCCAGCTCCACCTCAACGATTAGCACTTCCAGCACCACCTCCGAGACCCCAACAGCAACAAAGACAGCAACAAGGGAGACCAAGACAACAACAACAAGCCCAGCAAGTACCACAACAGGCAGGGAGACTATTTGCTACAAACCTTGAACAAGCAGAGAAGCGGGTACTGTGGTTGAAGGTACCGTCTTGATATGTGCAAGAGATGCTAGAACATTATTTGATTCGGGGTCCACACATTCATTTGTGGCGCCCCATTTTGCCAATGGTTTTCAGCAACCACCTGAGTTGCTTCCCTTTATATTACTGGTGACTACCTCAGTGGGTAAGAGAGTAGCGTGTGACAACTATTATCCCAAGTACAATGTGCAGATCGGAGGTTTACTGATGCCAACAGACTTGATCATCCTAGTGATGCAAGACTTCGATGTCATCCTTGGTATGGATTGGCTCGCGAAATACCGAGCGTGTATGGATTACTTCCATAAAACTATCACCTTTAAGGTGGAGGAGCCCGAGTCGAATGTGATATTCGAAGGTGTACGAAGAGAAAGACCTAAATCCGGACTTGTGTCAGCACTAGACGCTATAAAGCTCCTGGAAGACAACTGTGAAGGCTACTTCGCTTTCATCTCCGAGAAGAAACCACCTGTGAAGCTAGAAGATATTTCAGTGGTTTGCGAATTCCCAGATGTGTTTCCAGACGAAGTTCCAGGGTTACCTCCGTCCAGAGAAGTTGACTTTTCCATTGATTTGATACCGGGCACCGCTCCTATTTCCAAGGCACCGTACAGAATGGCCCCAGCAGAACTCCGAGAATTAAAAGAGTAATTGCAAGACTTGCTAGATAAAGGATTTATATGTCCTACAGATCACCATGGGGAGCTCCGGTATTGTTCGTGGGGAAAAAGGATGGTTCTCTTCGAATGTGCATAGACTACAGGAAGATCAATCAAGTGACGATAAAGAATAAATATCCGTTACCTCGAATTGACGAACTATTTGACCAGCTTCAGGGAGCAGCGTACTTTTCAAAGATCGACCTTAGATCAGGATACCATCAACTAAGAGTTCGTGATCAAGATATCGAGAAGACAGCGTTTAGGACGAGATATGGACACTATGAGTTTCTCGTGATGCCATTCGGCTTGACCAACGCTCCGGCAGTGTTTATGGCATTAATGAATAGGGTTTTCGCTCCTTACCTCGATCAGTTTATTGTAGTCTTCATTGATGACATTTTGGTTTACTCGAAGTCTAAGGAAGAGCACGCAAATCACCTCAGATCATCACTTCAGCTTTTGAGGATGCACCAGCTGTACGCCAAGCTTGAAAAGTGTGATTTTTGGCTCGAACAAGTGGCTTTCTTAGGGCATATCATCACTCGAGACGGCCTAAGGGGAGATCTAGCGAAGATAGAAGCCGTTATAACTTGGCAAAGTCTGAAGACAGTGGCAGAGATTCGAAGCTTTCTAGGTCTTGCAGGTTACTACCGTAGATTTGTCAAGGATTTCTCTAAAATCTCAGCCCCATTGACTAAGTTGACCAAGAAGGATGTACCATTTATTGGACTAAAGAGTGTGAGTCCAACTTCCAAATTTTGAAAGAAAAGCTAACAACCGCCCCAGTACTGTCCTTGCCTGAAGGCTCGGGAGGCTTTGTGATATATTCAAATGCATCTAGAATTGGATTGGGGTGTGTCCTTATGTAGAATGGAAATGTAATAGCCTATGGATCCAGTCAGTTGAAAACCCATGAAAGGAATTATGCTACCCATGACCTTGAGCTTGCAGCTATCGTGTTTGCACTGAAACTGTGGAGGCATTACCTGTATGGAGAACAATTTGAAGTGCATTCCGATCATCGCAGTTTACAATATCTATTCTCCCAACAAGATCTCAACATGAGGCAGAGACAGTGGCTAGAATATATAAAGGATTATGACTTCCCAATCAAATACATTCCGGGAAAAGGAAATGTTGTGGCTGATGCCTTAAGCAGGAAGTTGTCATTAGTTGCAACTATGGGCACGCAATGGCTCAAGTTTGATGCTTTTGAGGAACTAGATGTGGAAGTTCGATTGCTTAGTGATTCGGTGATGATGGCAGCCATGTCGGTATACGAACCTGAACTGATGAATCGAATTAAGAATGAACAGTTTGAAGACCTTAATTTGGCTAAAATAAGAGATCATATCGCTGAGAAGCCTGATTTTCAATTAGTAGATGGAATCTTGTATTTTAGGAATCGCTTGTGTGTGCCGAAGACTAATCAGTTGATAATTCCAATTCTGACAGAAGCACATAACGTCAGGTACGCCATGCACCCTGGGAGTACAAAGATGTATAGAGACCTCAAGAGGCGATTTTGGTGGAATAATATGAATAGGGAAATCGCTGAATTTGTATCCAAGTGTTATACTTGTCAGTGTGTGAAGTTTGAGCATCGGAAGCCTCCAGGTTTATTACACCCCTTGTCTATTCCTCAATGGAAATGGGAACATATATTGATGGACTTCATTTCGGGTTTACCGTTGACTAGCCGGAAGAATAATGTGATTTGGGTGATAGTAGATCGGCTGACGAAATCCGCCCATTTTCTTCCCTTCAAGAAGGGTATGAAGTTCAATGAGATGGCAAAACTTTTTGTTAAGGAGATAGTTCGATTGCATGGCACCCCAGTATCGATAGTCTCCGACAGAGATACGAGATTTGTCTCTTCATTCTGGCAATCTTTTCAACAGTCCATGGGCACCAAACTAGTTTCAGTACCGCTTACCACCCGCAAACAGATGGACAGTCCGAACGCACCATACAAACCTTAGAAGATATGCTTCGAGCCAGCGTTCTTGATTTTGGTGGCAAGTGGGACGAGCATTTAGCTTTATGTGAGTTAGCGTATAATAATAGTTTCCATTTGACCATTGGGATGCCGCCTTTTGAAGCCCTCTACGGACGGAGTTGTAGAACTCCGGTTTGTTGGGAAAAGGTCGGCACGAGAAGTTTTCACGGACCGACTATCATTGCCGATACAGCTGAAAAGGTCCTCCAAGTCAGAGAAAGGTTGAAGACTGCCCAATCTAGACAGAAAAGTTATGCGGATAACAGAAGAAGAAAACTTGAATTTCAAGTCGGTGATTGGGTATTCCTAAAAACATCTCCGATGAAAGGCACAATTCGGTTTGGGCAAAAGGGTAAACTCTCCCCAAGATATGTGGGACCATTCGAGATCAAAAGTCGAATAGGTGATGTTGCCTACAGATTGAAGCTTCCACCTGAATTCGCAGGAGTACACGATGTATTCCATGTATCCATGCTTCGTAAGTACATTCGTGATCCGGATCATGTCATTCGGTGCGAGGAAATCCTGATCAAGCCGAATTCCACATATGTCGAGCGTCCACTTTGCATCATTGACGAGAAAGAAGCAGTATTGCCAACAAGAACCATTCGATGGGTGAAACTACTTTGGGATCACCATGGACCAGAAGAGGACACGTGGGAGCTTGAAGAGCAAGTAGCTAAACACTACCCTGAACTATTTACCCAGGTATGAACGTTCGGAGGACCGAACGAATCCTAGAGGGGGAGGAGTGTTACACCCCGACCCTATTTAACTTTGATTAATACTAATTAAGTGTATTTTAGTTAAATTAATTGTGTTTAGTTATTAGTTATGGTACTTAATGTCGATTTAACCACCATAGACTGAGTTAGTCGAGTCTTGAACCTTGAACAAGTGAATTCAAAATCGAGTTGACTCAATTGAGTTGAGTCAGGGACATTTTCGTAAATATGAGTTTTCGCATTTTCATGGGTTGCACATCATATTGACACCATCGCGTGTGTTTTGGCGAGTACACCAATTTTAATATTTGCCTTTACTTCTTTTGACCAACAATTAAGTGATTGGACCCTCATTTGACTCAAAATGAGAATAAACAACATTTGTGGGCTTTCTTGCCAAATGAACATCAAATCTCTTATATAAACCTTAATCTTTCCTTTTCCTTCATTACCTCTCTCTCTACTCTTCTTCATCTCTACTCCTTTCCTCCATTCCTTCTTCTCTCTTTATCAATCATCAAGAGGAACCTAATGCATGTGCTTTGAGAACTAGGAGGGCACTTCATCTTCATCCTCATCTTCTTCCTCTTCCTTTCTTCCTTGTGAGCTAGAAGTTCTCTCCACCATTTCCCATTTCTTACAAATTCGGAGTTCTTGATAAGAGGTAGACACCAAGCCCTTTTATTTAGGTTTTGACTTGAAAAAGAGTCAAATTTCAAGTCAAAAGACTCATATTTGGACCAAGCATGCATATTCATTCTTTTTTTCCATGTATTTTGTGATTAGGGTTTGGATTAATTGTGGGTTTTGGCCCCTTTTGAACCAAGAGTGTGTGGAAGAGTTGGAAAGCTCAAAGAGGCAAGTATAAGTACTAATTTGGAATTTCATATTGTTATTTTCATTGATTCAAAGAAAATCTTTCTTTCATGATTTTATTTCTTATTTCAAATGGGTTTGAGTCTTTTGTTTACTTTGAATGATAAGGGAGTGATGAATGGATTATGTGGTGAATGGGAGCACGAAGGCTCCATTCTCTTTTGCAAGTTTAGTGGTGAAATGAGAAGTGGAGATGAATGAGAAATGGAATAGAGGAGAATTCCGAAGTCAGGAATTTTGGACAGTTCGCTCGAGCGAACTGGACACTTCGCTTGAGTGAACCTCCTTCTGAAACTTGGGTCGAGCGATCAAAATGAATCGCTCGAACCTTCACCTCTCTGGAATGGGTTCGCTCGAGCGAACCTGATGATGTAACTAGGCCCTTTTTTACCTAATTTTTAAGGTGAATTATCACCCTTAACCTATCTTAACCCACCTTAAATGTTGCAAATTGATAATTAAGGTGCTTACCCTATTCCATAGGAATTTAGAAACTCTTTTGATTCCTAGGATCATAAAATGGAACCATTAACCTTATTATTTGGGCCAGTGAATAATTATTTGTCCAACATTATGCCAAGAAGGTTTGTTTGGAAATTTAACATAATTCTCTTAATTAGTGACACCGGATAAAGTAGTAATACGTTGACTTTTTGAATTTACCTTGTATTGGACGGTGAAGGACTTAATTCAATAGTAAATAGTGTATTAGTTAGTAAAATACCTTGATTCCTCTAAAGTTGGTGCATTTCATATCACTACAACAATTTACACTTTTACCGGCGTTTTTTCCTGGCGCAATCATTAAACGTCGGGAAAAGTATAATTTTTACCGGCGAAAAAGCTCCTTTCGCCGGGAAAAGATAGAGTTTTCCCGGCGACAATTTTTTGTCGGCAAAGGTTCTATTTTTCCCGGCGATTTATTTTTTTCGCCGGCAAAGGTCCTATTTTTTCCGGCGATTTGTTATTTTCGCCGGCAAAGGTGAATGTTTCACCGGCAATCCAAATAATTCGCCGGCAATTTCACCCGCCAATGATGCCCGATGTATTTTTCCCAGGACATTTTTAAAAACATTTTTACCGGCGCACTATTTGCGTCGGGATTGTTATTACTAATGCCCAGAGCCCCAAACAGAATTCTCAATTCCTCATCTCTCTCTGACCCTCTCTCGCCCGCCATCCCCTGCGTCTCCGATCCTTCCATCTCCTTCTCCCTCACGACCTCAGCCCTCTCCTCCATCTCCCAGGCGCAGAACCCCCCTCTCCTCCATCTCGATCATCCTAATCCCATCTCAAAAACCCCCCATCTCCATCTCCATCTTCTTCCTCCCCATCGCACCATTCCTCTCTCACGCCTCACCCTCTCCACGCCTCCCCTGTGTATCAAGCATCTCCATCGCCCATCTCACAGTATCCCCTGCGCATCAAACATCTCCATCTCCCATCTCGGTCTCTCCTCTATCCCCATCACCTGAGGCCGATCCCTGCCATTCATCAGAAGACCACCACATCCCTCGCCTCTGAATCTCTCTCGTCTCCCTCTGCATCTCTCTCGGTGTACCACCTCCTCTGTTATTTTCTCTCCGGCATCTTGTTTGGTTCAGAGAAATAGAGAGAAGCAATGGCGACGAACCTGGTTACATTTCAGAAGGTATAAAGGCAAATTGATCTTTGAATGAATGAAGTTTTTTTTTTTCTTTCCGTCTTTCTTCTTTCAATCTTTCTGGGGTTGTCTTTCTTTCTAACCTTGATCTTAATGTTTAATTTTTCCATGGATCTGGGCTTCAGATTTTCTGTAAGAAGAGAGAGAGAGAGAGAGAGAGAGAGAGAGAGAGAAAGCGATCGTTACCCCTACAGAGTCATTGAAATCACGCCTCCACCCAAAAACCTCGGCATTCGCTGCTTCCCCTCTGTAAGCCAATTTCTGATTACTCCTTTTTTGGGTTTTTCAACTGCATTGGTTTAGAAACTCGATTTTGGTCTATACACGAAACGTTTTTTTTTTTTTAATTAGTTCGAAATGTCGATTTTGATCTATATGCGAACTGGGTTTCTTGATATTGGTAAATCAAGTGAGATATGATATGCAGAGGGGAGTGAAATCTACAAAATGTCAATACCCAGCAATAAAGTTTGCATTTATAGTTGGGAAAGGAAAGTTGTGTCAAAGGGGTGCAGCTAGAATTGGAAGATGGAAGGATGGCTGTATCTCATTCGGTCCAATCGTTTTGGATTGCAATACTCGCAGAAGTGTTATTTCGTTCTGGAAGATAATTGCCTCAATTGCTTCAAATCGGTGCCCATCTCCAAGAAAGAGGTATTAGTTTAAGAGATCATTTGAAATTTGAATCAACGGGCTATTTGTTTCTCTCTGTTTTTCCTTTTTTTTTTTCTATTATGTATGGTGCTTGATGATATGAAATAATCCCATTTTTCAAGTTATGTTGATATGAAATAATGCCATTGTTCAAGTTGTTCTTTGAAATTTACGGTTTTTGTGCTAACCCATGCCGCTGATGAGGAAATATTAGGTTTATGTGATAACCCATCTTTTTTTCTGAAAGGCAGAGTGAGTGCAACTGTCTGTTTTTTTTTTTTTTTTTTTTTTAAACTCTAGTTTGGTTGAGTTTTGGTTAGTTTTATATTGACATTCTAATTCTAGGCTTTGGATTTCCCTCCTCAGCTTCTTCTTATTATTTATGCTCCCTTAATTTTAGAGTGATAGGAAAAGGCAGATCTTTGAGCTGCTATGTGTGAGGATTGATAAGAATGCGCCATGTTCAAAAAAGTTAATTCACTTTCGAGCTAGAATAATACTTGGAAGCATTCTATATATTTTCTTAAATCCATTTGTTTGGATCTTGGTTCTTTGGAATAACAGGTTCTGGTGGGAGTTTTTTTTTTAAATCAAATTTATCGTCACATAAAAGATTGAATTTCAAGCTATATTTTAGTTGAAGGTGTTTGAATTACTGATGTTGTCCAGACAGGTGTTTCTGGTTTTTAGAAGATAGGAATCTGGGGATTATTAATCCATTTATTTCGGTCTCAGTCTTAAGAGTAAATCACGCCCCATACCAGAAAGAGGTTTTCAGGATGTAAATAAACCATGTTGCAGAATGAGGTTTTTAGGGTATTTTCCATTTTATCCTTTATTGTTTGGAATGCTTTGTGAACTCACAGAGCAAATCCATTGATGTAATAAGGCTTCGAGGAGGAGGAGGATGAGGATGGGGATGGGGACGATGATGATGGTGGAATGCTAAGTTGCTAACCATTTTCCTTCAGTTTTGTTTGTAACTTGATTGATATTAAGTCCCAAGTCAGGTGAAGAGGTCATTGCAATTTTTCTATTTTATTATTTGTGATGCATGTGTAGATTGTTGTGATATTTTGTAGAACCTCACAGTGCATCCTTCTGTGTAACTAATTTGTGTCAAGGCCTCGTGGCTTCCAGCCTTTATGCAGGATTTTGTTGAACTTGTTAGTTGGCCTTGGTCTGTATTCATACATTCAGCTAGTTGTTACTGATCAGCAGGCATTACTTGTAGTACTAATTGTGATGCTAGAGCAATTCCAACAAGAACCGTTTACCATTGACATCATATTGCCTGAGAATTGCCATGTCACAGAACATAGCTACTGGCAGAGAAACAGGTTCTGGAAACAGTATTAGAAATACCTCACTTATAAACACTACCGCAAAACTCAAGCAGACATGAGAAACATGAAGCAATAAGTGGATCTATATCCAAGGAAACAGGTTTCCTAACAACTATGTGATAAGATAAACACAGGCAGACATGCATGTCATACACAGCCATCTGGGAATTTGGACGGAAAGGAACAAAAGAATCTTTGATTGGAGGTGCTTGGTTGGGGGCCCACTGATGGAGAAACCAGATCATGACTCACACTCGTTGAGGGCCGATAGTGAAGCATTTTAAAAGGTTTTTCATACATCAACTTGGAGAGAGTGGAAGTGATAATTAGTTGGCTAGTTCCATCTTGGTGATGGCAGCCCCAGCACCGGGTTGTTGGAAATTCAATACTGATAAAAGCACAATAGGGAGTCTGGGGCCTTTAGAGCTGGAGATAATGAAAAGATGAAATAAAATAGAAGGTGAAGCTGAGAACCATATGGTGGGCCCCACCTGGCTGCATGCCAAGCATGGTGGTAAAGTGGATGGAAACTCTTGATGTGAGTTAGGAGTGGGTCAAAAAATGCACCCCTATCCGGCTGATATTCACTACTTAATCACAATTCTTTTGCTTGTACAAATGTTAGGTAGATATAAAATTTTCAGTAATTCAACAGTAAATACAATAAGATTGGGATCAATTTTCTGTGTACCGATGCAAGGCCCAGTAGTAGGTGTGTGTGAAAAGCCAAAGGGTCCAGATTGATGCTAGGTGGTGGGTCCCACATAAGAGTTCCTATGAGCTATCAACTAGGAACTGTTTTCTTCTGGAGATTTTAATGTGACTTTTCATTTGTGTGTTCAGTAGAAATCCTAGCCACTATAGTGCAAGGGTTGAGGCTCTTCACTTATGCTTTTGCAAGTCCATTTATAGTGTTCAGATGGAAGAAGCCAAACTAAGGGCACCATACCCTGGCAATTCTGTTTTGTAGTTAATGGGATAAAAAATATTGGTGTCCTCTGTGGTTTTGGAAGTTTTTTTTTTTTTATCCTTTGAAAGGTGGCTCTGGAAAGGTCTTTACTCTTTAGGTCTCATGAAGGGTCCTAGGTTTGGTTTAAAGTAACAGCCATTACATACCAGTTTCAGTAATCTGCCATCATGCGATTATAATTTCCAAAACATAAAATATTGCAGAAACACGTATCATTTTATAATGTTTTTAATTTTTTTTCACCCTGAAAAACACATGAGACACGTATATTTCACATGAAGTTAAAAAAGAAGCAAAGATGGATGTGCCTAACAAAATTAAGTTAGAGAAGGAAGTAAAAAAAGAAGCAAAGATGGATGATGATGATGATCACATACCAATTTCCCAGAGAGTGGACTACATTGGAGCACAATGGTGTCATTTTCCCTCCTCCATACAAACCTCACGGGATTAAGATGCTATACAATGGACAGCCAGTTGATTTAACTCTAGAACAAGAAGAGGTGATGCTGAATATCTTTTATGATCTTGTACCATTTTCACTATTTCTTTTCATTTCTTGTCATGTGATTCTTGTTGCTTCCACTTGTCACATTGCATGTAGCCCCGTTGCCCTTGATAAATACATTTTATTCTTTACCTGCAGCTTTGATTTACTATTTTTTTTGTATCTGCTGAAAGTATTAGTTCTGCAGGTAGCTACAATGTTTGCAGTGATGAAAGAAACGGAATATGCAACAAAGCAGAAATTTATTGACAACTTCATGAATGACTGGAAAGTGCTACTTGGCCGAAACCATGTGATTAAGAAATTTGAGCTCTGTGATTTTACCCCAATCTATGAGTGGCATGAGAGGGAGAAGGAAAAGAAAAAGCAAATGAGCACCGAGGTAAATCAAGGTTTCCTTTCATTGATTTTAGATTAGAGTAAAACAGTGAGCTGTACAGTGTAAATTGATACATATGGAACTGGTGTATGTGAACAATGAACATTAGTTTAATGATATTGACTTGTTTTATGTCTTAGTGAAAAATAGATGTTTGTCTATGATACCTGGATACTTCAAAATTGGGAACGTATCCATATCATGTTGTCTCCCATACTTAAGATTTACATGTTAAATTTATGCCTAATAGCATCCATTGGAGTATCTTGTCTTTTGATAGGTAATATTAATAGAGATTTTGATTGAATTCTGAATTTTGGTAGGTACTACATTTTTTTATATCTCTTACTTCCTCCAAGTATATCTGATATCTCTTACTTCCTGTTTTGGGAGCATGTAAAATTCTCCAAGTTTCCAGGGTTTTAATTCCACTGGTAGAATTCCTAAGAAGAATGTTCTCTGCTTCTAAATTGGCACAAACTCAGGCAACATAAGGGATGGTTGCAACACTTCATTTGAATTCAGTACAGGTCTCTGTGGATGCAAGTTGCTGGTTTGGCTGTCACATTCGAAATCATATGTAGTTTAATTTCCAGAATCTTTTGATGCTCTTGCATCCAATCCTTGATTTAGGATTGTACAATTCATTTTTATTGATTAGTCTTACCTTTAGATGAGGCTATGCTGATTAGTCTCACTAGTTTTTGCTGTTGTTTCTTTTGTCCTCAGATGGTGCTTGTTGAGTAGCCGTGCTGCGGTGGGATGATGCTCTAAAGGCATACACTGCAAAAGCATCTCAGGCACCAAGCCCACACCTTGTTTTGGATGCTACGCTAGGTCTGTATAAATTTATACTGGTGTTCTCTTTGGTCTTCTAATTTTCTTTTCTTTTGAGCTATTACCATTAGTCTTATTGTATATACAAGCACAAATGACAGGAGCCCATGGCACAGTGGAAGGTTTTGTGGGTTCAAGTCATGTTACCAATCTCTCTCTCTGTCTTTCACACACACACATGTATATACTGAAATGGTAAAAGTTAATTTATTGCTACATAAAAAAAAAAAAAACCAATCAGAAAATTACAATGAAATTTAAGAGTTAGTCACAAGTTGTTACTTCCTAATGTCATATGTGAACCTTTAAATCTACCACACATGATTTTCTTTACATGGTAGTTTCTTCGGAACCTGTAAAATGGTTATGGATTGGCTTTGTCTGTTAGCCTTTCGTAGTGTTTTGTTGTAGTTGTCTACCTGTTTTAGAATTTTATGTCTTCACTTGCCTCTTTTAAAAGGTTGGTTAGTATTTTTTTATTGGTAGGAGCTAAAGAGTCACAGGAAAAGTGCTGGACAACTTCCATTAGTACACTAAGAAACACAAGAAATACGGAAAAGAGGACAATCAGAAAGTTCCGGATTTTAAGCATGCAGTCAACCAAATTGAATTCATATTGGAATGCTGTATTACTAATAGCCTTGTCTCGCTTGTAATGCTTTCTTCTTTCTTCCAAACACTTTTAAGTTGTCCAGACTTTGATATCAGCAGAGCTGTTGCAGAAAATCTGTCCCTGCAGAAGGGGATACATATACATTTTAAACATTAACCCAGTTAGCAGCAATGTTAATTTACACGGAATGCATTGTTTTTCACACACTAGCTTCTAACAAATAGAGATCTGTAGATTAGAAATTTTGTACTTATTTTTCTTACTGGATGGCTGTTTTATTGAATCCACACACACATTCCAACAATGAATATTCCTTGCAAACCAGTAGGAAAGTTTTGGGGACAAACTCCTCCCTCACTATGTGGGGGCAGCAGACATTGAGAATCCAATTGGGGCCTCTCTAAGTTTGTCCTCATGATCTGTCCCTAACATAATGCCAGCTATAATATCAAATCTGTTCTGCTTTACAGAAGCTTTTACTGTTCAAACCTTGGACTAGATTGTCTTCTTCCATCTCCAATGTTAGCAACTATTTGTTGCCTAGAACCATTTGAACTCTTGTCAGGTAAAATTCAAGACACAGTTATCATCTTAGAGCATGTTGAAGTTTGATCAGAATTAGAATTCTTTGATTCATAATTTTTTCTGTTTCAGTAGGTTGCATACTCCCTTTTGGGACCCAAAGTTGTTTAGCATGCTGTTTATTTGGACATTTTGATGGACTATGATTTGAGTGTTGGACATGTTGTGTATGATTTATTTCACCACTTGGTGGATGATTATGTGAAATATCAATAAATTTAGGAAGATCAGTTAAAGCATCTCTACCGCAATGCAGGATTTCGATCTTGATAGACAGATGAGAAGAATTTCTTTGTCAATGCATGCAATTTTTTTTTTTAAATTTCTTTGTCAATCTTTATTTTTCTGTCGGAAGAGAACTCAAAGCTGAAGATGACACAAGATTTTCACAAATTGACCTTTTGTTTTGTTTTTTTTGTTTGTTTTCGCTGAATACAACTTGATGATTTATTATTTCAACTTTGTTTTAGTCAATTTCAATTTGTTTTGCTTATTTTCTTTTTTGGTTTTCAGCTATGGCGAATCAAATTGCAGTAACTGTGACAAAGATGCTGAACATAAGCACCCCCATCTTATATATGTAACTCAGGTTGGTTTTAAATCCTGTTGGATCAATGTATTTGGTTTCATTAGTGAATCCAATGTTTCATTCTTCAGATACATGAACATTAGTATTTTTTTTTTCAGATGGTGTTCATGCAAAGAGAAAGATAAACAGCAACCCAAAAGCTTGGGACGTAGAGTTAGAAGAAGAACATTCTCAGTCTCTATCCCATTCCCATCAAGAGCAAACCATGGTCTCTCCACTCTTGAATATGAACATATAATTGTCAAAATGCATTCGTTTTAATTTTATAATGGTAATGGTAAAGTGTTTTCAATGTTGCAAGGATGTTTGAATATTAATATGAAGTGAAATGAATTTTCTTATTTCCTTTGTTGATGATTTTGGAATGGAAATGGATGTAGGGTGTGTAGCAGATGTGGTCTTGGATAATGGAATTAGAAATTTCAATTTAGTCATGTGACAAACAGGAAAAGAAATTTAAAAATCAAATAAATAAATAAAATTATTCCTGCCGAGAAACGACGCCGGCAAAAAGAATTTTCGTAAATTGTAAATATTTTCCCAACGTAAAAAACGCCGGCGAAAGTCTTTCTAAATTTATTTTTTAAAAACTAAACCACTTTTCCCGGCGCAAATTAACGCCGGCGAAAGTCTTTCTAAATTTCTTTTTTAAAAAATAATCCACTTTTCCCGGCGCAAAATAACGCCGGGAAAAGTTTTTCTAACATTTATTTTTGAAAAAATAAAATCTTTTCCCGGTGCAAAATAACGCCGGGAAATGTTTTTCTAAACATTTATTTTTAAAAAATAAAACTCTTTTCCCGGCGAAATAAAACGCCGGTAATGTAGGACTTTTACCGGCGCTGTCTTTTTCTCGCCGGCAAAAGCTATTACTGGCGACCTTTTCCCGGCGCACTGCCGGCGCAAGAAAAATCGCCGGTAATAGACATTGCCGGCGTTTAATGGACCTTTACCGGCGCTTTTTTAGCGCCGGCAAAAGTGTAAATTGTTGTAGTGTATTGGAGTGCAATTTCTTCACAAAAAAAAATCAAATCTTATTTATTAAATTTGTTGCATTACATTACTCCTTGCAGTCCAATTGTTTATATTAAATTCGTGATTTCAATATGTATACCAATTCAATATTCGTTGAAAAGGAGACGGATTGAGTGAGTAGAATGATACGTGAATGTGATCCAATTTGATTATGGATAAGAGAACAGAAACTTATTCTCAATCCGATTTTAATTCGATTTATATTTGATTCGATCGAGTCGGCACTACTTAGCTTCGACCTAGTGATACTCGACGGGGTTACATTTGGTTTAGTTATATGAGACTACTGCAGTAAGTCATCTGGAGCACCGAAACTTCAAACCCGGGTAGCCAGTGAGCATTTGGCCGGGCCGCTGGTGACATCCCAACTAGATTTGCTCTCTGATTGAGAGGATGAGCTTAAGGTAGTAGCCAATTAGTATGTTTTCATTTTAATTGATTCAAATAGCATAAATTATTCATTTTGCACAACTTGCCTAGTTAAGACTTACTATTGGCATCTAGTAATTGATTCATCTAAAAAATTCAAATTGATACATTATGTAATTTCCTATTAATGCATGTACTTGCTTAATTGTCATATTAATGGTACTACTCTTGGTGTCACAGTCGCAGATTTAGCCTCCGATCCCGAGGAGGTCAAAGAGGGAACGAAGGTTACCAACGAGGTACCTTCAGGATTAGAAGAATGGCCCTAGCTAGGGCCAACATAGAATTCTCCTTCCTCGGAGCGCGCAGATGAACATTTTGGAGTTTATGAGTTCGTGTGGCTAGCCCCTTTTTGTGTGGGCCACACTTAGTTTTAGTTATACTTTTGGTATTGTTGTGTAAAGCTCTTCTCATACCCTCTTTTGTAGAACACTATTCATATTTGTATAATCAATTTGTGTTTTAAACTTGAATGTTAAATGGACTGAATGGGAAATGATACTCTCACAGGAATGAACTATGGATGCCGTTATGAATAATTGCTATTTATGGGTCCTAGTGAGTTCTCACTCACATGTATGAAAGGTTGTTTCCTCTCCTTCGTGTGTTGTTTCTGGCTCGAGACACGTACATCACGCGGGAGTACATGTGACACACCTCGGAGATTACCCGAGGCCAGGGTGATTCGGACCGGGATGTGACACTATGCTTCCGTCTTATAACATCTGAAAGTGACTTTGGAAGTGCCTCTGACCCACGAAGAACCAACTTCTCCAATGCAGTATTGATCTTCTTGCAATCACTACAACAAAACCACTTGCCTTGTGGCAATTCCTGTTGTGCAAGTTGAAGTCACATATTGTAAAAAAACATAAATGATTTAAGATGACAAATATCATACTTGGTCACAAAGCATAACGGTGCGTGGTCCAAATACAGATTTGCTCTGAAAAGAAAAAGAAAAAAAACGAGGCAAATGGTAAGTTCAAACTAAAACAAACAGACATGTATAAGAGACATTTGAATTAAGGAAAAAGAGGAAGAGGGCAAAAGCCCCCCAAAAAAACAAAGAGAAAACCACAAGGGGAGGCTTACAGAAAAAATGCCAGCCCAAGAAGGAAAAACACTAAAAGAGAGAACACAGGCAAAAGACAAAAGAAAAAAGAAAGACAGCACCCATGAAAAACTACTCAACCATTGAGAGAATCCTCAAGGCAAAGGGAGAGCAGAACAGGCCCCAAAGAAACAGGGCGTTGCAGGAAACCAAAAGGAGCAAAAGACAGCTAAGCACAGCAGCAGAACGCACCACACAAGGCAGCAGGAGCAGCCAGCACAAAGAATAACACCACACTACCCAGCACAACCTCTACACCACACACAGCAGATTAGAGAGAAGCCGCCTCCAAGCAAAGAACCTTTCAGAATAGTACCAAACCGCCTCAAAATGCCACACAGAACTACTCAGAGACAGTGGCGGACTTACATGCCCTAGGCTGGGGGCTGAAGCCCCCTCCTAATTGGAAAAAAAGCCCATTAGGGCCCTATGGACCCTTAAGCCCAGCCCCCAGTTAGAAATGGCCCAAGTCCCCAGTCCCCACAATCCCTTTATTTCCCTTACCATTTAACCTAAAAACAGTAAACCCTTTCTCTTTCTCCGTTTCTGTTCTCTTTCCCTCCTCCTCTAAAAAATCCCCATCTCAACTCTCAAGACTCAGGCTACAGGTCCTTGGCTGCCTGGCTGGTGGCTGCCGGCATCGGCACGACGCCATCCGGTCCATCCCTCAATCCCACAGGCGGCAGGCCAGCCCCACCAGGTACTCATCTCTCTCTCTCATTTATCATTTGGTAAAAGAAGACAATGTTTGTTTTTCCTTGGAGCATGTTAGAGTAGATACAGACATACAATACCCTCATACCCAATCGGGCCAATCCCAATGCCAATGCAAGGGACATTAGGGCTAGTGGATGTTGTGTCTCTTTGACCCAAACGGCCAACAGGCTGCAGGCAGCAGGCATGCCATATAATATTGCCATTGGAACTCTTCAATGTGAGAGAGAGAGAGAGAGGGTTGATTGTAAGGAGTAGGGACTGTAGGGTTGTATTTTTGTGGTATTGGAGTAATCGATTGGGACTTTGGAATTCATGTTGGCTAATTCACTTATTTGCCTAATGCCTACAACTACAAGTAACAAGACAATATCTGATCGTAGGTTTTCTTGCAAAGTCTAGTCTGAGACTTGGCAAGGTATTGGACTATACAAAAAGTCAAGTTTTAATGTGAAGAAGAGGAAAACAGAATATTAATTTTTAAAAATTATATTGATTTTGATTAGAAATCGACTGAGTCCATTTGAGATTTCTGCCAAGTTCAGCTTTTTTGCTAATTCAAGTAACTTGGATGAGTTTACTGATTCCAACTGATCTTTAGAATTATGATGCAGGATTTGGACAGTTTGGGCCTCAGCCAAACTAGCCCAAGGACAACCTGAGCATGACCCAGTTTACAAAGCTGTGATTCTTTTCATTCCATCTTTGAGCTGAATTATAAGAATCTCTCTGGATGATGATGATGATGATGATGATGATGATGATGATGATGATGAGAGAGAGAGAGAGAGAGTTTTATAGCTTTAGTGGGTCCGAGCTAGATGGGTACAATGGGAAAGATAGGTCTAATTTTAAAATGAAACAGTGGGGAGGATAGGAGGAAGGTCATGAGTCCCATGTAGAGGGTATGTTGGGTCCATTAAATTTGAAAAATTAAGGCCTTAGCTCACCTTGTTAATAAATCAGGCCAAGTTTTTGACTTGCCCAAGTCAGGGGAGAGTTAACTCAGTAGTCCACTTACTTTGATTCATCAAATGTGTCAAGACTCGCCTGAGTTACTCAACTCAGAGTTGATTTCCAGAGTTACTCGTCTCAACTCAACAGACCTAGTGCCTTTCCCCTGGCCTCAAGAAGATGTTTGTACCCTAGACTGTCTCATGGTGCTGGGTCCAAAGCCAAAGGCCAGAGTCAGTACACTATTGGTGGCAGCCTAGTGCACAGAACATAATACCATCTGCACCACACCTATATGAATATTAATCTTAATATTATTAATCCCTACACTTCCTTCATATTAATTTTAATTTTATTATGTAACCACAATTGAAAAACTACATCTTATTAAATAACACTTTCAATCACATGTTTCTCAGGTGGGTTGTTTTCCGTTGTTATTTTCCTTCTCTAATAGGCTTGGCAACTGACAAGATAATCTCGGAGACCTTCCTTTCCCAAATTCATATCTGGTTGAGGTGTGTGCTTATTTTCCTTTCAAGTTCTTGTAGTTGTATGACATTAGTTTAGGTTGGAAGAAAATAAGTTAAATGTTTGGTTGAGGTGTCAGGTCTGTGCTAATTGTTATATTAAGTTAGTGTGCTTGCTTAAATTTGTGAGCCTCTTTATTAGATTTGATACAAAATAATGATTTATTTATTTTAATTATGATTTGTTTGAGGTTGTTTTGAGTGAGAATATTGGTTTTGATTTATTGAAAGTATGACATTTCCAAATCTAATAACAAGCAATTGGATTAAAACTCCTAAAAGTTAGATAAAATAGTTTGTTTCAGTCCACTTGGTGAGATTGACAAATTTCATCATTTAGAAATAGGACACAATTGACTTGTTTACATATTGCTTTAACTAAGGTCTTGATTGGTCATGCTCTTCATCAATTTGAACCAGATATGGAAAATTATTTCAAAAGAAAATCAACTGATGATCTAGCGCCTTCAACTCTAGAGAGTGGTAAAAATGATCAAGCACCATTAACCTTGAAGAAAAGTCGTATAGCAGTTGATTTTGAAAATCCTCCCGCAGACCCTGGATTACGTTGTCCAATCTCAAGTTATCATCCTTTGGACCGGGATGAAATAAGAAGAATGTATCTGCAAAAGGGCCCTTGTCAGCCTCATGACCATAAATTCCCTTATACGCAGTTTGGACAACAAAAGAGGCGGTTTAATGCTACTTGGTTTAAGAATTATGGAAGTTGGATGGAGTACAGCATAGAAAAAGATGCAGTGTTTTGCCTATGTTGCTACCTTTTTGGAGGTCAAGCACAAAGCGAGGCTTTTGTAACTGAAGGATACAGGAATTGGAAGAAAAAAGAAAGATTTGCAGATCATGTGGGAGGGCCTAATAGTGCTCATAATCAAGCATACGAGAAGTGTCAGAATTTGTTAAATCAGAAGCAACAAATTGAGATAGTTATTGAAAAGCAATCGGATCAAGCTCGAAGAGAGTATCGAATCCACTTGAAGGCAACGCTTAGTTCCATTCGCTTTCTTTTACGCCAAGGGTTACCTTCTCGTGGCCATAATGAATCTGAGGATTCAAAAAACATGGGTAACTTTCTTGAGTGTTTGAAATTGCTTGCTGATCCTAATAAGACTATTAAAGGAGTTGTATTCGAAAATGCCCCAGAAAACTTGAAATTGACCTCGCCTAAAATTCAAAAAGACATTGTGAATGCAGCTGCCGTAGAAACTGCTCAGGCTATCATTTACGATCTTGGAGATGCACCATTTGCACTTTTGGTGGATGAATCACGTGATATCTCTATGAAGGAGAAAATGGCTGTTGTTTTACGCTATGTGGATAAGCGCGGATGCGTGATTGAGCGTTTTTTAGCCATAGAACATGTCACAAACACTACTGCTCAATCACTTAAGGTGGCCATTGAAGCAATATTTTCCAAGCATGGACTGAGCATAACAAGTTTGCGAGGGCAAGGTTACGATGGGGCTAGTAATATGCAGGGAAAGCTTAACGGCCTCAAAACGCTAATTCAAAATGAGAATCCCGCCGCATTCTACGTCCATTGCTTCGCACATCAACTTCAATTGACACTCGTTGCGGTTGCTAAAATACATGAACCAATCTGCATATTCTTTGAGTTGGTTTCTAATTTGTTGAATTGCATTGGATCCTCTTGCAAACGCCATGACATGATCCAAAATATACAGGCTGCAAAAGTTGTTGATGCACTCGACAGTGGTGAACTTGAAAGTGGACAAGGCTTGAATCAAGAGACTAGACTCAAACGGCCAGGAGATACACGTTGGGGTTCGCATTATGGCTCATTGATTAACTTAATTCATATGTTCTCCTCTGTAGTTGATGTACTTGGAATTCTTTTAAAAGATCATTCAAGTGAACAAAGGGGTTGTGCGGGTTACTTGCTAACTCAATTGGAGTCTTTTGATTTTGCATTTAAAATGCATATGATGAAAAATATATTAGCGATTACGAGTGAATTATCAAAGGCATTGCAGCGAAAAGATCAAGATATTGTCAATGCCATGGAATTGATAAGAATAGCGAAGCAGCAGTTTCAAATGATGAGAGATGATGGGTGGGATTCTCTCCTCTCTCAAGTTCATTCATTTTGTAACAAACATGAAATTAGCATTCTCAATATGGATGATTTGTTTGTTGAGCGACAGAGATCGCGGCGTAAAGGTGAATTGACAAATCTACATTATTACCGTTTTGACATATTCTACACTGTTATTGACCTGCAACTTCGAGAGCTTAACTCCCGCTTTGATGAGGTGAACACTGAGTTGCTTCTTTGTGTGGCATGCTTGGATCCAAATAATTCATTCTCTGCTTTCAAGAAGGAGAAATTGATCCGCCTTTCTCAATTTTATCCAGATAATTTTTCAGATTCAGATCGGATGATACTTGATAAGCAGCTGGATACTTACATTATTGATATGCGCAAAAATAGAAAGTTCTTGGAAGTGAAAGGAATGAGCGGGCTTGCACAGAAGATGATTGAAACAAAAAAGGACATTGTATATCCTTTGGTTTATTTGCTTTTGAAATTGGCGTTGACCCTGCCAATTGCCACCGCTACCGTTGAAAGGGTATTTTCTGCTATGAAAATTGTGAAGAATCGGTTGCGTAATCGAATGGAAGATGAGTGGATGAATGATTGTTTGCTTGTCTATATTGAAAAAGATATATTTAATATCATTGACGATGAGACAATCATGCAAAAGTTTCAAAACATGAAGAATCGTCGAGGGCAATTGTAAAAGCTTTGTTTGAGAGTTTTTTTGTTTTTTTTTTATAAAAATCTTTTGTAATTAGGTGATCAACTGATCATGACTTTTGATGATAGAATGTTAGTTGATCATGTAATTCGATATTTTGTAAATGCAAGACATTTTCTCTTTTGCAAAAGTTAATGTTAAGAAATATCAACAAAATATCAATTGACTTTTTCAAGTGACTATCTTAAGCCCCCACCAAGTCAAAATCCTGGGTCCGCCACTGCTCAGAGATGCCCAGCAAAAAAGCTTAGATCAAATCTATTATTGGGTTCTCGGATTCACATCAAAAAAGTGGCCTACCTCTGATTTGTGATTGATCAAATCTGTCTCCAGCCACTTGATCTCTCTGTTTCAGCACAACCCTTCTTCCACAATGCTCTATTTCTGAAGTCTTAATATGATCCAAACCCTAGGAAATAATCTTCTATCTCGTTCTGGTTCTGCCCCAATCCTTCACCCCAAGGGCTTTGTCTTCTCCGACAATGGCGAGAAGCTCAAACGGCAGTATCAAACTCTCCTCAAGCTCTCGTTCTGCAAACTGGTAGCGGCGATCAGCGAACTTGAATCGATCACAGAACGTGAAGAGATCCCAAACCAGCTACAAAGTTATAGATCTAAGAAACCCTCAATGGCGATCTGCGAACCTGAATCGAAATCATACTTTTATGTCTTCTGCAGTCGATCTTCAAGAGACTTTTGTTAAAGGATTTTTAAGAGAGAGAGAAAGGATTTTCAAGAGAGAGAGAGAGAGGGTTTGTGAGAAAAGGAGGGAGGGACGAAATGGCGCGAATGAAAAAGGGTTGATGAGAAAAGGAGGGAGGGACGAAATGACGCGAATGAAAAAGAGTGAGAAATGGGGAATGGCGCGAACGAAAGAGTGTTGGAACGCTTTTTGCTTTTTACGAGCTGTCAAAATTTGGGAAATGAGAACCGGGTAACAAGACCGCCCAGTGTATATATTTGTTTTGAAATGGATTTTGCATCAGAAACTGATTGAAACCTCATCTAAATAGAAAGGGCTTCTGACATTTTCAATCCAATGTTTCTGATTTCCAAATTTGGTGTAGTGATGCTGAGACATAAGTAATTTTGTATTGAGTTTGTCTACTGTGTATCAAGGATGCTAAAATATAGGTGATCTTTGTACCAAGCTTGCCCGCCCATTCTATTTGCATTCGTTACAATTGCATGTTACTTATCCATCCTTACATTCAATTATGATTTGTTAGCTGTGTTGCACTTTCCACGGCTTCCGCTTATGTTGGGTTATGTGCTGGGCCTCTGGTACAATCATGCCCAATTATCTTTTGTCTGTTCTGTATTAAGATAACATCTATCGTCATGTCTGCATTGTACCTTTACTTTTTGTACCTCAGTTTATTGGAAGAGGATCCCCTGTTCGGTCCAATGAAAGGGTGCCACATGACAAGTAAATTTTTATTTTTTTTTTTAAGTGGAGAGGAGATGTCATTGATATGACATCTCCCCCACATGTGGCACCCCCTGAGTGGTCCAAACAAGATTTCCCTGTTTGGACCAAACTGGGGATCCTCTTCCCAGTTTATTGCTTCTTATTATCTAACTGATATTGGCTTCTTGCTAGACTTCACAAGTCTAATACTAAGTGTTTGTAGGTAGCAGGTACCCACTCGGTTAGCATAATCAGTGTAATGCGATCATTTTAGAACCGCGGGTTAGTTAGAAAGATGCATTGAGGACCTTGCTGCTATTGATAGCTAGCAAATGTGCAAAGAGTCAATACATCCTTCGGTTCAATTTCCTTTATTCAATTTAGTTTTGGCCCTTGATGGCTTGAGGTTGTATTAGTTACTGCTTTCAAGACATGTAGTAATTGTACTTTTGCAACTTTAATATAATTATGTTGTCTTCTATCATCTCTATGGAGATTTTTAATTGGCTCATTTGTGGAAATATATTGGTGATTGATGCATCAATGTCGCAACCCGGGATTAGACAGGGCACTGGAGTCTGGGATGTGACTAGTTCACGATCGGAATCTAAAGAAAATACACAAAATATTCACTACTGCCATCTTATTTAAGTTATGGCTAACTCTCAACACTAGAATTAGCTTTATCTAAATTTTAATTAAATAAGAGTTGGGCCCACCATCCGTCATCATATTTTTAAAGCATATAATTATTTGTATATTTTATTCACGTACTTTATACATGATAAACCTAAACATTCACCGGTAAGCTCTTGTATTGCCTCTTATAAAACTTCACCTCTTGCATGGCTCTAACCAAGTTTCACAAATAGGAGTTGAGCCCACCAATCGTGATCTTGCATATTTCATTCCCATGTTTTGTATATGATCAACTGACAGTGGGCCCAACTCTTATATAATTAAGATGGGTTATAAGAAAATAAAAAATTGGGGAGTTTAGTTTTAGCCGTCTACATTTTGTCAAGTGAGCCATAGTTTGTGTCATGTTGTATGAGATTCTTTCTTTTTCTTTTTTCTTTTTTCTTTTTTAGTTCTTTCTTCTTCTTTTTTTAAGTGGGGCTACACTCAAGTGTAACGTTTTGGTTAACAATTCTTTTTTGGAGAACTGTTAACCGAACTATGAATTACAATTTTCAGTTTTAAAAACCGTAATCTTATCTGAAAAAATCGTTAAAAATTGAACCGCAGTTAACTGTTAAAAACCGTTATCAAACCGTATTTGGAAAAATTGTTCAAAATCGTTTTGTCAAGTGTATACTTAAGCTAAGAATTATATACATATTTCATTTAGGCCCTTTATTTTTATTTTATTAGTAAATGGTACGGTTAACCGAACCGTATTTTACGGTTCGATTCGGTTAATAACTATGAGTCAATACTGAAAACCGTAACCGAACCGTGAAGTGCGGTTTTTCGATTTTGATAACCGTAATCGTAACCAAACCGTGAAATACGGTTATTAACCACAGTTCAGTTCGGTTAGACGGTTTTTTGGTTTTCTCTTACACCCCTACTCAAGGATGATGTATGGGCAAGCATTTGTGTGATACTAAGATGCTAACACCATTGAACCTTGAGTGTGTTATGTTGGAAGTAGGTGGGCCTCGTTGATAGATTTTTAAAACTTTTGACCCACTTGACTCAGGGATCAAGTACCATAAGGCCATAAACCATATCCAGGATGCAATCCCTCCATCTCATGAATCAAGTACAACAATAAAACCTATCTAAAAGATATAAATCAGCAACACCATGCTACAAAAATAATCCACAACAATTAGAGAAGTAGATTATACCTTTTGAACCTAGTAGTGCTCTAATGGAGAAGAAGACAATCAACTAGATCAAGAACTCTTCTTGAAGCAATTTAAGATCTCCAAGAACTTGTTGTCTTCCACGCTATGACCCGCTATCATATCTATTTTCTCAAGAAGATTGGTGGAAACTTCAAGAGAAAACCCTACCAGAAACTCCAAAGAACTAGAAGAGAAAGAAAAGAGGAGAGAAAGCTGTGCAACACTTGCACAATGAGGGGTTGGCCGTGGATTCCTATATGTTGGACGTCCCAGCCCCTTTGTTTCTCTTTTATAGGTTTGCAAACCTCCTCTTTACCTAATTGAAATAGAATTCACACTTCCAAAAACAATTAGCAACTTTCTTCTTTCCAATTATTATAAAAGTCTCACTTCCACAATAATTAGTAAGTATACTATTACTGCTATTAGAAGTCTCACTTCAAATAGAAATAGTAACTTTCTAATTCCTTCCTTTTGGAGTTCAAGTATGATTAGTATATTTCTAATAACTTGGGCTAGCATGGGGACCACTAGGGATTCCATAGAAAGTTGATTCCAACTAGGACACCGCGACTCCACATCTCATGTGCAATCGGGGTCCATAGTTAATTGCAAATAATATCACTATATAAATGCAATTGCACTCCAGTCTTTGAAATAAATTACAAAGAAGACCATAAACTTCTCAATTACCACAAGTAGGCCCCTCTATCAATATCCATGGATCAATTAAAATAAATCTGCCCCATCAAATCTTAGATCCACATCTTATTATCCTTAAGCCCCAATTAATCACAGTGATCATCAGTACCATCTAATTAATTCTTAATCGAGATGGGTGCACACTTACTAATGATAAATCCGTTAATTGGCACAAGGGGATAATATAGATCGACTCCATCTTGATCATTGGATGTTCCCACAGTCCTACTACCACGTACCCAAGACACCGAGGTGTTGACTTACAGTTGGCATCACTCATTGGCAACTCAAAGCAAATGAATAGTTAGAAACTTGAATTCATCAATGTCTCATGATTGAGAGTCTATTGCTAGGGAATTATGAGAGTAGACCTTAAAATCGAGACAGTATTCTTAAGATGCTTCTTATGGTCGTTCAATACATTTAATGTACCAGCACCATGATCCAGAATCTTACATTCTGATGATCGAGACAAATCACACTATCTCATAGTGATCAAAGTGCTGCAACCTTATCAAATTTCAGTGCAGTAGGAGTGAGTCCAACCACGAGCACGTGTCAAAAACATGATCGATGCTAATTTCTATACGGGCTTCGTGATGGAGTTCGTGTCTACACGGTTCCCATGTAATATGCTACAGGAGATCCCGTATAGACTCGTAATAAATGTTCCAAATAATCGTACATGTTTACATTGAAGCTACATGCTTGTGTGGACGTCGCGCCAAAGAGAGAGAGGCCAGTTTCATGACTTGGGCACCGTGAGAGACAAGCACTAGAGGCCAAGGGCATATTTGTTAAATAAAGAGGAAACCTCTTACTCTCATGTGATGCTATCCTCGCTGAGAATATCTATCAAGGCACCTTCAAAGCATTTCAAGTTTGGCAAACAACGATGATTTAGTGGATTTACAAATACTATATCCAACGGTCACAAGTGTTTTTCTATAATACAACCAACGGTCACAAGTTTTTCATAAAATCCTCACAATCCATAATTAATCAAGCCCTAAAATTTGAATCCCTTGCCGTTCATGGCCTTTTACAAATAATGGATGTTTGGAACTTCGTTGTGGGTTCCGTAAAATAAAGAATATATACTTTAGGTTGTGGACTTTTTTGCAAATATCTCGAGATTTATGATGAATCAATGGTTGAAAATTGACCACATGACCGTTGTGAACCTTCTTAACATGATTAATGGTCTGGATCTTAAAAGTGGGACCCATAAGGTAGGGTTCCACAACAAAAACCAATATATGTAAATCAACGTTGGAACAACATTCATCCAGTTCTAAATTCAAATTTTGCACTGTGGGTGATCAATGGTTTGCTCATCTTGCAATTTTATGATGATCCATGGTGATTTAGGCTGTCAAATTCGACCTCATAATGTTTTAGGCCTTTTGAAAGAGACTAATAAATGGCTCAAATTTGCAAAAGGGGCCCATAGAAGTCCAAAAATCAGCAACAGTCTGAACTTTCTCACACATCTTACAATATATGAAGGATCAACGGCCGGTATTTAACGACATCGCATATTTGGACATACTTAACAAGATTCATGGTTCGGATCTTAAAAGTGACACCCATAAGATAGGTTTCCATCACAAAAATATGATATATGTAATTTACCGCCCAAACACTTATCATCTCGTTTCAAATTCCTATTTTCACTATGGTTGATCAACAACCAAATTTTTTTTGTGATTTTCTCATGATCCATGAAAAATCAGGCTGCTCAACTTTCACCTTATAGCCATTTTAGGCCTTGTAAAGAGACTGAATGGCTCAAATTTTGGAAAAGAGCCCCACAAAAGTCCTAAAATCATGATCAATGATTTGGATAATTTTACAAATATTTCAAAATATATGAGGAATTAACGGCTGATATTTGATTATACAATCATTTTTAACTTTTTAACATGATTAACGGTTTGAATCTTAATTGCGTATAAGTTAATTGCATATAACCCTTAACTTATCGTCAAATATTGCCACGGTGCATTGTAGGCTCCATTTATGCGCTTTCGTTCATTCACAGAATTAGTCCCGGGGAGGTAATATCCGAGGAATCATCAGAAATGATCATTTTCAGGATTCCTTTTAGACGGTAGGATACTGGGTTTTTCTCATTTTCAAGCAAAATGAGAGAGGAGTCCTATGCATGGACCATTACCAGGCATACCCCAGGAGGGAAAAGAAAATGACCATTGAAGAATATGACTCTTTGAAAAGTCGATTGATGCAGTTTTGGTAAGAGTTATTCTTTTGGAGTTCTAAAAGCAAGGTAAGAACAACAATCATAGGAAAAGGAGTTAATTCTTTTGGTGGGCACTCATGATGGGCATTTCATTGGCGGGCCATCCAAGGAGCCAATAGTCGATGGTCATTTCTTTTTTGTTGGGCCATCCTAGGAATCAATAATTTAATAACTAAAATGGATGGTTACTAGTAATTCACCTTTTTTTTTATTTAGGCTAAGTTTTAATAATATTTGATGGGCCAGGCCCAAATGACTCCGTCCGCAAGAGATGGGTTGGGCCCAAATGACTCGGTCCACGATGGCGGGTCAGGTCTAACCCACCCAAGTCCATGATGAGCCAGGGTCATCACCCACCCATTAAGGGCCGGGTCCATATCCACAGAATGACAAAGTCATCGCGTCGTTTCATCTACTTGCTCTTACCAATTCCCGCGGAAGAGATCTTACCTGTTGAGGACGGTTCGGAAGACTCCACCAGAATGGAGCGTACTCGTTGGAGAATCGTCCCCATCCGTTAGGAGAAGAGTATAAAAAGAGAGTCCTACCAACGCTGGAAAAGGAGGCAACTCTTATCTACTCTCACACCATTATTGTAATCTTCTAATTTGTAATCACTCCCCCGGAGCAGTAAAGTGATCACTTGAAGTGGACGTAGGTCACTCCGACCGAACCACTATAAACTCTCTCTCTCTCTTCACTAATTTCTACATTAATTGCATATCACTTGACCGGTGGTGCCCGAAAACCACTTTTTGGCATCATCAATTTTAATAACTAAAAAGGAGTAGAAGTTGATCAATCAAGAAACAACATATCCATAAAATGACTATACCAGAGATGAGAATGTTGAAGTGAGCGTATGGAAAAACTAAGAAGGGTAAAATTAAAAATGTGCGTTATTTAAAGCATTTAGGGATAGCATCAATATGGATAAAATTAGAAAAACTCATTTAAAATGGTTTGGTCATGTCCACCACAGATCGACTACGATACTGATAAGGAAAAGTTTGGCAAAGACATGAATGAACTTAATAAAAATAAATCTGAAGAAGTACAATTTATGTGAGAATTTAATTCAGGATATATAGATTTGAATGGAGAAATAAAATTTATGTAGACGATCCCAAAATATATAATTGGGACAACTCTTCGATGACAATGACTTAGGCTACTAGTACATAAGTGATGTTTCAGCTTGATGGGAAATTGACACTAACTAGGTAACCCCGCATGTCACTCCGTTTCCAAGGTTGGACCCTAGGTGTGTCAGTCTTCCCACATGGAGTTGCTTTGTTTGTTGGCACCATATGTCACCCAGTTGCCCAGAGTTAGATCCTCATATTATGGCAATCTTTTTCACTTAATTTTGCTTTCCTTTTCATAGTAAGCTTTCTCTTCCCACTTGTAAAAGTCTCCCAGCCTAAAAGCAACCATGAGCGTGTGTTGGCAGTTCACCCATTTTAGTTAATTCAAGCAATTAAAGAAAAAAAAGAAAAGAAATTACAGCATCAGAATCATTAAGGATGACTTTTCTTTTGTGGGGCCCACATGGATCCTATCCAATCGCAAGGATAAGGATGGACCGGTGCTCATTCTGCAAATTCCCACATGTGGGGCCCATATGGATGCTACCCAAATTCCCAATGGTCACCCAAAAATAGACCAGGTTTTAATACGGCACAGGGTATCAATTTTTCGATTAATTGATAGAGACTCTCTGCGTGATATCTTATTCACAGGCGATACAACCTATTTAAAATGGTATGACTACTTTAGCCAAAATTGAAAAAGGTGGGATGTCAATGTGCAGTGCAGGACAAGTCAGTAACGGAAATAGGAGAAGACGACATTTGGTAGGCGTTTTGACCAATCTTAAAACAGGGTTGCAATTATAAATTATTCTCCGCTATTATCTCCGCTTGTAAAAGTAGAGATGTTAACCGAGTATCGTATCCACTGGGACAAAAAGGCTAAGTTGCGCTGTTTCCTAAATTCCTAAACTAATTCTATTGGAAAATAAAGTTCTGATTATTAAACTAATCCTATTAGAAAACGAAATAATGAGCTGATTGGTTTGTAAATTCTAAATTAACAATTTCTAAATTAACAAATTAAAGAAAACTTTGATTCAATTAGAGAAAAGATCTAAGGGCACGAATCCACTCTAACCTCGCACAATGGCAAGTATAGGTCTCGGGTTTTACTGTCAACGCTACAGAGACTCGTCTTGGTTACAAACCTTCAGAGTCAATAAATAAAGGATGTGGGTGTAAATCAGGGCATAACCTATCTCTATGGCATAGATTATCCTAAATCTAACAAGCACATTCATTCAAGCATCATTATATGACTTAGTATTCAAATCTACAAGATTAAAATACCAAAGAAAGAAATATTGCATTCATAAAATCCATTCAATGGATTAGCATCTTGTCATATAATCAAAAGCGTTTAAAATAAACCCTAAACCTATACATCACCATAAACAAAAGGTTAGGGCTTCATCGCAACCCAAAGATGAGGAATTGTTACGCATGGAAGATGATTGGCAAAGAATCTCTGATGAAATCGCCATGGCTACGCTCCCAAAAGCTCCAAAACCTTCTTCAGACCTTCTCCCAAGATGTGAATCCCCCCAAAAACGAGTTAGGGCTCCTATATATGAGTTTTGGGGTGAAAAAGGATCTTTAATTCGGGTAGGAGATGGATTCCCGTCGGGTCCGGGCCCACTGGTCATCACAGCGAACTTCGCGAGGTCATATCTCCCTCAATATAGCTCCGATTTATACAATCTTGGACTCCACGGATATCTACTCGAAAAGAGCTTTCCAACGGTATGTAGATTTCATGAATCCAACACTCGAGTTGAAAGTTATGATCATTTCAAGTTGCTGCCCCTGAAAATTCCGAGAATCATGGTGCAATTAGAAGACCTTCCATGTTGGCATGGTATGGGATTAGTGGGACCCATGTTGGATATCCAAGGAATGTTTGGACTCTTGCTTTGCTTTCTTATTTGAGTCCCCTCCCATATTTGGCAATCTTTCTTACTTGCAACTCCTTCTTTGTCATGCTTTGTGATTTCTTCCATTTTAGCTATGAATTTCTCTCCTTGCATTTGTAATACCTACAAACAATAAAATAACATAATTAAGCTAATTAATCTCTATCGACGGTATAACCAAGTCCTCATTAAGGGGCCTAAAATGTATCTTTTAGGCTCTCATCACGTTTGTAAGGAGGAGCTATTTTAACTTCAGCAGCATCCTTTTCTACTTGGATTGATAGGATTTCGGGATTTCCTTCAACAATGGAAAAAAATTAGGCTCTTTCAAAAAATTTAGGCCCTTTCAAAAATGAGAAATAGACGCAATATCATTTGTTTTCGTTGCATCCAGTGCTGTACAAATACGGTAAGAAAGGCGCCGGATCCTCCCCACGGTTTCAAATGGCTTTGCACATAGGCTCCTTGATTTCTGATCATTTTCTATATTATCAAGTAAATAGGAAAAGAGTAGGGAGATGCTCATGAGAGATAGGAATTGGAGCCTTCATATTTAAGTTGTTGGTATTAGATATGGATGTGATGTCCCCACCCAATCTCTTATTTAATATGAGAGCTAAGATGAGAGATATCTTTCATAAGAGCATCTCTCTACCATTTTTCCATTTACCTGATAATATATATGGAGAATATTCATGTGGATTCATCCCTCACCATAGTGATTTGTTAATTAGTATGACTCACTAGTAATTAGTAAGTCTTAGTTAACCGGACTCTTGGATTGCCCAAGTTGTACTCTGATTAGATTAGAAGTATGCCTAATTAGTAAGTCTATTGTGATTAGAAGTAGGTTTTGTGTGTAACAGGGTTTGGGGCTGATATTATAAATAGAGGCCCAGAATCTTTAGGATGTACACACAACTATTCTGATTGCATAGTGATTCTCCTGTCTTTCCCGTGGACGTAGGCCAAAAGCCGAACCACGTAAATCTCTGTATTCTTCTCGTAGCCCTAGATCCAACAAACTGGTATCAGAGCATTTTGGCGTAATCGGAGGAGATCCGTTGAATCGGATTTTGAAAGGGCTGGAGATCGTGTGAAGATCAGAAGATCTGATCGGATTGGTAGGTCACGATCGGAGAAGAAGAAGAGATCGGAGAAGAGGATAGGTTCTGTGTTTGAGGAAATAGAGGATCAGGCTCCGTTGTCTCGGTGGGCCACATCAGATCTCGATCGTCTGATCAAACCGCAGAGAAACAACAAAAAACTGCAAGAAGAATTTCATGCGATTTGGGCAAATTTTTTGGTTGTTTTTCTAGCTGGGCCCCACTCACCGTGAAACCCACCTCTGGCATCATCCCTGTCGCCGTTGCGCATCGTCGGAGCTTGCGGAGCCCGTGCTGCTGTCGCCCCGTGGCCGGAGAGAGGAAGGAAGACCGGAAGACAGGAAGACTTTTCTAGTTTTTTTTCCTTTTTTTTTTGTTCTGTTACAGAACGTGACAAGGAAGAAGAAGGGTATTTGGGTTGGGTTTTTTTCCGGGTTGGATCCAGGTCGGCCCAACCCGTTTGCAGAAGAAGCCCAGAGCCAATCAGTCAGGTCGGGCTAGTTCAGGTCTGACCCGATCCGCGTGCAGCAAGGCCCAGTAGTAGCAGAAAGGCGCTAACATCAGTGCGGTACGGTCAATGGCAGATTTGACCGATCGACGGTTGAAAATTATTTTCGCGATATCTTGATGATCCGGAGTCCGATTTGAGATCCGTTCGAACCTACGGACTCGTCTCGAGGAGATCTACGCAGGTTAGTGAAAGATCTGTGGAATGGCTGCTAAATTTGAGATTAAAAAATTCGACGGAAACAATGACTTCAATCTATAGCGTTTGAAGATGCACGCTTTGCTGGTTCAGAATGGTTTGCAGAAAGCTTTGAAAGGAAAGAATGCTTTGTTTGACAAACTGTCAGATGAAGAAAATGATGAGTTGCTGGAGAAGGCGTACGATCAGATTCTGCTGTTTCTAAGTAATGGTGTATTGCGAAAGGTTGTCCAGGAGAAGACTGTTACTGGCATATGGCAAAAATTGGAGAACTTGTACATCACAAAGTCCCTCACAAATCGCTTGTACCTGAAGAAGCGATTGTTCACCTTACAAATGCAGGAAGGTATGTCTGTTTCAACCCATCTTGATTCTTTTACAAAAGCTGTTTTGGATCTTGAAAATATAGATGTTCATATTGATGATGAGGACCAAGTTATAATGTTGCTCTGCTCTTTACCACCCTCGTATGAGAACTTTGTTGATACCATGATGTATAGTAGAGAAACTCTTTCTAAGGAAGATGTTGAGTCAGCCTTTAACTCTAAGGAGTTAAAGAAAAATGTTGCAACTGAAAACACTAACAGTTCTAGTGAGAGTTTCGTCGCGCGTGGCAGAACAGAGAAGAGAGAGCAGAATAGAAGAGGCCGATCTAGGTCAAAATAAAAAACTAGAAAATTAAAGTGCTTCAAATGTCACAAGGAATGACAACTTTAGAAAAGATTGTCTAGAGCGAAAAGAGAAGGAGAAATCTGATTTTTGGAGAAATTGCCGGAGTTGCAACTGAAGCAAAAGGGAGTAATTCTGATAGTGCAGAAGTTCTTTTGGTTACTGTTGGTAGCTCAACTACTGAGTGAATTCGTGATTCGGGGTGTTCCTATTATATGTGTCCTTACAGAGATTGGTTTACCAATTATCAATCGATTGATAGTGGTAAAGTGCTTTATGGGAAATAATGCAGCCTGTAAGGTTGTTAGGATATGTGCAATCAAAATTAAGATGTATGATGATATTGTGAGAACTTTGTCAGATGTTAGGCATGTTTCAGAGTTGAAGAAAAATCTGATTTCCTTGGGTACGCTTGACTCCAACGGTTGTACCTACAAAGCTGGAGGTGGAGTTATGAGAATTTCGAAGGGTGTTCTTGTAGTGATGAAGGGACTGAAGTAGAATGACCTTTACTTTCTTCAAGGTAGTACAATTATAGGTGCTGCAGTTGTGTCATCCTCAAATTCAGATTTAGAAACTACCAAGTTATGACATATGCGGATTGAGCATATGAGTGAGAGAGGTTTGAATGAGTTGACTAAACATGGCTTGCTGTGTGGTCAGAAAACAAGAAAGCTGGACTTTTGTAAGCATCGTGTCTTTGGAAAGCAGTGTAGGGTCAAGTTGAAGACAGCTGTTCATCGAACCAATTTGGATTACATCCACTCTGATCTTTGGGGTCCCTCTCGTGTTCCGTCTCTTGATGGTGGTTTAACGTTGACTTTCATTGATGACTATTCTCGGAAGGTCTGGGTGTATATCTTAAAGCACAAATATGAAGCTTTTGCGCAGTTCAAGCAATGGAAGGCTATGATTGAAAAGCAGACCGTAAACAAATTAAGCGATTGAGAACTGACAACGGCTTGGAATTCTGTAACAGTGCTTTTAATGAGTTCTGCAAGAATGATGAGATTGTGAGACATCGCACAGTCCGGCATACACCGCAACAGAACAGAGTTGCAGAACGGATGAACATAACTATTTTAGAGAAGACCCGGTGCATTCTATCCAATGCAGGGTTACCAAAGAAGTTCTGGGCGGAAGCTGTTAACACAGCTTGTTATCTGATTAACCGGTCTCTATCAACGGCTATAGAATGTAAAACTCTTACAGATGTATGGTCTAGATCTCCTGCTGATTACACTAACTTGCGGATATTTGGTTGTCCTGCCTATGCTCATGTGAATGATGGAAAGCTTGAACCTAGGGCAAGAAAGTGCATATTTCTAGGATATGCATATGGTGTGAAAGGATATAGGTTGTGGTGCCTAGATGAGAAATCTCTCAAATGCATTATAAGCAGAGATGTGACCTTTGATGAGTCTGCTATGTTCAAACCGAAGGAGTGCCATGATGATGGAAACAAAAATGATGTCAGTAAAAAGGTGGAGGATAAAGAAGGTGGTGTCAGTAAACAGGTGGAGCTTGAGAATGAAGGTTCAGGAAACTTACAGGATAAGGTGCAAGCAGATGTCTCAGTTCGACAGGATGTAGAGGAGATGCAAAGCTCAAATGAAGAAACTGTAGTTCCAAATGATTACATGCTTACCATGGACAGAGAGAGGAGGCAGATTAAGCAACCTCAAAGATACGGGTATGAAGATATTGTTGCCTACGCTCTTAATACAGCTGAGAGTATTGAGTCAGAGCCGGTTACATATCGGGATGCTGTCACTAGCAAAGAATCAACAAGATGTGCTGTAGCCACGAGTGAGGAGATTGAATCTCTTCACAAAAATCAAACTTGGGAGCTGGTAAAACCTTCGAAAGGCCAGAAGATTGTTGGTTGTAAATGGGTCTTCAAGAAAAAAGAAGGAACTCCAGGGGTGGAAGATGCTAGGTTCAAAGCACGACTGGTTGCAAAAGGCTATACTAAGAGGGAGGGTGTTGACTTCAATGAAGTGTTCTCTCCTGTGGTGAAACATAGTTCTATCCGGGTGCTGCTTGCTATGATTGCTAACTTGAATTTAGAATTGGAGCAGGTTGATGTCAAGACTGCGTTTTTACATGGCGAGCTAGATGATCAGATTTATATGCATCAACCAGAGGGGTTTGAAATTCATGGAAAGGAAGACCATGTATGTTTGCTGAAGAAATCGTTGTATGATCTGAAGCAGTCTCCTAGGCAGTGGTACAAGCGTTTCGATACCTTTATGGTTGGAAACGGTTATTGCAGAAGTGCATACGACAGTTGTGTCTATCATAAGAAGCACTTAAATGGCTCATATGTCTATTTGTTGTTATATGTTGATGATATGTTGATTGCTGCAAATGATATGTCTGAGATCAACAGGTTAAAATCTCAGTTAAATGGTGAATTTGAGATGAGGGACTTAGGTGCTGCAAAGAAAATTCTTGGAATGGAGATACAAAGGGAGCGGAAAGCGAAAAAATTATTTTTGTCACAAAAGGGGTACCTTGAGAAGGTTCTGGAGCGCTTTGGTATGCAAAGTTCGAAACCTGTAAACACTCTATTGGTAACCCATTTCAAACTTTCCGCCGCTTTATCACCACAAATTGAGGAAGAGGTGGAGCACATGTCTTGTGTTCCTTATGCTAGTGTAGTTGGGAGTATCATGTATGCCATGGTTTGCACGAGGCCGGATATTTCTCATGCGGTTTAGTGTAGTTAGCGGATACATGGATAACCTCGGGAAGGCTCATTGGCAGGCAGTGAAATGGATACTCCATTACTTGAAAGGTACTTCTGATGTTGGGATAGTGTATAACAGAAGCAACAACACTTCTGTAAGTGTTATTGGATATGTTGATTCAGATTTTGCTGGAGATTTAGCTAGAAGAAGGTCATTGACATGTTATGTCTTCACTTTTGCTAGCGGTGCCATTAGTTGGAAGGCAGCATTGCAATCCAAAGTTGTCTTGTCTACCACTGAAGCAGAATATATGGCAGCTACAGAGGCAGTGAAGGAAGTTATTTGGCTGACAGGCTTGGTTGGAGATCTGGGATTGAAACAGAAGCTGACAACTGTTTTCTGTGACAGTCAGAGTGCGATCGATCTGACACACAATCCTAAGTATCATGAAAAGACTAAACACATTGATGTTAGGGCACACTTCATTCGAGATGTCATCGCCGAGGGTGCTATTGCAATAGTTAAGATTGCTACGTCGGATAATCCAGCAGACATGATGACCAAGACTATTCTAGCAGTCAAGTTCAAGCATTGCTTGGACTTAATCAATGTGGTCAGTATCTGAGTGCCCTCAGGGGTATGTGGAGACAGTGAGACGTGTTTTGTGTATGAGGATCAGCTTCAATGTTCACCAAGATGGAAATTTGTTAATTAGTATGGCGCACTAGTAATTAGTAAGTCTTGGTTAACCAGGCTCCTAGATTGCCCAAGTTGTACTCTAATTAGAAATATGCCTAATTAGTAAGTCTACTGTGATTAGAAGTAGGTTTTGAGTGTAACAGGGTTTGTGGCTGATATTATAAATAAAGACCTAGAGTCTCTAGGATGTACACATAACTATTCTAATTGCATAGTGATTCTCTTGTCTTCCCTGTGGACGTGGGCCAAAAGCCGAACCACGTAAATCTATGTGTTTTTCTCGTAGCCCTAGATCCAACATGATTTGCCAACATGGAGTCTCAGAGCTTGTGTGATACGGAGCTGCCAACACCATTCTACCATTAGTGTGTTGGGTGCAAATGGGAATATTCAGTTCTCGAGGAAGCAGGATAAATAGTTATTTCAAAAGAGAGATTTTGACCAGCTAATTAGCTTGATGCCAACCTAACTATATAAATAATTATGATTTATAAATATAATAAGGGTACGTGTTTGTGCACTGAAAAAATTTTCCTTTTGCAGATTTTCATTTCCAAAATGGGGATGAATCCCACGTTTCAACCCTCACATTGAAAATCAAAGTCCTCTATAAAAGAAAGTCAGTTCATATTTTTCTTTCCTGTAATAAAAATGTGTCACAACAAACTATCAGAAAAGGAGCTACAAAGAATATCAGAATAATTTTCTTTGTTAAGGGGATTTTACTCATCGCACAAAAGCACCTTAAGCGCCCGTTCTTTACATAGAATTGAAACCTAGGATTTAATCTTTAAATGAATTCCAATGAGAGTATTGAAAAAGTTAATAGTTTGGTGGAATAGATCTGTCATTTGACTTACCTAAGCTTGATTTACTAGAGTGATGGTGGGTACTGGATAAGTAGACCCTAAAATTATAACCTAGGATTTACATAAAAGCTAATTTGATTTGACTGGCCTTAGGCCTCATACTAATTTACATGATGTATGGCAAAATATTCTTCTATAAGAACATACATTCCTATCCAGCGATTAGAGACGTGCCCACCAAACGCCCCATCCACGCATATGCCAATTTATGCCCATGCATCCCACGTATTGTCTTCCATTTATGTTTCCTCCTACGAAAAGTATCACCTGCCAAATTGATGGAAAAGACTAAAGGTATATATAGAGCCAAAAAGCAAGAGTTGCAGATAATGCCCCACCAGAGACCAGACCGCAAAAACTAGTGGAAAGACACATCCCTCTGTAAAGTTAAAAGGTTCTAAACCTTTCTATAATTTAAGGTAAGATAAGTTTGTTGACTTAGAACAAGGGCCTTTGCAAACAAAGAGTTTGGTTGAAATGTTGATAAACATCTTACATTTGTTTATATGGTTATAGGGGTATAACTAAGTTAAAGCTTTGTAGTTGCTTGTACTTTGCTGCTTTTTTTTTTTTTTCCATTAGAGATTGGGTAGGGTTTCTTCTTTTTCAATTAAAATAAAATCAAACTCATTCGACTGCTCTATATCATTAGCATGTACGGTTAATAATTTCCCAATTTCCACTTGTGGAGTAATAGTGCTTATGCTCCCGCACCACATATTTTTTTCATCTATTCAGGTTTGCCTCCAAAGAAAGGAATGAAACATAAGCCACAGTGACAAGAAAGAGAGAGCCAAACACACTATTTGGAGTAAGAGAGAAGGAGCAAAACAATACCCAACCAAATACCAACTCGCAAAGAGGTTCCGGGGTTTCACAAATATAGACTATATTTTTAAATGTTGTAATACCAATATAATATTTTCCCAAATATACTTCTGATAATACCAGAGTTTTTTTTAATAATAATCCAAAATTGAAAATATCATGGGAAAATACAATGATATCTAAAAGTTGGGAAATTAGAAAAAAAATTCTAAAGAGAGATATTTAAGGGTCCCTTATAGTTTTTTTCCATTTGCTCTTTGATTTTAATTACTCGGACTTAACTTTCTTGCCACATTTCCAAAAATATATATTCAGAACAAACAATAGTTTTTTAAAATGCCAAACGTCTTTCTGAGGTGATTATTTAAGCAGAGGTCATTTGTTTATGATCATTTATATGGTTTAGCTTCCATAGGCAAGTTGATAGGGATGTAAACGGGTCAGTTCAGGTCCCGAAACCATTAATGAGAAGATGGAACCAGAACTGGAACCAATTCAAAACCAATTTTCTGGTTCCAGAGCTATAACCTTCAATGAGATGATTGAACTAGAACCAGTTCCGTATATGGGACGATGATGGGTCCGAATCTAGGTAGAAAATGACTTCGAAGAAAAACTAACTTTTATGAGGAATTCTAAAAAAACGACGTAATATGCCGAGTTATGGATCCATAGGCCAAAACCATGGTGAAACTGGATCTAGACCTATTTAGGTCACGGGTAAAAAAAAAGGACCCAAACTCGAACCCATTTACTTATCAGAACCTAAGTAAGAACCCAAGTCAGCCACATCATCCAAAAATTTAGGTGATTTTCTTTCATTTGATTTAGACTTTTTTAAATTTTAATATCAACTAAATTTTTGGATGACGTGGCGGACTGTTATTGGTCCACTCACGGTGAAGGTGTAACAACTACGATAGGTGATCTGGACTCGTTAAAACCATGTTTGTTTACTACATTTACTCACCAGATGTGTAAATGATGTATGAAACTGATGTGCAAACGGTGTAAAAAAAAAGTCCCCTGCATTTTTTTTCATCTGCTCAGGTGTTGACTGAAACCACAATCCAGCTAAAAATGCAGTAATACAATGCTCAAATGGTCAAAGTGGATGCCTACATTTGATCTGTTAATAATGCTTAGAAGGTCCAAAATAGTTGTATCATTAAATTTCAGCCGTTGGATCATCCTAGATTATGATAAATTTATGAAAAAACTTTAGACTTTTGGATATGAATTTCTGAACTTTTGTGGGCCCTATTTTCATGATCTAAACCATTAGTCATCTTCTAAAGGCCAAACACAACTGTGATGTCAAAAGTCAGCCGTTGATTTATCGTGGTTCTTTAGAAATCTATATAAAAAAAATAAAATAATGCAGAACCGTTGGAATCATATATTGATTCTACATTGAAAAGCACGAGTTGTAAATGTAGTTTGCGCTTTTGAAGTTTGACAATCCTTAGGGACCCAAAAGCAAGATCCAAACTGTTAGACCTCTCCTTCATAAGGCCCATAATGGCTAAGAGCTCAATTTTGAATCATTGATCAAGAATGAATTGTGAGAAGTTTTCCAAAAAGTCTAGACTGCAGGTCTACTTATCTAATTTCTATGGGACTCCTTTTCTGATCTAACCTGTTGATCCTCTTCAGAAGGCTGATGATGGTCGGGGTTTTATATCGTCACTTGATTCATCAATTTTATAAACTTTTGAAAATTAGTGAAAGACATGTGAACCATTGGATGCTCCCATATCACATATGAAGAGGTGCAAAAATGACAAACAGTGGAATGTGTTTCACATGTGGTTCATTTATATATGAAAATGATTCAAATGTAAATCATTTATACAGTCGAACCATTTTCCTATCACATGTGAAATTGCCAAACTACCCCTAAGTATATGATTATTTTGTACATTTTATTTAAGTAGTGTGCCATTCAAGTATGTGTGTGTGTGTGTTTTATATTCGAGTGTTCTCATTGGAACGCTTTTCTTGCGCGTCATTCCTATTGCTGATGTGGTGGGTTCCATTGTAAAGGGGCTCAAGGGAAGTAATGCCCCCTTCTTCTCTCATTCCTGGCCCATTATCAAGGACTCTGTTATTATTATTATTTTTGAACGGTAACCGAAACTTAATTAATAAAAAGAAGACTCTGCTATTGTAGCAGGGCAAATTTAGTTCCAAAGAATTTAGCTCCAATGGTTACTTTATCTCCCTCATTCTTAAATCAGCTACGCCTCAAAACATTTGGCGAATTCAGACGATAACAGAAACTTCCAAGAATCATCTCCTATGCTCAGCTCACTCTTATCCAAGGCATATCAAGGGATCATATAGCTAGCTTTGGCTCTTAAACTTTCTCAAAGATTGAAGGTAAAAATGGGGGGTGATTCTTTTGGTCTGAAGCTCGATATATCTACGGCTTTTAAAAACTTAATTGGGATCTCTTCTCTTTTCTTTTTCCTTAAAAGTCTGGTTCTCAGATATTGGGATTTCCATGATTCCAATGCATCACAGCATCCAAAGGCAGTGAATAATAGCCAAGGCATCAAGGGATTAGAAACCACTAGAATAGGGAGTTGTTTTTTTCCACATGGGAGGTGTTTCTTTTGGTGAGTCCACATCCAAGGAATCAATTGTTAGTGTTTTACCAAAAAAAAAAAAAGAATCAATTGTTAGTGGCATTTCATTATTGTGGGTCCGTCCTAGGAATCAAATTGCTAATGGGTGGCTCCTAATCAATCCTAAGAAAAGGAAATACAGCATCATGTATGACCTTTTCCGTGTTGGGCCCACATCATGGTCAACAAAAATAGACCGGAAATGTGTTGAGAGAGACTGTGTTGATGTGGTATCTAATTCAAAATTACAGGTGACACCACCAATATATAGCGATATGAGCCTTACACGTCTGTACAGGCACCACACTTCAAAGTTCAAACTATGGATAGTATGTTTGCACCAACCAAAAATTATAACCTTTTTTCTGTTGCCCTTCTTTTTCTTCACATGGAACTCGATCATCATTAATCTTATCCCCTTCACTCACCAACCATTCATAAATCAGGATTGGTCAATTGAAACTCATCAAACTATTACTTTTTGGGTTTAATCAATAAAAACGTGCACCATTATCATTTTAGGTACAGATTATAGAGACTTGATCGAACATAGTTTTTATGATCAGCTACTAGCTTCAGGCCAACAAGAAAGAGTAATAACAATTACTCTACATAAAATATTAAATACTTATTTATTTGCATGTAATATATCTTTCGAATCTTTCATAAAATGTGTTCTAAGGAGGGAGTATTAAAGAAGTAAGAGGTAAATAAAATATAGTGAAAGTATAGATGGGACCCGACTTTCTAAGATTTAATTTCCTTAGTTAATTACTGAGTATTTATTTTTTATAATAAAAATTATTTAATGGCTATTTGTGGAACTTTATCTATGTTTCTTGATTTTAGTGGAAAAATGGGTTCTACAAGGACCACATGAGAGATAAAAGGTATTTGAGTACTCTTTTTGGGGCTCCGGTGTTTTTTAGTCTTTTTTTTCGTAATTATCTATAATAAATCTATGATTTTCTAAACACTCTAAATGCAAACAAATAGATACTAGATTTTTATGACTTGAAATTAAAAAAAAAAAAAACCTAATTTGATTTGACTGGCTTTAGATCTCATCCTAATTCATGGCACTATATCGACTATCATTATCTTCCATTCAGGTTTCTTCCTAAAGAAAAACGAGGTACAAAACTTATAGAAGTTGCATCTAGTAATCCAAGGATACCAACACCCAAAATAATGACTAGACACATCCCCTCCATTAAATAGGGATCTAGGGTTTCAACCTCCAGATTTCTTGTTTGTGTGAAAGGAACTTACAATAAAATGGGACTGTTTGGTTGCATGCATTTGGGGATACCCCATTAGACAATTTGGAGAATTCCAACTGGGAGAATTTAATTGGTAAAATGTCACTTTTCACTTTAGCTAGCTCAGCATGTTGTCATCTCCAAATCTCAATTAACTAGGGGATTCAGATATCCCAGCGACAGTCATTGCACTCTATCAAGAAGGCCTAGACAAGTTAAATTTTCGATAGAAATGCTTGCAACCAAACAAACACCAAAGAAGTGAGGGATGGGATTAGACCTGAATTTCTTAAGGATTCATTTACTTCTTTGTTTTCCAATTCAACTACTCAGTTGATAACTGATTCTTAAATTCAATGCAAATAAATAGAGTTAAGTTTGTGACTTGAAATTCACAAAACGCTAATGTGATTTGACTATGGGCTTAGGTCTTATCGTTTATACCACTGGAACGCACTCCTTGTCTTCCATTCAGGTCTAAGAAAGGTAATATCAGCCAAATTGATTGAAAAGACACAAACCAATTGGGCAGAAAAGATAATTTCTTTTGCATAAAGTACCTACCAACACCCAAAATATTGATAAAGACACATTCCCTCTATGTGGTCCAGGGTTCTACCTCTTTCTCAAATAAAATAAAATCACACTCATGGACCAGTCTATATCTCACCAATACATACAAACAATATGTATTGAATTTTCTCCTGTGAAGTAATAGTACTTAAACCTATGAATTGTTTACTATAATATACTAAAAATAAAACCCTTGTATTAATGGCTTTTGTTTTTTCCTTCCTGTTTGGAGCTTATCCATTGTCAATCTAATCCATTCATGCGTGACCCATTCATAACTTGCATTGGTTGCAGTTTGACACCCATTTGACCATTAATTGTTGCTAAATTTCATCGTAAAACATATGTATTATAGTCATTTTTTTCCCAATATCAATTTCAAGCAGGGTAACTAGAAGATTACCTCTTATGATAATTGGAGCAAGTTTAGTCTGACACAGCTTTTTTCATTGGTTTTGTTTGAGATAGTCTTGAGGGAAACATGCCAACACGACGCTAAATATTACATAAAGATAAAGGCTTCTACAATCTCGGGCTTTTTTTTTTCAAGAAAAGCAAGCTCCTATCAGTGGCTGTGGGGCACTGTAGAAGTGGATTACTAGAAGAATTATATGGCCCATTTTGTAATTTACTATGTGAGTAAAAGTAATGTAAAACTTCATTTTTCGAATTACATCAAAAGTACACATCTTCAAAATCTCCTCTTCTTTTTTTTTATTTTAAAAAGAAGTAAAAAGGCAATATTCTTTCTCCACTAAATGACAAAAAACCACTCACTTTTTATACAAAAAGTCAAAAAAATTTCCTACCAATCCACTAAAGAAAAAAATACCATCATAACCCCATTATGTTTTATTCTCTCTTGATTTGATGCTATACATCACTTTTACTTTAACTTTATAAGCAAAAAAATCAAGTAGTAGCCTAAATGTGATGAGTTTGGATCCCCTGTTTCGTAGAAATAGGAAGATGATGTTTCTTCCAATACACATTTGCCACCCATATAAAATCTTATGCAGCTAATGCACTCTTCCAATACACATTGCTTTCTTAGAATGAAAAAAAACCAATGAAGAGATTTTATATAGGTGGCAAATGTGAATTGTACGAAACATATATTTCTGTTTTTACGAAAGAGGGGATCCAAACTCAAATCTTTATCAATTACCATTCAGAAAAATACATATATTACCTATTTATGCCCTTGGATCCTATTCTTTGTCATCCATCAAGGTCTCCCTTTCAAGGAAATGAAACTAAAACACTAAGAGAGCCATTTGGTTCTCTATCTCAACATGAGATATGAGATGGGTTGAGTAATATTTTTAGATACTTGTGTGCATACAGTGAGTGGAGAATAATATAAAAGATTTACATGAGTGTACATATTGAATCTGGTTTCATATATGATGTGGTCTCATCTTTAGAGAATCACGTGTGATGATGCCTGATCTTGTACCTGTTGGCATGGTCAATATCTCAATCTTTGTGAGCTGGATTTGAGGCAAGATCTACGTGCACTGAATTGGCAGGTACACATATGAGCCTGATTTGCACATGGTCTATTACACCCCCTCAAGCTGCTGTGTCAGTCACGAATTGAAAGCTTGGTTTGAAACTAGTGAAAAAAATTTTTGGAGAGACCTTTGTGAAAATATCTGCCACTTGATCTTTTGATGGAAACAAATGGAACATCAAGATCTTATTTTATGAACTCGCTCTCTGCATAGTGATAATCTATTTCATTATGTTTCATCCTGGCATGAAATACTGGGTTGAAAATTGAAATGAGAGAAATAACACTCATATTATCACATCAAATCAAAGGCATAACTAGAAGAAAAATGCACAGATCTCGGAATCACATGCATATATAACCAAGAGAGTTCAGCTGCCGTTTGAACAAAACACCGAGCTGCCATTTGTGCTAGACATCGAGCTGTGGTTTGAGCTAGACATCAATATTCAGATTTAGTAGAAGAGCGCACAACAATGGGCTGTTTTTGGGAACACCATGACACTTGGCTATGGCCAAAGTAGATATAAAAATCAGAAACTGGTTTGCGGTCAATGGGATTTCCAGCCCAGTCGCCATCACTATAAGCAATAAGTCGCAATGGGCCAAGCTTAAGACGAAGACCAAGCTCTAGTGAACCCTTTAGAAATCTCAGAATGCAGTCAAATGAGATTTTGTTGGAGCATGCATGAATTGACATACTTGGTTGACCACATGTATTATATCAAGCCGGGTCGAGGTAAGGTATTATAGCCAGCGCAACAACAATGTTACCATAATATCTTAGGTAGAGTAAGTCTCCTTTTTGGCGAAAAAATTGTGTCATGAGTGGAGATTGGTGATCCAATAGGTTTGGCTCCAAGCATATTAATCCTCTGTAGAAGATCTAAAATATGCTCCATTCTTTGTTGCGTACAATTTTAATCCCCAAAAAATAATGCAACAAGCCAACCCTTCATTGCAAAGTGGACCCGGAGTTGATAGATAAACTTTTGTAGTAGAGGGCTATTGCTCCCAGTGAGAATAATGCCAGCCACGTGTAGTAGCAAATAGGTAATGTGGCCATGTGCATGGTAAATAAATAGAGAAGTATCCGCTTGAGAATTGGTATGTGCACCGTGAACTCATGATCCATTACTTGTCTCCAATCAGCAAATTTACTTGCTTGAGTATTAATTGGTGGGTTTCAATGTCTCAAGGAGAAAAAGATACAGATGGATTATGATGTTTTGAAGCAATAAGAGATGTCTTTTTCTTAATCTTGAAAATGCCCCTTCTAAACCTTGTATCCATAGTATGAGAGGGATGTTTTGGCAATGGATGTGTAGGCCTAGACGATGCAAGTTCTTTTTGCATAGTGGATGAATTATCAAGAACGAAAATTGTGGACTGTGAGGTGGTCATTGTTGTAGTGGTGGGGACAGGTTCAGGTGCAATGGGTGCCAGTAATGTATTGGCCGAATTAGGAATTTGATGGACTAGTGGTGCTAACTTGACTGGGTGCTGTGATCAAATAAGCTGGAATAGTGAATTTGATTGCATTTGGTGGGATGAGTGAAGAAACTTGGGTCTGTTATGTGCCAACAATAGGAAGCCAAAGAGGTAGTAGTGGTCCATACCCTTGTAGAGGACCATGAGATTTATTTTTAATGAAATTGGACTGAGATAAAATATTGTGAAAGGGAAAAGTATTTTCATCAAAGACCACATGGCGAGATGTGTACACCCGTCCAGTAGTGGGGTCAAGGCACCGATAACCTTTACGGTTGAGGCTATATACCCAGTAAAGACACATTCAGCCGTTCGGAATTCCAATTTATCTCGAGTGTATGGATGGAGCTAAGGGTAGACGCATCCAAAAACTCAGACACATGTAATTGGGTGTTTTTCTTAATCAGAACCTCCAATGGGAAGGATTTTCTAAGAGACTTGGTAGGCAAGCGATTAATAAGAAAAATTAATGTATTGAAAGCCTCATGCCAGTAAGAAGATGACATTTTAGCATGGGCTAATATTGTTGATAAGTACATGAAATTGTAGCCTTCATTCATCATTTTATGTGACTTTGTGGACTTAATTAGGGTAATTTGCATTCAATTTCATAGAATTTCATAATGTTCATTTTATTTTCTCTGTTCTTTTTATTTTCTCTCCCTCTCTGGCGATTTTCTTCTCCACGAGACATTGGAAGGCGATCACGGCATGGATGGAGGGGCGGCCTCCACTCCCTCAAATCGTCAAGATGGTTCTTCCTTAATGGAGCAAATCCGAGTCTTGATGACTTATGCTGAAGACCGGAATGCAAAAGTCTATTTTCTGCAGTCGATCATCAGGAAAAAAACAAGAAGACGCAATACCTTCTGATGTGCCACGAGATCTGATACTTGAGGCCAAGATCCGTATTGGCGACGAAAGGAAAGCCTTCGCACTTTGTGAGGACCTTCTTCCCCCTATGGAACGTCTTTCTGAAGATGAGAGAAGACATCAGTTGCTGCAGGTAGAGATAAAGAAGGGATCTGAAGATGAACACAGGCATCATCTGCTACAGGTTGAAAAGCAGAAGGGTTCTATATTATCTGATAATGAGCGGGCAGTCTTGGACGGTGAAAGTAGTTATACCTGATTCGAAAATACTGAACATCAAGAATGTGGACGCACAAACTGATACATGGCCTTCTTTTTTTCAACGTCACACTGATAGGTCCAGGGACTTGCACCACCACAATCAACCTTCAAAGGATCCGAACCACCACATAGAATTTGATGAGGAAGACTCCTCTACTGCTGCACAAAACCGGGGTAATGCCCTGGTCGGCTATTTCATTGGTAATTCTCCTCCAATCTGTGAAATTAAAAACTGCCTTTCAAAAGCATGGTGAATAAAAGATTTAGAAATTATCCCTATGGCTGAGGGTTTCTTCTTATACAAATTCCACTCTTATGGTGTTGGCCAAAGTATACTTGATGAAGGTCCTTGGTTCGTTTATGGACGCCCTCTGATATTGAGACATGGTCGGAATATATCACAATCTATATTAGAGAGAATCTTGAAACCATTCCAGTATGGGTTCGTCTCCCTAATTTGAACTTCTGCTTTCGGAAAAATTCTACTGCAGTGGGTACTCGTTATGCTTTTGCTCGAATCTGTGTCGAAGTGGATGTTGATGCCGAGTTCCCTACTGAATTGCACATGAAATATAAAGACAAGATTATCACTCAGAAAATTGAGTATACCTGGAAGCCAAACCCTTGTAAAGCATGTAGGACCTTTAACCATGGTGATAAATACTGAAGGGTCAGGCCCAAATGACTCGGTCCACAATGACGGGTCAGGCCCAAATGACTCAGTCCACAATGGTGGGTCAGGTCAAAGTGACCCAAGTCCGTGACGAGCCCGGGTCTAGATCCACCCATTAAGGGCTGGGTCCAGATCCACTAAATGATAAAGTCAGCGCGTCGTTCCATCTACCTGCTTTTACCAAGTCCTGCGGAGGATATTCTACCTGCCTCGTCTGTTGGGGGCGGTTCGAAGACTCCGCCAAATTGAATCATCCGTTGCTGAAGAGTCGTCCCCATCTGTTAGGAGAAGACTATAAATCACAAAGTCCCACCAGCACTGGGGGGCAAGCCATTCTTCTCCATTTTTATGTTATCGTTGTATTCCTCTGAGTTGTAATCTCTACGTCGGAGAATAGTAAAATCACCAATTTGAAGTGGACGTAGGTCACACTGACCGAACCACTATAAACTCTCTCTCTCCATTAATTTTCACATTAATTGCTTATCACTTGACCGGCGGTGCCCGAAACACTTTTTGGCATCATCAGTTTGGCGCCGTCTGTGGGAATCGAAGAGAATTTCCTTTTTCCAAAGCCGATCACCACAAGGTCAACAAGGCGACAAGATGGTAATCCCTCGCGGGAGGGCGAGGGTAATCCTCCACCGACTAACCCTGCACCGAATGCTCCTGCTCCCTTTCCTCAACAGATGCTGGAGACCATGCAACAGTTGGTGACTCAGAACCAACAGATATTGCAACTCATGCTGGCAGGGCAAGGAGGAGCACCAAATGGTACATGACAGCAAGAAGTACCACGCCCGGAGCAACCGGTTGCTCCACGCAGAGGGGCACCTCACCCGGGCGCCGCCCGTCACCATCCTCACCTGGGCGCCCATTCCCAAGGCGCCTAGGGTCGAGGAGCACACTTGGGCGCCCATCCTCATGGCGCCCACGCCCGGGGGGCCTCTGCTGGAGCTCCCCTTGTCGCCCCACACGGAAGACTCTTGGTCAACCCTCAAGGCCGCGCTCATCTTGACGTGCCTCCACCCCCGGGTGGAGCCCCAGGAGGGTCGAATCGCGGTGGACTTCCACATCCTCCCTCTGCTTCCAATGATGAGGATCCTCATTTCCAGGAGGGGGAAAGTGAAAACCACAGCCTGGAAGATGAGAGTCATTTCCAAGGCCAGTCCAGAGGAGCCCCCAATCGTTGGGATGAGAAGATCAAGGAAATACAAAATCAGATTGGCAATGTCTTCAATGCCATGAAGGCACAGGTACCAGAAACAATTGACTACCTAGTACAACGGACGGACACACCGTTCAAACCCGGCGTGGCGAACTACCCACTTCCTAAAAAGTTCAAAATGCCGACCATGGAAACCTTCGATGGGACAAAGGATCCACTGGACCACCTGGAGACTTACAAAACTCTAATGCAACTACATAACATCTCCGACGAGATCATGTGTAGAGCATTCCCTACCACATTGAAGGGTTCCGCAAGGCAATGGTTCTCCAGCTGGCCCCAGCCTCCATCTCCACCTTTGCAGAGTTAAGTAAGTCCTTAGTGTCACACTTCATTGGAGGACGCCGCCACCAGAAGCCCGCCACACACCTGCTCAGCATAAAGCAGGATAAAAATAAAGCCTCAGGAGCTATCTCACTCGTTTTAACGAGGAGGTACTCCAAGTCGAAGAGCCCGACGACAAGGTCTCCATGACAGCCTTCCTGGGAGGCCTTCGCTCGTCAAGCTTCCTATTTTCGGTGATAAAACGCCCGCCGAAGAGCTTTCCGAAACTCCTGGCAAAAGCCCAGAAGTACATGAATGCTGAGGACATCACCAGGGCTAGGCGAGGAGAGTCCTCCAGACCAGAAGGCAAGGGGAAGGAGCGGGACAGAGACGACAGGAAGGAGAACAACAACAAGCAAAGCAGGACGGAGCGGATACCTGTCAAAGAGAGACCGGACCAGCTCCTCAGAGAGACAGACAAGCCTTCACCCCACTTAATGCTGCAGTCGGACACATCTTGTTACAGATCCAAGATGATCCCCCTGTCAAGTGGCCAGGGAAGATGAAGTCTCCCCCAAACCACAGAAATCCAAACAAGTACTGTCGCTTTCATCGCGACCATGGCCATGAAACCGACGACTGCTATGAACTCAAGAAGCAGATTGAGGACCTCATCCAGCGTGGACACCTGCGCCAGTATGTCGCTGGAAGGGCCCAAGCACCGTCACCACCTCGTAACCGAGAGAATCAACAGCCCTTCGGAGAAATTCAGACTATTTCCGGGGGATCGGCGGAGTCACTCTCAGCAATGAAAGCCCATGCCAGAAGAGCCAGGCACATTGATGAAGCACGCCCATCCAAAGCGCCCAGGCATAGTGACGGCGAGGTCATATCCTTCTCGGATAGGGACTTGGAAGGAATACAGCTCCCCCACGACGACCCACTGGTAATCACCCTGACCGTCGCCAATTTCCAGGTGCGGAGGATCCTAGTGGATAGTGTAGTTCCGCTGATATCCTGTTCGCAGATGCTTATGACAAGTTGAGCCTAGGCAGGGAAAGGCTACGACCTATCAAGTCACCCCTCATCGGATTCTCAGGGGAGAAAATGTACCCCCTGGGAGCAATTACACTGCCAGTCACCGCTGGAGTAGCACCCCGAAGCTCCACAATCATGGTCAATTTCCTGGTGATTGACTACCCATCAGCTTACAATATCATATTGGGGCGACCTGCCCTCAATACGTTAAAAGCTGTCCCCTCCACCTATCACCTCCTCCTCCACTTTCCAACCTCTAATGGAGTCGGAGAGGTCAGGGGGAACCAGGTGGCCGCCAGGGAGTGCTATGTCTCCTCAATAAAGGATAAAAAGCCACAGGAAGCATTGCAGATTGAGACCCTTGATCCAAGGGATGACGCCACCATTGAGAGGGGAGAACCAGTTGAAGCACTCACCACTGTTTTCCTCTTTTCTAGATCCCATAATCTGAAACCAAACTCAGCTCCACCATAGCCAAGAAAAATGTAACATACTGCCTTATTATCAAGTTTTAAACGCTGCTCCTTTGGTACATGTGCAGAAGCCTTGCACCCAAACACCTTCAAATGAGAATATGAAACATCTTTACCTGTCCATTTTCTCTCCGGAATGTCAAAATCCAAAGGAACTGAGGGAGACCTGTTAATCAGGTAAACGGCAGTCAGGACACCTTCACCCCAAAATGGCTTTGGTAGCTGTGCCACTCTAATCATGCATCTCATCCTTTCAAGAATAGTGCGGTTCATTCTCTCTGCCACACCATTGTGCTATAGAGTACCAAGAACTGTTCTTTCATGTCGAATACCATGCTTTGAACAATAGGCTTTAAACTGGTTGCATGTGTACTCTCCATCATTATCTGTGCGGAGACATTTCAAGAGTTTTCCTGTTTCTTTTTCAACCATTATATGAAGCTGCTGAAATACCTGGAACACATAATCCTTCGATTTCAACGCATAAACCCAGACTTTTCTGGATGCATCATCAATAAATGTGACAAAAAACTTATTGCCACCCAATGACTCCACCTCCATGGGACCACAAACATCAGAATATACTAAATCCAATAAATTAGATTTTATCGTTGATGTCTTAAAGAAATATACCCTGTGTTGTTTACCAAACAAGCAATAATCACAAGGGTCAAGCGATGTACCTTTGGAGTAATGAATTCGATCTTTCTTTGCCAATAACTGTAGTCGTTTCTCACTCATATGTCCCAATCTCTTGTGCCACAGATTTGGAGAGGATCTGTCTTCAACAGCATTCAACACACCTTTGCACAGCTTCACTTGTGTTTTGTACAATGTATTACACACCTTCCCTCTCGCAACAATAAGAGACCCTTTAGTGAATTCTCACCTGCTATTTCCGAAGTAACTCTCATAACCTGCATGGTCCAATGAAGTTCCAGAAATCAGATTCAACCGCAGATCAGGCATATGTCGCACATCTTTTAGCATCATTGTGCAACCAATATCGGTTCTAATGCAGACATCACCGATCCCAACAATATCCTAATGACTTGTGTTGTCCATCTTCACAGTGCCAAAGTCCCCTGCTTTGTACGTTGTGAACATCTCATTAGAAGGAGTAGCATGGTAGGATGTTGTTGTGTCAACAACCCACTCAACATGATCATCTGCAACACTCAAACACTCTTCATCTTCACTGGCTAGTACCACAACTTCATTATTCAAAGTAGTTGTAGTGTTAGTGTCATTCTTCTGCTCATTGTTGGTTTCTTTCTTTTCCTTAAAGGCAAAGCAATTTTTCTTAATGTGACCCTCCTTGCCACAGTGAAAGCATTTTCTAGACTTTTTCTTAGTCTGTGATCCACCTCTAGACTTGCTACGACCCCCCTTTGGAGCCCTACTTTTACTCCTGCCCCTTTTCTCTGTAACAAGGGCCTGTGCATTATCTGTCGCTGCAGTTTTTCTTCTTGTTTCTTCATTTAACAAGCCGCTAGTAACATGACTCATTGATAACACACCATCTGGAGTAGATTTGCTTAAGGAAATAACCAATGTCTCTCATGTATCTGGCAAAGAACTTAGAAGCAATAAAGCTTACATCTCATCATTAATGACCTTCTTCATTATGGCTAATTCATTCACAACACATTGGAATTCATTTATGTGATCTTCAATTTTACCACCATCCTTGAATTTCATGTTCACAAGCTTTCTAATGAGAAAAGTTTTGTTCACTGCAGTTTTCTTTTCATATCTTTCTTCTAACTTCTTCCAATGGATATTCGCATTGGTTTCATTAGGCACGTGATGAAATATGTTGTTATCCACCCACTGTCTAATGTGACCAATGGCCTTTTTCCAATCTGAATCAGACATCTCTTTTGGTCGGGCACTTTCCCCCTCAGTGGGATCATAGAGGTCTTTGCAATAGAGGATATCCTCCATCTTAGGTTTCCAAATTAACCAATTTGTATGGTTTAATTTGATCATGGTAGTGTTCACAGTATTGTTCTCCATCTCAATTGAATAATCAAGAAAAATAAACAACTTTCACTAACCTTGATTTCTGCACCGATCTATAGATCACGTCACCACGAGCACGCTGGAAGAAACGGATATGAAATCCGACTCTAGATGGCTCCGATATCGCGAAAATAGTTTTTTGCGCTCTGATTAGTCAAACTTTCCTGTTGACTGTCAAACTGCCAATCATCTTCCACAGTTACGTAGATCTGCTCACAACGAGTCTGTAGGCCCAAACAGATCTTCTATCTGACCTCGGATAATCAAGATATCGCGAGAATAAGTTTCTGGCGTCGATTCCCAGTCAAACCCTGCTGACTGTACTTCCTGCTAACATCAGCGTATGCTAGACTGGGCTTCCTGCTTAATGGGCAGGCCGAACTGACCCAAACCGAACCGACCTGGTGTGGGATCTGGACTAGGCCTGTGGAACGGGTCAGGTCAATACCTAACTCGTATCTGGAACCAACTTGGCCTGGGCGCTGGGCTGGGCTTCCTTGGCGCGTCAAGTCAGAACCAACCTGACCCCGGAACTAAACTCCACCCGGACCTTCTTCTTCAAACAGAACTGGGTTCTATAACAGAACCACGTCTGCGGTGTTGCCTTCCTTCTTCCTCTTCGGTCACAGCACGGCGGCGGCGGGCGATCCTTCACCGGCGACACACAGGAAGTCCAGCGACTTTTCTCCGGCGAAGATGTGGTCTTCCTCCGGTCCGGTGACGATGGCGACGGCAGCCTCTGTTTCAAGTTTTGAAAAAAATTTGAATCTTCTCTGGCAGCGGCTGGCCCTCTGATCTGCGCAGCGGTGTACCGGCGACGCGCTGACGGTGATGATAATCCCTGAAGAATCTTCTTCTCAGGCGAATCGGCTGCAATTTATGCAACCGGAATCCAACCATGTTCTTCGATCTTCTCTGCAACTGATCGTGTGGCCCACCGAGATGAGAACTGATCTCTCTCTTCGACGAAGAATCCACGGGCAAAAATCCGGATACCCTTGATCCGATCCGTTGATCGCAACACAGCACAATCCGACCCTAGAAAACCTAGGCTCTGATACCACTTGTTGTGCGCATGTATGCGGAAACGTGAATCAGCGATCAAACAATCAATCAACCACACAAGAACAAGCAATAATCACAAGGAGATTTACGTGGTTCAGCAATCTTGCCTACGTCCATGGGAAAGAAACTCAACTCTCATTTTGGTTCACTCTCTATATGATATGCAGTACAGTATCTCTCATGGGTTACACATTACATGAATATATAATGCTCTCTTTCTTAGGCCTGTTTGGATGTCTACAGAATAAAATATTTACAGATTTAAATATTGCAAGAATAAAATAGTATAGAATACAATAACTTAATATTATAATAGTATAATTTTTTTACTGTTTGGTAATTTTTCAAGAATATTACAGATTTTAAATTGAGGTGTTTGGAAGGTGTTGCGATTAAAATAAATTACATTATCAGAATATTTTTTTATTAAATATTTAAATATATATGTAATTTACCACGTTTAGATAAAAAAGTAATGTGGTAAAGTAAAGTTTAACTTTCATGTTTTAACCATAAGTTACTTTTTTTTATCAAATAAAATCATTGTAAAGTATAGTAAAGTAAAGTCAATGAAAAAGCAACTACTTTATAACTCTATCTCTCACTTTGCTTTACCACATACTTCATTTGACCTTATTTTACCTCACATTTTACCATGATATGACATCAATCTTTATTTTACTTTGCCACACCTGTAAACAAGTCACTTTTTATTTATCATATAAAACTACGATAAAATGTGATAAAGTAAAGTAAAAAAAAAACTACTTTACCATTCCCTCCCACTTTACTTCACCATATACTTTATCCCACCTTTACTTTACCCCACATTTACCGTCCAGTGAGATTTACTTTTACTTTACTTTACCATATATATAAACATACACAATATGATGGATTTGTTGAACTAAAGTCATTACTTTACTCTACCACTTTGTAATCGTTATTTTGAAATATTCTTATCTTGTAGAAAGTTTTCTGCAGGGGAGAGCTGTAGGAGAAAATATTGAGCTTTTTGAAAGAAAATAATCTTTTCTTCAAATTTTTCTTGAGGTACCAAACGCACAAGATTTTCTTATTTAAAAAACGAAAGATTATATTCTAAAAAATATTATTTTCTTGTGTTTTCTTGTGCATCCAAACATGCCCTTTCTTATCCCCCAAGAATCCTATCTTAGTCAATAAGAAAGTCCCGGTCCCTGAACCCAATTGGTCTGGACCTACTAGGCTAACAAAATTATCTTCTGATCTTCAAAAAGAGACAATCCAAGAGGCAAGAGGAGCCGTTGGAAGGCTCCTTGCATTGCACAACAACTCTCTCTTCCTCTCTTGATCTTCTTTGTCTCTTCCAACCTCCTTTCTTGTTGCATGGTGATTGTATGCCAAAGCATTTTGTTTCACGGATTCAACTCATTTGAACTTCAAGGTACCTCTTCAACCCATTTGCCTTTTTTTCTTTTCTTTTTTGCTTGAGTTCAAATGTTCAATGCGTGCTTGTAGGATGAGTCAATATATTTATTTTTCTTGATGTCTATGCGTTTTTTATCAAATATTACAATTACTTTTCTCTGATATTTATTTTTCTTTATTTCAAGCTGTGAAGGTATTCTTTTTCTTGATGTCATTTTTTTCTTGATGTTCAATGTGTGCTTCTTGGATGGCAGCTGCCCTAAAGCATTTGCTTTCTTTTAAATACCCTTGGAATGCCCTTGACTGTCAAGTGATCTTAGATTACTCCTTTGGGCTATACTAAACTAAAGCAGCCAATGCATTTACTGCGACTTTATGGTGATTCTATAATACCATATGACTGTGACATCGTCTGATGTGATGAAGCTATATGTTCAGTTGAATAACCAACTGATTCTAAACTTGGAACTTCACTAGTATATTCGAGTGAAGTAAAGCCTTCAATTTTTAGGTAAAGGATCACATTAAAAGTACACATGTATTTTTAAATTTTCCTTTTTTTTTTTAAATAAAAGTAAAAAAGAAAAACCTCCTTTCTCTACTAAAAGTGAAAAAAAGAAAACTCACTTCTTAACCAAAAAAGTCAAAAAGATTTCCTGTCAAACAATTAAAGACAAAATATCATCATAACCTACTTATATTTTATTTTTTCACTATTTGAAGTTTTACTTCACTCCACTCTACTAGTAAAGTTCCCAAACATACCCGAGTCCAACATCTAACATACTCTGAACGAGTGAACCATATCTTAGCACTAGGGGAATTAGGCACCCCAAAGACACAAATATCTTTTTTGAGGTGACCATCTACTTAAAATTCTTATATTTTTAGAATATATCAAAAATATAAATACCATAAAAACTACAATAAAATAAAAAAGAGAATTTATATATTAAAAAAAAAAACCATCTACACAGCATTGTATGTTGTGATGTTTTTTAGCTAAGTAAAATCCAATATTTCTTTCCAACACTTTTCAATATTTTTAGACTCCACACTTTGTTTTTAGCTCGCACCGGGCGGGAACACTACGTGACGTACAACTCCGAAACCGGGTTAGAACCGATGCAACTTACCACTTGGACCCGTCCATATCTTGAGAACACCCCCAGCAACTTTACAGCAAGTATTTTTATGACAATTGCCAGACTCACATATCTTTTGCGTGGCCTAGCCTAGCGGAGAGAGAGACTAACACATGATCCCAACAATAGATACGTGGCACATTAACTACTCAAAGTTGGGTCCCTATCTCTCCACAGCTTTTTTGCATGCTCCAATACATGAATCCAAGATTCCCGTAGTCATCACCTGACTTTGTCATGCCTGAATCACTCACAGGTTCCAGATTCAGTTTCCCACTTGCATCACTTGGATTTTCCTTTGGGACATTTGTCATTGAATTCTACAAGTGGCCCCGGCCCCCACCACCCATGAAAAGTTCTTTGGATTTTCCTTATTCGCCTCCTTTGAAATTTCGTAGCTTCGCAATCTTTTGTAACAGAAATTCTACATGTTTCATGCACATTTTGACATTCTAAATATTTTAAATTCTAAAATGTCATGTAGATAAAAGATTTTCAACTTAGACGGGATAATATTAGGAGAAATTACAAATATCTTTTTCGGTGAACATTCTCCGAATTTCCCTAACCAAACACACTTCAAGTCGGTCTAATTACCTAAAAAAAAGTTAAATTATCTATAACTTCAACAAGCCCACCTAAGAGTTAATGGAGTGGAATAAGATGGGGGTTTGCTCCTCGCATCTCATGAGTAATACTGATACCACCCCAAATTCGCCCGGTGTGCAATTGTGTGGGATTAACGGGCGCCACCTTGGCAACTAGTCTTGTTGTGGCAAACAACTCTGGAACATCATCAAAGAAATTAACTTTAATAAGAGATGGTCTCTAGTATAGTATTGATACCCACCCAAATAAGATTTTCAATTCCATGTCCACCTTTGTTTGATTGAACTCACTTATATCACAATAATCTCTACGGGCTCAGGAGAGAAAGCCATGTAAAATTTTCCTGTAGCCCCAGTGTAGTAGTGTAGTTTCGAACCCACAACCTTTGAGTGCAAATTATGGTCCTAAGCCAAAGAGCTACCCCTCGGAGTTAAATAAATATGTAATATTTGATTTATATTGTCCGACAAAGGCAGCTACAGATTTTTTTGGTCAATCAAACCATCAGCTTATTGGACTCCGTTCAAAGGAAAACACGTCAAGGTAGATGCTACTTTTTTATTTGTCCATGTAAATGATTTTGATCGCGCATGGGTGAGTTTCACAAACATTATTAAGAAGACCATCAGTATGATAACATGGATTCATTGTCAACTTAAATCTATAACCCTTATTATAAAAGGGAAGAAGATGTCGTGCCTGCTTTACATGCTTGTTGATGAATTCGCTACACACCCTGGGCCCACTTTAATGCTAGGTGTCTCATTAGATGAAGGTGAGTTTTATTATTATGACATCTGCCCATGGACTCACATGATGGAAGGGTAAAATCACAAGAGAAGAAGTTATCCAGCCTTCACCTGCTTAACAAATTCTCTCCACACCCATGGCCCACTTGGATGACAAATCTATGCGTGCCCACTTGGAAGGCCCACTTGCTGATGAATGTGTTACACCCCAACCCAACTTAATCGTCATTAGTGTTAATTAATGAGGATTTAGCCTAATTAATCATGCTTAGTTGTAAATCGTCGACCTTAATACTCATTAGTCTTTTTAGACTGAGTTAACTGAGTCTTGAGTCTTGAATAGGTAAGTGGAATAGAGTTGATTCATTTGAATTGAGTCAAGGACCTTTCTGTAGTTATAGATTTTTTCGTTTTGCATCATTTTCACGTCATCTTGGCGTCAACGCGTATAATTCGTTGAGTACGTCGATTTTCGTACTTAGCTTCACTTCATTTGATCACTCGTTGAAGAATTGGGCCATCGTTTGACTTAAATTGGAATTATACCCAACTAATGGGCTTTCCAGCAAAATGTCCATCCTTATCACTTAAACCAACTTCATTCCATTCATTCCATTCGTTTTGCATGTTGGTTGTGGAGAGAAAGCCTTTTCTCCCTTTCTCCTTTCAAATTCTTTTTCTTTCTTCAATCACTCTAACATATGTGCAAGTGAAAGCAAGTGTGGAGATCATCTCCCTCTTCATCTCCTTCTTCTTGTTCATCTCCATCTCTTGTTTCAAGAAGCCATTTCTTCTCCAACTTCAAATTCGGAATTATTACAAGAGGTAGGCTTCAAACTCTTTTTGTTTGGATTTTTGAGTTGTATTAGAGTCAAAAGACCCTTATGTTAGACATGCATCCATATTCATGTGTTTTCCATGTGTATTGTGTCTAGGGATGAATATTTGGGGATTTTAGGGTTTGGAACACCAAGAGAGTAAAAGAGTTTGGAAAGCTTAAAAATTGAGGCAAGTATATGCATAATATGGATTTACATCCTTGTTAATTTCATTGACTCAATGATACTTTTATTCAATGCTCTTAGTTCTTAATAAATGAATGATTTGGAATGATTTCAAGTTAATGGAATTGATTGGAAGAATTATTAGTGTTTATATGATGAATGGGAGCATGAAGGCTCCATTCTCTTTGCAGGTTTAGTAGGGGGAGGAAAAATGTAAGGGAATGAGGAATGGAATGGAAGGGAATTTGAAAGTCTGGGATTCTGGACAGTTCGCTCGAGCGAACTGGACACATCGCTCGAGCGAACTAATAAGGTCGCTCGAGCTTTCAACTCTCTGGAAAGGGTCCGCTCGAGCGAACATTGTCCGCTCGAGCGAACCTAATGCTGTAGCTGGGCCCTTTGTTACCCCAATTTTTGGGTGAATTATCATCCTTAACCTATCTTGACCCACCTTAAGTGTTCCAAATGGATACTTAAGGTGCCTACCCTATTCCATAGGAAATTAGTAACTCTTTTGACTCCTATGATCATAAAATGGAACCATTAACCTCAATAATTGGGCCATTGAATAATTATTAGTCCAACACTATGCCATAAAGGCTGTTTGGAAATTTAACGTAATTCTCTTAATTAGTGACACCGAACAAGTAGTAATACGTTGACTTTCTGAATTCACCTTGTATTGGACGGTGAAGGACTCAATTCAATAGTATAATAGTGTATTGGCTAGTAAATTTCCTTGATTCCTTGACTTATTGCATTTCATATTGGATTATATCTTCATTTGACAGATCAATCATTATAAATAAATAAGTTTATTTCATTTCCCAGAATCCTTTGAGGTTTAATAGCTCTATTTCCTCCGTCATTCTCTATATATGGTACATCGATTCAGTATTTGTGTAATGTGGATTGAGTGAGTATAAGATACGATGATATATGAATTGAAGTGATTTTTATTTAGAAATGATTTGGAATACAAACTCACTTGAGTCTACTTATTATTCGATTAGTTTGATTCGATTGAGTCGGCACTACCTAGCTTCGACCTTGTGACGCCCGACGGGGCCAGCACTTGGTTTAGTTTTGAGAGACTACTGCAGTAAGTCGCCTGGAGCACCGGAACTCCAGAACCGGGTAGTCAGGTAGCCTTTGGCCGGGCCGCTGGTGACATCCCAACTAGATTGCTCTCTTTGAGAGGATGAGCTTTAAGTAGTAGCCAAATTTGTATGGTTTCTTATTTATTGATCCATCAGCATATTTATTCAAGCACAATTTGCATAGTTGATACTTATCATTGTCATCCACTGAATTACTTGTATTAAATTCAAAGTTGCAACATTATGTAATTTCTAATTGTGCCTATACTTGCTAAAATCGTCGTATTGAGATACTACATTTGGTGTCACAGACGTAGATGCAGCTCCCGGTCCTGAAGAGGCCCAGGAGAGAGAGGAGGGTACCCAAGAGGTACCGGCAGGATTAGAAGAGTGGCCAGAACCAGGGCCAGCCTAGATTTGACCTCCTCGGAGTGCGGACTACACTAGTAGATACCATAGTTCGTGTGACTATCCTTTTCATATGGTCATACGAATTTCTTTTGAATATACTTTTGGTAGTGAATGTATAGGTTCTTTCAATGGTTGTACAGGGATTCTTTCATTGGTCCCTCTTTTGAAACTTAATGTGTATACTTGTCTAATTCTTTTGTATCAAACTTAAATGTTTAATTGCACTAGATGGAAGATGATACCTTCTGTAAATGAACTACGACTTCTGCTATATTAAATGTTAATTGTTCTCACATGTGGATTAGTCGTTTTTCTCTCCTTCGTGTGTTGTATTTGACTCGAGACAGGTACAACATGCGGAAGTACGTGTGACACACCTTGGGAATTACCCTAGGCCAGGGTGATTTCGGAACCGGGATGTGACAGAATGTCTACACTTTCATGCTTCAACAGTTGCCCTTGCATGTTCTCAACCTGGTTGATGAATTCCCTAGCAACTTTCTTGTGGGGCACTTAATGCTAGCTGGTTGTCTACATTGATGCAAGCCATTGCAAGGTGTCTTCTCTTATGACATCTGCCCATGGACCCGCATGATGCAGGGCAACATTCACCTACTTATTACACAAAAACTCAAAACGGCATTGTACCTTTCCTTGTTTCTCGATTCTTCCCCTTTCCACCGCCAAAACGAAAAAAAAATAAAAAATAAAAAAAACCCAGAACATTCAGATCGAGAGGAAACGGCAGCGGCCATCTTCTTCTTCCTTCATTGCCTTCTCTGAAACCCTAAACTCCAAATCTACCCAAAATTATTTCCTCTCTGGAGTATTTTGAAAAAACTGCCCCCTCAAATGCCCGATTGTACTAAGGTCGAAATCTATCAAAAAGTCTACCTGGACAAACTTTTTTGCCATTATTTTGGACAACCCCTATGATATCCCTTGAATATTTATGGAATATTCAAGGGATATCATAGGGGTTGTCCAAGATTCTGGCCAAAAAGTTTATCCATGTAGCACTACTGGAAATCTATAAGACTCAGTGTTTGCTGATTTGGATTTGTTTCTGTTTTCTTTGAAAACTTTAATACTCGGTGATTGATGATCTTGGTTTATTTTTGTTTTCTTTGTGTAGCATTAATGACAGTCTGGATGTGGTGGTTACACCATTGGATGAAGGGTATTTGCACCCCAATTTTGGTAATTTTCTATTTTTTTAAATTCTGAATTTATAGGTTATTTTAAATTTTCTTGGTTGATTTTTGCAAGAGATTAATTTGAAAGAACTTTCAACATCGGAGCTCAAGATTCCTTACGGCAACAAAGAGAAGAAGATACCGGCAAGAGATTGATCTCATTTTCTCTATTTTTCTTTCGTCTCATTTTTCTTCTATTTTTGGGTTTTCTTTAAGCTTAGATTGGTAGAGATGAATTTCTCACTGCAATTGATTTTTAAAACAATCTATGGTATATCACAAAAGAATTGTTTCTGCTTACATAGGTGATGACTTGTTTACTTGGTTCTATTTCTTGTGAATTTAGCTTAATGATTTACCTATTAAAGTGAAAGATATACATCGAGAACTTAAACAGTATCTCATATTTTAGTTATTGATATACATTTTGTGCACAGAGAAGATTTAAACAATGTAATGGACTTATTAACACTTAGTGAGAAATGTGCATGGACTCTACTTATTCATCATCGTTGGAATGTTCTATGTTAGTAGAGAAGGGAACATATCAGTTATTTTCTGAAGCAGATGTGACTATAGTGGAGGGTAATGATCTTGCCACTCTACAGTGATCTCAAGTCACATGCAATATCTATATTGAAGATGTCTCTGCAGATACAAATACTACAATGGACTTTAGCCACTGCTTTTGCAACAATTGTAAGCGTTCTCCTATTTATTTATTCTAATGTTGCTATTATCCCTTGATACCTCTATTATTCATTAGCAAGATGATTTGGTGGAACATGTGGAATATTTGGTTTCATGACGGATTTGTCCTGTTGGAAACTGATAGAATCATATGGTGATGTGAAACTTCTAAAATCTTGTTCATAACTGGTGAAAATGGATTGAAAAGTTACTACTTTATTGTAATCTAATAACGCTAATACTCATCAAGGCTTCTTATGAAGAGAAACAAAACCCAAGGGTCTGCAAATACAACAATGAACAAAAAAAAAAAAGTGGAAGACAGTAGCAATGAACAAAAGAACACAAGAAGCAGCAAATGAGATAAGACAATGAGAAAAACAACCCAAGGGAGGTTTTATTAAAAGCTGGGCCTTTTGAAGTTGCTAGTGTTTGTTTTGATGGTCTCAATACCAAGTATATGATGTAATAAATTAATTCATTTCTTTATTTATTAATACAATCATGCTTTCCTTTCATGAGATGAATGGTATTTAATTATATACTTACACATAACCAATACAAATGACATAATGGTTTATGAGATGAACCGGAGTCCACAAGTATACTAGATGTAATACATGTGTATAGATGAGATCCACATACAGGAGATATGTATTGCAAATCTTGTACTTAAATATCTTCACAACCAGTGATGAGATTGGACATCTCATCTGACAAGATTGCAGCACTTTAATCACTATGAGATAGTGTGATTTGTCTCTATCATCAGAATGTAAGATTATGGATCATGGTGCTGGTACATTGGATATACGACCATGAGAAGCACCTTATATACACTGTCTTTATTTTAAGGTCTGCTCTCATAATTCCCTAGCAATAGGCTCATAATCCTGAGACATTAATGAACTCAAGTTTTTATCTATTCATTTGCTTTGAGTCACCAATGAGTGAGGCCAATTGTAGGTCAACACCTCGGTGATTTGGGTATGTAGTAGTAGAGTTGTGGGAACATTCAATGGTCAAGATGAAATCTATCTTTAATATCCCCTTGTGCCAATTAATGGATTTATCATTGGTAAGTGCGCACCCATTCCAATTAAAAGTTAATTGGATCGGTACCAAATGATCATTATAATTAATTGGGGCTCAAAGATAATAAGATATGGATCTAATTTGGTGGACAGGTCCAACTAATCCATGGATATAGATGGAGGGGCCTACTTGTGGTAATGTGGAAGTTTAGGGTCTTCATTGTAATTTATTCTTAAGACTGAAGTGCAATTGCATTTATATAGTGGAGTTATTTACAATTAACTGTGGGCCCGGATTGCACATGAGATGTGGGGTCACGTGTCCCAGTTGGAGCCAGCTTTCTAAGGAATCCCTAGTGGTCCCCACGCTAGCCCAAGATATTAGAAAGATACTAATTATAGTAGAACTCTAAAAGGAAATAGAAAGTTACTATTTCTATTTGAAGTGAGACTTCTAATAGTGGTAATAGTAAGTTACTAATTATTAATGGAAATGAAACTTCTATTTTAATTGGAAAAAGAGAAAGTTACTAATCATATTTGGGGTAAGATTTCTAATACTGATTTAGTAAGCAACTAATTGTTGTGGAAGTAAGACTTCTATTTCAATTAGAATGAGGTGGTTGCTTAAGTGCTATAAAAAGGGGAGAGGAGTGCCTTGGACGTCCCCATGCGTTAATTCCTTCTTGGAATTCACGCCCAAGCCCCTTTTGTGCAAGTGTTGCACACTCCTCTTCCTCTCCCTCTTCTAGTTTCGTCTAGGGTTTTTCTCTTGGAGATTCCACCATCTTCCTGAAAAAAGAGAATCTGATACGGGTCATAACTTGGAAGATCAAAAGGTGTTGGAGATTCTGATTTCATTAAGTGAAGGTGTTCATCATCAAAGAAAGAATTCAAATTCTCCATTAGAGCACAACTAAGCTCCAAAGGTATAATCTACATCTTTGTATATTGTAGGTTTCGTGGTTGCATGTTTAGGTGTTATTTTCTATCTTCTAGATAGGTTATGTTGCTGTACATGGTTTATGAGTTTGAGGGATTGCATCCTGAATTGGGTTTATTGCCTTCTAGATAGTTGATCCGTGCATTAAGTGGATCAAAAGTTTTTGAAACCTATCTGAATGGCCCACCTATATCCCAACAGCTAGATAATGGAATGCCTTAGTTTTAGTAATTCTTGCCATGAGTACTTAAGGCTGTGATGAATGAATCAGGACTACATGTATCATGTCTCATTTTTTCACATGTAAGATCTATTACTTGCTATCCGTACTATTGACAATATTAATAAGTCCTCTCACTTAATTGATAATTCTTAGCCTTTGATTGGTGGCCTACAAATGGATGATTTGAAGTTATTTTTATTTAAAGTGTGTTTACAACATGTAATCAATATCGATCATAATTTATTTAAGAGCAGTAAACCATACAATTAATAATGAAGAGCAACTGTAATTAAAATTGTATATAATTCTTTTTAATAGCAGAGTAATAACAATATAATGTTGGAGCATCCTAAAGAGTCACAACTCACTCCATCACAGTCCATCACCAAGTAATACATGGACTCTATACCCATGTTAAATCCACTGAGTACTATAGGCTTTAAAATTATAGGTCCTCTCTAACTTCTTACAAGTACTTGGTTGTCTATGTTAAAACCTATTTACAATTTTTTTTTTTTTTTTTATCATAGTCTATCACCAAGCAATACATGGACTCTATACCCATGTTAAATCCACTGAGTACTATAGGCTATAAAATTCTAGGTCCTCTCTTACTTCTTACAAGTACTTGGTTGCCTATGTTAAAACCTATTTACAATTTTTTTTAGTATGAATTGCTGATTCATGGCTTAATGTGAGGTTATTTTACCAACAAAATAAGGAATAGTTATAAAAAAAAAAACCTAATAATAAGGAATAGTTTCCATCCATAATGGGAGCTTATTTTGAGGTGCTTTTCCTGTTTTGATTCATAATTGAATTCTTCATTCTGTGGTGATAAGAAAATTGTTAAATTAATGAATGATCTTTTGTACATTATTATATGTTCATTTTAAAATCTATCAGTATTTTGAATTGTTAAAAATGCAATCAAGTGAAGTTTCACATGGATGTTTTGCCCAATTGTACTTACATAAACACCCCATTAATTATTCAAAGAGATGGGAAGTAGTAGTTGATGATGCCAAAAAATGGTTTTCGGGCACCACCGGTCAAGTGAAGAGTAATTAATGTGAAAATTAAGAGAGAGAGAGAGAGAGGGTTTATAGTGGTTCGGTCAGTGTGACCTACGTCCACTTCAATTGGTGATTTTACTGCTCCGAGGTAGAGATTACAAATCAGAAGAATACAATGATAGTGAAAAGGTGGATAGGAATTGCTTGCCCCCCAGTGCTGGTGGGGCTTGGTGATTTATAGTCTTTCCCTAACAGATGGGGAGACTCTTCAGTAACGGACGATTCAATCTGGCGGAGTCTTCGAACCGCCCTCAACAGACGAGGCAGTTAAGATCTCCTCCGCAGGACTTGGTAAAAGTGGGTTAAGGGAAACAACGCGCTGACTTCGTCGCTTCATGGATCCGGACCCAACTCTCAACGAATGGATTTAGACCTGGGCTTATCACGAACTCGAGTCACTTAGGCCTGACCCGTCATTGTGGACCGAGTCATTTGGGCCTGACCCATCATTTGCCCCCCAATGCCCCTTGTCTAAGAAAACTTGGAGAAGGGGCATTAGCTTGAATTTTTGAGCTCTGGGCGGTAGAGACTCCTTCTGCTAGATGACTATTTCCCTTCGTGATATATTTTTGCCTCGCTAAACACCCCAAGTATTTTCCATTTTTTGAATGATGGGCCGTTGTTGGGCGTGCAGCTGGTGTGGATTGGGTTGCGCGTGCAGCTGAAGCCCCGGGCGCCTGTGGAGGCGACGCGGGAGAGATGACCCGGGCGGGAAGAGTGGCAATCCAGGCCAAGGGCGCAATCCAGCTGGGCGAGCTGGTTGCGCGGGCGCTTGGTGCGGGGAGCGCGGGCGCGGGCGAGGAGTGCTGGCGCGGGCGCAGGCGAGGAGCGCGGGGTGCGAGCGCGGGCGAGGAACGCAGGCGCTGGTGCTGAGCGCCCAGCCTGTTGCAGGGCGCTGGTGCTGGGCGCCCAGCCTGCTGCCGGGCGCTGCTGCTGGGCGCTAGAGCTGGGCGACAAACATAGATCAGGTTCTCCTTCCAAGTTTACAATATATTGACCCTTTTGAGAGGAGTCTTGATCAGGTTCTTCCAAGTAAAAACACTGTATTGAACAAAACTAGACTCAATACACGTGCCAGATCATGACGCATGTGTGAAAGGTGACAACCGTGCACCTGATGATGCATGCCACAAATTATTTTGGAAAGAAATGAACCACTGGTAGGGTGCCCATGTGGTACTCTCTTTTCAATTTTTTTTTTTTTTTTTTGAAAAACTTCCGGAGGCCAAAACAGCTGTTTTTGGACCTTTTTTGGACTTTTAACAGCATCAGTCATAGCTTTGTTGTGAGTCTTGTAGGGCTCGTCGAGAGCTTCGATTTGATATATTATATGCCCCGTTTGGAGCACCTTGGGCGAGCCGGGGCTGCCTTGGGAGCTTTGGACGCTATGGAGGATGTTGGCCTTGGCGTGCAGGCATCAAGAGGCACTACTTTGGGGGAGCAAAGTGGTCGGGCGCCCCTCCAGGCACTGGTTTGGCTCATTTAGGCAAGTAAGGGCTGATTTAATGTAGTCCTTTGGGTTGCAGATAGCCTGAGTTTCAAGATCCTGCCTTTTGAGACCGTGCTTTTGGCGCCCCATGAGAGAGCTGCTAAGTTGGAGATAGTCTGCCTGTTTGAGAACAGTGCAGAGGTAGGCCAAGCTTTTTTGGCGATCCGCAAGAGAGCCGTTAAGCTGGAGATAGGCTGCCTGTTTGAGAACAGTGCAGAGGTAGGCCAAGCTTTTTTGGCAACCCGCGAGAGAGCCGCTAAGCTGGAGATAGACTGCCTGTTTAAGAACAGTGCAGAGGCGGGTCAAGCTTTTGGTGATCCATGAGATGATTCACCTCGCCTGGACCTGTTGATTTCCTCAGCATTCATATATTTTTGAGCTTTTACCAATAGTTCTGGCATACTCTTTGGTGGTCGCTTCATTATTGAAAAGAGGAAACTGGATGAACGGAGGCCTCCCAGAAAGGCGGTCATGGTGACTTTGTCATTGGGCTCCTCGACTTGGAGGACCTCCTCGTTAAAACGAGTGAGGTAACTCCTCAGACTCTCATCTCGGTCCTATTTTATGCTGAGCAGGTGTGTGGCAGGCTTCTGATGGCGGCGTCCTCCAATGAATTGCGACACGAAGGACTTGCTTAGCTCAGCAAAGGTGGAGATGGAGGCTGGGGCTAGACTGGAGAACCATTGCCGTGCAGAACCCTTCAATGTGGTTGAGAATGCTCTACACATAATCTCGTCGGAGATGTTATGTAGTTGCATTAAAGTTTTATAAGTTTCCAGGTAATCCAGTGGATCCTTTGTCCCATCGAAGGTCTCCATGGTTGGCATTTTGATTTTTTTAGGAAGTGGGTAGTTCGCCACGCCGGGCTTAAACGGTGTGTCCGTTCGTTGTACTAGGTAGTCAATCGTTTCTGGAGCCTGTGCCTTCATGGCATTGAAGACATCACCAAGCTGATTCTGCATCTCCTTGATCTTCTCATCCCAACGATTGGTGGGTTCCCTGGACGGACCAGGGAAATAACTCTCATCTTCCATGCTGTGATTTTCACTCCCCCTCTCCAGGAAATGAGGATCCTCATTGTTAGAAGCAGAGGGAGGAGGTGGAAGTCCACCGCGGGCGACATGGGGAACTTCACCAGAGGCGCCCTGGGCGCCATGGGAATGGGCGCCCAGGTGTGCTCCTCGGCCCTGGGCGCCCTGGGGATGGGCGCCCAGGTGAGGATGAGGACGGGCGCCTCGGCCCCGGGCACCATGGAGATGGGCGCCCGGGTGAGGTGCTCCTCTGCGGCGTGGAGCAGTCGGGTGCTCCGAGCACGATACTTCATGCGGTCCTGTACCAACTAGTGCTCCTCCCTGCCCTGCGAGCATAAGTTGCAATATCTGCTGGTTTTGGGTCACCAGCTGCTGCATGGTCTCCAGCATTTGTTGAGGAGAGGGAGCAAGAGCATTCGGTGCAGGGTTAGTCGGTGGAGGATTACCCTCGCCCTCCCGCGAGGGATTACCATCTTGTCGCCTTGTTGACCTCGTGGTGATTGGCATAGCTTTGAAAAAAGGAAAGGAAATTTTCTTCGCATTCCCACAGATGGCGCCAAACTGATGATGCCAAAAAATGGTTTTCGGGCACCACCGGTCAAGTGAAGAGTAATTAATGTGAAAATTAAGAGAGAGAGAGAGAGAAAGGGGGTTTATAGTGGTTCGGTCAGTGTAACCTACGTCCACTTCAATTGGTGATTTTACTGCTCTGAGGTAGAGATTACAAATCAGAAGAATACAATGATAGTGAAAAGGTGGATAGGAATTGCTTGCCCCCCAGTGCTGGTGGGGCTTGGTGATTTATAGTCTTCCCCTAACAGATGGGGAGACTCTTCAGCAACGGACGATTCAATCTGGCGGAGTCTTCGAACCGCCCTCAACAGACGAGGCAGTTAAGATCTCCTCCGCAGGACTTGGTAAAAGTGGGTTAAGGGAAACGACGCGCTAACTTTGTCGCTTCGTGGATCCGGACCCAACTCTCAACGAATGGATTTAGACCTGAGCTTATCATGAACTCGAGTCACTTAGGCCTGACCCGTCATTGTGGACCGAGTCATTTGGGCCTGACCCATCAGTAGTAGTCGTGACGGACACCGTCAATGTTTTTAATTTTGGCATCATAGATGGATGGATTCAACATTGGCTTACATGAGGATGCCTTCATGGAGAAAAGCTGTCAATGTTTTTAATTTTGGCATCATGGATGGATGGATTCAACATTGGCTTACATGAGGATGCCTTCATGGAGAAAAGCTACTGCAACGCAGACTCAGAAGCCCATTTCTGAGTTACATATTCCTAAATCATGTTTGATTTATAGGTATTTTTTTAGTATAACTTAAGATTTATTTAGGTTGGCTATTGGATAGTGTAGGACTTAACATGTATAAAAACCAACTATATTTTTTATATTTTGCAAGGCTAGCACAGCCAACTACTTAAATTCATTATTAATGTCATCTTCTTACTGCTTCCTCTCTATGGTAATAGAAGTTAAGTTAGAGTTAGAAAGAGTGTGGGCCTTCTTTTCTCCTTTGTTTGCTTGTGGATCAACAACACAAAACCCATATTTTAACACTTCAAATATCAATGATTGAAGTTCACAACTGTTTAACCTAATTTTACTTCAATCTATTATTTTCTTTCAAATTATTGGTACAACTTGTCGGTAGCATATTTAAATGCAGGTGCTCCACAAAAGTTTGCAAGTTCTCACTTTCTAGAGCTCTCACCAGATTAGAGCTCTATTTATTATCATCTTTATTTTCTATATTGTAGCTACATTCCATCTAAATGAAAATGATGTCCATCAGAGATAACTAAGAATTCTTTTCTTATTATTTGACCTTGTTGTATTCCAAGGGAAAGAAAAAAAATTGAGACTTCTAATGCCATTAACTTACATAATTTGAGATCTAGCCTTGCAAGTTGCAACTAAAGCTTTGCTAAATGTGTTCTGGTCTTTTGTAAGACAAATTCTTATATATTAATATCATCGTATTAATGTTCTTTTCCATATGAGGACTATTTATGAGAAGGCTTGTAGTTCTTATAATTTTAGACGAGTTGTATGGAGATGGAGTGGATGAATTTTATTTGTATGGAGATGCTGGTTGTAAAATGTAGGTTGCAAATGGAGATGTTTTTTGTGGTGCTGGTGATGGTGTTTATATGAGTTGTGTTATTATGGAATTGATTCTTCATTTGTTGATTGATTGAATAAAATTGAGTACTTCTAATGTATAATGCTGTAGTTTGTATTTTTATAAGATTTTACCATTGAATGAACCGTCATTTTATCAGTTTCTTTTAGCTTTGAGACCCATCCCATATATGATAGTCATGTTAAAGTATACTCACATTCTATCCTGGTTTTGATGCAGTATTTACTTTTGTGTAGCAGTTGGTTGAGCAGAATTTGGGTCATGGCGTGGGCATAATTTATCCAAGTGATGTATTCATGCATGATTGTGCTTTTTATTAGTGGCCACTCCCATCAAATTAGTTAGTCAGTTTTTTAATAAATGAAGCTGAAATGTATATAGTTCAAATCTACCTTTGAAAGTCATTTCCTGACTAGAAAAACTTTGCATACTTTTTGAGAATTTTGGAAGTTTTTTTGCCTGAATTGAATTTGTAGGATTTCTAAACAATGCTTTCTATGAAAGTCACAAAAATTGAAATTTTGAATGTGAATATCCGCAAGGATCCATCAAAGACATCTACTTCAATAGGAAATGATTACCCACCCACCATCCAAGTAATACATCCTAGAAGTCACCTATATCTTTCTTCTTTGTATAGTTGTTTGGACGTGCCTTGCACGTGCAGGGCTTCACTAGTTACTTATAAAACTAGTAACGACAAAAGACCAAAGACAATTGCGACTCAGGTGTAACTAAGTTTATCACTTATCTGAACCTTTATTTATAAACCAACCAAATCATTTGCATCCGATTTAGAAAGGCCCAAACAAACATTTTAGTTTCTCAAAGGCCCAGCTCAATTTTGTGAATTAAAAACTACAGCCCGACCTGAATTCCATGTAAATTCTCCTTTTTATGTATCCTATTTACTATTTATATGAGCAGTTAAACAGGAAAAAATAAAACAGAGAGGGAAGAGAATTTCTCCAATTGTATGGATATTCAATGTTTGGTATACTGATTTTTTATGTTGTTACTTACGGGCCTGTTTACTCGAGCATTTCTGATATTGGGGATTCCTCTTATTGGGAATTCTTGACAAAAATGCATTTGCTGTCCTTAGAATTCTCGATTTCGTATTTGATTGGGTTTAGATGGTGAGAGTCGGTTAAGCTGACTAATTGAAAATTTACTTTTGTCCAGCAGATTACTCATAATTTTGGATTTCAAAATTCTCTTTTGTCTTGAGTATTTTGTAATTCTAGTTTGAGAGAGGACATTCAGAATTTTCCAAGTAAGCAAAAATAATAATATTATTATTTATTTTATTTTATTTTTTATTCTGAGGTTGAGAGAAGGATTGAACTTTTAGGTCTTTTCTTAACAGATTTATCTCTCCTTCAAGCACTCTAAATTATTAAAAAAACCTGTGGCTTGTGAAACCTACAGTCAAAATGTCCAAGAGATAATGAAGGGGCTCATTTGTGTAAAATGTAACAAAGGAAGAGGAGAAAACTTTTGTGCTCTATGGTGGTTGGAGCGCAGCTGAATTTGAAAGGAAAAGGAATTTTGCCATAGATAGAGATGTAAAATGGGCCAACACGCCTAGCACTCCCAGGAACAATGACCAGCTACACACGGCCCAGCCCATGGCCAGGTAAGCCACAACCCAGATCCATCCAAGCCATGCTTAGAAATAGGGGAAACTTATGTGTTTGTTGGTGGGTGGATAGACCTATCGATATTGGTGGGATAGTGGATCCATTTAAAATGCTTATTTATGGGACGAGGATCTGAAAATTGACCAATATAAACTTCAATGAAAAGTATTTATAACATCATATAAGTCGGGGTGTTCATGGGGTGGGCTGATGAATGCCCAGGCCCGACCCAACTTCTAGACTATAAGCCCAAGCCCGATCTAGGCCCAAGCTCGAGTTGGGCCAAAAGTAGCTATATCGGGCCCAGCCTGCCTGGAAATGATAAAGCCCAAGCCCACCCCAGCCCATGTTAGAGATATAGAATTAGAAAAAGCATTTCTTATTATGCCCTAGATTGTAGCTCAGTTGGTCTGGGTATATCACCTAGTTTGAGAGGTCATTTGTTCAACTATAAAAAAGAGTTTTAATGACAATTATAAAAAAGAGTTAAAAAAGGAAATTCAGTGGGCAGGCCCTCCAGGGCACACAACCCAATATGAGACCCCACGAGACGTGTGCGTGTGGACCATGCTGAGCCAAGACCCTGCCCAACTGGGCACGGCCCATGACATTTCATGGGCCGACTGTGCTGGACACATGCCCATTTTACACATCCTATTTCATAAGAGTGTGAATCGAATTGGAAAAGAAAGCTGACAATGTCGCGTCAGAATCTCCTTCTCAGAAGGAATCCAAGTTGTCAACATCTTTGATTCTGATATTTACAGCTAGCACTGTACTGACCAACATGCAACATCCTTCTGAGAGTTGCAAGAAAAATGGCCTTTTCCATTCTCCTCAGATCACAGATGTAACATCCAATTGCAAAAGGAGTCTCCTGGTCCTGGCTGTTGTCCATCACTTTTTAGCGGATATTTCTTGGCATCGAATTCTCAGTGCAGTACCCTAGCATCATGCTTCCAACCCCTGGGCCCATTTGCACAACATCACGCTCAGAATATTAATTGGCTTCATTGGGACTATGGGAGGACGAGTTTTTGGTCGTATTTTCCAATTTCTCCCTTTGTTTGAATGTGTTTTATGTGTCAAGATTTTGAAATCAAATGGATTGTATAAAGTATAACTAGAAAACACTCAACCAATATTGTCAATTATAAATGAAACCTAAGGTGTGTTTTTACAATGAGGAAATTACACACTTCCCAGGTTTTCGTTTTCACCCAGAAACTTAAGGAAACTGAGGAAAATTAGTTCCTGCATTTCTAATCCTTATATAGGAAATTGAAGAAAATCAATTCGTTTTTTTTCTTTTCTAAAAAAAAGAACAAAAAAAGTGTTTCACCAAAAAATTTAGGGTGGGTTTTCATTTTTATACAAGAGAGGAATCCTACATTCCTACCTCTCACGTAGAAAATTGAAGAAAATTAATTCCTTTTTCCTTTTTTTTGCAAAGAAGCTTTGTTGCACCAAATGATGAAAAAGGGATTTAGTGGAAAATCGGAATAATTTCAAGTTGCAGAAGGTCGGTTCCCTGTGTTGTGCTCGTGTATGTGGAAACGTGAATCAGCGATCGAGCAATCAATCAACCACACAAGAACAAGCAATCACATACAAAGAGATTTACATGGTTCGACAATCTTGCCTACGTCCACGGGAAAGAAACTCGATTATCCTTTGGGTTCACTCTCTATATGATATGCAGTACAGTATCTCTCATGAGTTACACATTACATCATATATATAATGCTCTATTTCTTATCTCCCAAGAAACCCTATCTTAGTCAATAAGAAAGTCCCGGTACAATTACCATAATACCCATAACCCTGAATCCAATTGGTCTAGACCCACTAGGCCAGCAATAACCGGTGCTGGTATTATCATACAACCCAATTGTTGGCCTAGTGGGTCCAGATCAATTGAGTTCAGGGTCATGGGTATTATGATAATTGTACCGGGACTTTCTTATTGACTAAGATAGGGTTTATTGGAGGATAAGAAAGAGAGCATTATATATATGATGTAATGTGTAACCCATGAGAGATATTGTACTGTATATCATACAGAGCGTGAACCCAAAGGAGAGTCGAGTTTCTTTCCCATGGACATAGGCAAGATTGTCGAACTATGTAAATCTCTTTGTGTGTGATTGCTTGTTCTTGTGTGGTTGATTAATTGCTCGATCGCTGATTCACGTTTCCGCATACAAGCGCACAACAAGTGGTATCAGAGACTAGGGTTTACAAGGGTTGGATTGTGTCACATTGCGATCGACGGATCGGATCAAGGAATTGATCCGAATTTCTGCACGTAGTTTCTTCGTTGCTGAACAGAGATCGGTTTCGATCTCGAGTGGGCCACACGATCTGTCACATCCCGGTCCCGAAATCACCCTAGCCTAGGGTAATCCCCGAGGTGTGGCACACGTACTCCCGAATGTTGTACCTGTCTCGAGCCAAATACAACACACGAAGGAGAAAAAAATCAACTATTCCACATGTGAGTCTAGCTCACTAACATAAACGAATGACATTTAGATAAGCGGAAGCTGTAATTCATTTACAAAAGGTATCATTTCCCATTCAGTTCAGTTAAACATTTAAGTTTGATACAAAAGAATTATACAAGTATAAACATTAAGTTACAAAAGAGGGACCAATGAAAGAACCCTGTACATCCACTACCAATAGTATATTCAAAAGAATTACGTGTGACCACACAAAAAGGGGCTAGTCACACGAACGACGATATCTTCAAAATGTAGCACGCACTCCGAGGGAGTAAAATCTACGCTGGCCCTTGTTCTGGCCACTCTTCTAAACCTGGAGGTACCTCTTGGGTAACCTCATCTCCCTCCGGGACCTCTTCAGGACCGAGAGTTGCATCTGCGTCTGTGACACCAAATGTAGTATTTCAATACGACGATTTAACAAGTATAGGCAAAATAAAAGATCACATAATATTGCAAATTGAATTTAAGACAATTGAATCAGTAGACATCAATGATAAGTATAAACTACGCAAATTGTGCAAAAATCGAATAATTATGCTGGTGAATCAATTAATAAGAAAACATACTAATTTGGCTACTACTTTAAGCTCATCCTTTCAAAGAGAGCAAATCTAGTTGGGATGTCACCATTTGCCTGGCCAAAGGCTAATTGGCTACCCGGTTCTGAAGTTCCGGTACTCCAGACAACTTACTGCAGTAGTCTCTAATAAATTAAACCAAGTTCAAACCCCGTCGAGTATCACAAGGTCGAAGCTAAGTAGTGCCGACTCAATCGAATCAAAATAATCAAAATATAAGTGGATTCAAGTGAGTTTGTATTTCAAACTGTCTATAATCAAAATCAATGCAATTCATATATCACAGTATACTTACTCAATCCACATTTCCAATAAATACCGAATCGATATACAATACTTGAAGAATTACGAAAGAAATAGAGTAATTAGACCTCAAAGGATATTGATGATACAATAACTCTATTAATTATGATTGATATACAAAATGAAAGTGTAATTCAATATGAAATGCAATAATTTAAGGAATCAAGAAATTTACTAGCCAATCTAGTCTAATCCTCTATTGTTTCCTCACCATCCAATTCGACATACATTTAAGGAACTTTTACTTAGTGTCACATTTTAATAAAAGGTTCATTAAATTAATATCCATGGCATGGTGATAAAGTCCTGACTTTTAGGGCTACTCAAGTTCCTAGGGTTTCAATAGGCAACTAAGAGGTTAGGGTATCAATTCATGGCTCTAAGAGGGCTTTTGAAATTAAAAAAATAGAAATTCTGGGAGGTCGGTCAGCTGGCGGTGGCCTGGCGGTTAGCCGCCTGTAGAACAGTCGGCTAGCCGCCAGGTAACCGCCTGGTGACCGCAGTTTCCTGACAGAAATGTCAGTTACTGGAAATGCAACCGTGAAGTTCGGCTAGCCGCCAGGGGTCACACGACTAACTGCCAGGTGACCGCTTGGCCTGCAGCACTGTTTCTGAATGGTGCATTTTGCCAAATCTAAAGCTCTCTCTCTCTTCCCTCCATTTCCACACTTCTTCTCACATTAAACCTGTAAAAATGGAGCTTCCTTGCTCCCATTTGCAACATATAATCATTCCATAATTTTAAATACAGAAAGAGAGCCCAACCTTACATTTGTTAAACACTAAGAGTAATGGAGTAAAAGTTTCATTGAATCAATGAAATTAACAAGAATGTAAATCCATGTTATGCATATACTTGCCTCAATGTAGCTTTCCAACACCTCTTCTACACTCTTGGCTTAAGAACCCTAAACCCCCAAATATTCAAACCCTAGACACAAATACCCAAATAAAAAAAAATGCAATGAATGCTATGAAGGACTACTCAAGAGTCTCTTGACTCCATTTCAACTCAAAAATACCACTAAGGATGGGTTTGATTCTTACCTTGACAAGGAATCCGAAATTTGGAGTTGGAGAAGAAATGGGTTCTTGGAAACAAGAGATGAAGGCGATGAATAAGATGAAGAAGAAGACCTCCACACTTGCCTTCACTTGTACAAATACTAAAGTGCTTGGAGAAAGGAAGAGAAATTGAAAGGAAAAAGGGAGGGAAGGGGTTCTCTCACTCTCTTCACAGTCAACATGCACCAACCGAATGGAGTGAAATGGGGTTAAGTTGTTTTAAAGTGATAAGGACGTGAATTTTGCACAATAGTCCACTACATTTGTGTATTTCCATTTTAAGTCAAACGATGGCCCACTTCTTCAATGAGTAATCAAATGAAGTAAAACTGAATACGAAAATCGACGTGCTCAACGAGATACACGCAATGACGCCAAGATGACGTGAAAATGCTGCAAAATGCGAAAATCTATAATTACGAAAAAGTCATTGACTCTACCCAAGTGAGTCAACTCTACACCACTCACCTATCCAAATTTCAAGACTCACTTGACTCAGTCTAAAAAGACTAATGGGTACAAATTTCGATGATTAACAACTAAGCATAATTAATTAAGTTAAATCCTCATTAATTAGTACAAATGAAGATTAATTTGGGTTGGGGTGTAACACGATCAATTGCAAAGAAGATCGGAGAACGGGGCTCGGAGTTCTGTTTTTTTCTCAAATCAGAATCCGGGTTTGAACGACTCCAGCCGCCGGAGAAGACACTTACGCCGCAGAGACTGCCGCCACGCCGTGCCGCAGAACGAAGAAGGCAGCAGCGCCTTCGATTTTGGTTGCAGAGATTGCAACCGAATCCAAAAAAAAAAACTTCATCGGAGAAGAGACTGCCGCCACCAGAATCGGACCAGGAACATCGCCGGACTGTCGCGCCGGTCGCCGTCGTGCCGTGACCGGAGAGGAAGAAGGAAGACAACAGCAGCAGTGTTCTGGTTACAGAAACCAGAACAGAACAAAGAAGAAGGTGCAGGTTTTGGGCCAATCTGGGTTTCGGTCAGCTCCTCCTGACCCATTTACAGAAGCCCAGCGCAGTACAGCCCACTACCCAGACCAGGTTGGTTCCAGGTCCGGGTTGGTTTTTACTTGACCTGTTCCACAGGGCTAGCCCAATCCCTGTCCAGTTCGGTTCGGTTCTGGGTCAGTTTAACCTGACCCGCGAAGCAGGAAGCCCAATCCAGCAGACGCTGGTGTCAGCGCCATGTCAGCAGAACAGTGCAGTCAGTAGGGGTTTGACCGGGATCGACGACTGAAACTTGTTTCATCGATATCTTGATCATCCGAGGTCAGATCGGAGATCCGTTTGCGCCTACAGACTCGTTGCGAGCAGATCTATGTAATTGTGGAAGAAGATTGGCAATTTGATGGTCAACAGGAAAGTTTGACTAATCAGAGTGCAGAAAACTATTTTTGCGATATCAGAGCCATCCAGAGACGGATTTCAGATCCGTTTCTTCCAGCGTGCTCGTGGTGACGATATCTACATATTGGTACAGAAATTGAGGTTAGTGAAAGTTTTTTATTTTTTTGATTATTTAATTGAGATGGAGAACAACACTGTGAACACTACCATGATCAAATTGAATCATACAAATTGGTTAATTTGGAAACCAAAGATGGAGGATATCCTTTATTGCAAAGACCTCTATGATCCCATTGAGGGGGATAGTGCCCGACCAAAAGAGATGTCTGATCCAGATTGGAAAAAGATGCATAGAAAGACCATTGGTCACATTAGACAATGGGTGGATAACAGCATATTTCATCACATGTCTAATGAAACCAATGCGAGAACCCTTTGGAAGAAGTTAGAAGAAAGATATGAGAAGAAAATTGATGTGAACAAAAGTTTTCTCATTAAAAAGCTTGTGAATATGAAATTCAAGGAGGGTGGTAAAATTGAAGAGCACATAAATGAATTTCAATGCATTGTGAATGAATTAGCCACAATGAAGATGGTCCTTGATGATGAAATGCAAGCTTTATTGCTTCTAAACTCTTTGCCAGATACATGGGAGACATTGGTTGTTTCCGTGAGCAACTCTACTCCACATGGTGTGTTATCAATGAGTTAGGTTACTGGCAGCTTGTTAAATGAAGAAATAAGAAGAAAAACTGCAGGGACAGATAATGTACAGGCCTTTGTTACGGAGAAAAGGGGGAGGAGTAAGAGTAGGGGACCAAAGGGGGGGTCATGGCAAGTCTAGAGGTGGATCATAGACTAAGAAAAAGTCTGAAAAATGCTTTCATTGTGGCAAGGAGGGTCACATTAAGAAGAATTGCTTTGCCTTTAAGGAAAAGAAAGAAACCTTCAATGACCAAAAGAATGACACTAACACTACAGTTACTTTAGATAATGAAGTAGCGGTACTGGCCAGTGAAAATGATGAGTGTTTGAGTGTTGCAGATGATCAAGTAGAGTGGGTTGTTGACACAGCAGCATCCTACCATGCTACTCATTTTAAGGAGATGTTCACAACGTACAAAGCAGGGGACTTTGGCACTGTGAAGATGGGCAACACAAGTCATTCGGATATTGTTGGGATCGGTGATGTCTACATTAAAACCGATATTGGTTGTACAATGACGCTGAAAGATGTGCGACATATTCCTAATCTGCAGTTGAATCTGATTTCTAGAACTTCATTGGACATTGCAAGTTATGAAAGTTACTTCGGAAATGGCAGGTGGAAACTCACTAAAGGGTCTCTTATTGTTGCGAGAGGGAAGGCGTGTAATATGCTGTACAAGACACATGTGAAGCTATGCAAAGGTTGTTGAATGTTATTGAAGACAGATCCTCTCCAAATCTATGGCACAAGAGACTGAGACATATGAGTGAGAAATGACTGCAGTTATTGGCAAAGAAAGATCGAATTCATTACTCCAAAGGTACATCCCTTGACCCTTGTGATTATTGCTTGTTTGGTAAACAACACAGGGTTTCTTTCTCTAAAACATCAACGATAAAATCTAATTTGTTGGATTTGGTATATTCTGATGTTTGTGGTCCTATGGAGGTGGAGTCATTGAGTGGCAATAAGTTTTTTGTCACATTTATTGATGATGCATCCAGGAAAGTTTGGGTTTATGCGTTGAAATCGAAGGATCAGGTGTTCTAGGTATTTTAACAATTTCATGTCATGGTTGAAAGAGAAACCGGAAAACTCTTGATATGTCTCCACACAAATAATGGTGGAGAGTACACATCTAACCAGTTTAAATGCTATTGCTCAAAGGATGATATTCGACATGAAAGAACAGTTCCTAGTACTCCACAGCACAATGGTGTGGCAGATAGAATGAACCGCACTATTCTTGAAAGGATGAGATGCATGATTATAGTGGCACAGCTACCCAAGCCATTTTGGGGTGAAGCTGTCCTGACTGTCGTTTACCTGATTAACAGGTCTCCTTCAGCTCCTTTGGATTTTGACATTCCGGAGAGAAAATGGACAGGTAAAGATGTTTCATATTCTCATTTGAAGGTTTTTTGGTGTAAGGCTTTTGTACATGTACCAAAGGAGCAGCGTTCAAAGTTGGATGATAAGGTAGTATATTGCATTTTCCTTGGCCATGGTGGAGCTGAGTTTGGTTACAGATTATGGGATCCAGAGAAGAAGAAAATTATCAGAAGTAGGGATGTGGTGTTTCATGAAGACCAGTTCTTTGGAGATATTGAGAAGACTGAAAAATCTAAAGAAATTGTTGATGGAGTGGTTGATCTCACACCGACTCCTTCTCCAGTGCAGACTACAAGTGGAGAAGGTGGACAAAATGTTCCGGATCATGATGAGGCGCAGGGGTTGTCAGATGAACAGGGCGTTGAGCAGGGGGAGCAGTCTCCTCAGTTAGAAACCACAGAACCTCAAGTTAGGAGGTCTACTCAAGAGTGTCATCAACAAGATATCCTGCAGCAAATTATATTTTGCTTATTGATGAGGGGGAGCCAGAGAGCTACCGAGAAGCAAAAACTCATGCAGATAAAGATGAGTGGATGAAGGCTATATGGGATGAGATGAGTTTTTTGAAAAAGAACAATACTTATGATCTGGTGTAACTTCCAAAAGGCAGGAAGGTTTTGAAGAACAAACGGGTGTTCAAACTAAAGAGAGATGACAGTGGAAAACTGATAAAGCACAAAGCACGGCTAGTGGTTAAAGGCTTTACGCAGACGAAGGGTATTGACTTCGATGAAATCTTCTCTCCAGTTGTGAAGATGACTTCTATCAGAGTTGTCTTGGGTCTAGTCACCAGCATGGACCTTAAGCTTGAACACATGGATGTGAAGACTGCATTTCTTCACGGTGATCTGAAAGAAGAGATCTACATGACTCAACCGGAGGGGTTTGAGGTAGAAGGAAAAGAACAGATGGTTTGCAGGTTGAAGAAGAGTCTCTACGGGCTGAAGCAAGCACTAAGACAATAGTACAAGAAGTTTGATTCATTCATGGCGAGTCATGGGTACCGAAGGACAGCTACAGATCACTGTGTTTATGTTCGTAAATTTGGTAATGACACATTTATTATCCTTCTTTTATATGTAGATGATAAGTTGATAGTTGGACATGATAATAAGATGATTGACAGGCTAAAAAGGGACATGTCAAACACTTTTGACATGAAAGACTTAGGTCCCGCATGACAAATTGTGGGAATACAAATACATTGTGACAGGAACGCCAAGAAGCTGTGGATGTCACAGGAGAAATTTGTTGAACGGGTCCTAACAAAGTTCAACATGAGAGATGCTAAGCCAGTTAGCATGCCTTTAGCCAGTCACTTTAAGCTCGGTAAGAGACTATGTCCTACTACAGATGAAGAAAAGGAACGGATGATGTTTGTTCCATACTCCTCAGCAGTTGGGAATCTTATGTATGCCATGGTGTGTACACGGACAGACATTGCTCATGCAGTGGGTTTAGTGAGTATATTTCTTTCTAACCCTCGAAAAGAGCATTGGGAAGCAGTGAAGTGGATCTTCAGATACTTGAGAGGTACATTAGATTTTTGCTTGTGTTTCGGAGGCTCCAAACCAGTACTTGAAGGCTTTACAGATGCTGATTTCGCAGGCGATCTTGATCATCGGTTGTCTACTTCTGGGTACTTATTTACTTTTGCAGATGGAGCTATTTCCTGACAGTCTAAGTTGCAGAAGTGTACAGCATTGTCTACAACCGAAGCAGAATACATAGCTGCTAATGAAGCAAGGAAGGAGATGATTTGGTTAAAGAAATTTTTTCGAAAACTAGATTTGAAGCAAGGAGAGTATGTGGTCTACTGTGATAGTCAGAGTGCTATGGATCTTAGCAAGAATGCTACATACCATGCCCGCACGAAGCATGTTGATGTGAGATATCATTGGATTCGTGAGGTCATCGAAAAGAATCTCATGAAGCTGGAGAAGATTCATACTGACAAGAATCCCTCTGACATGATGACTAAGGTCGTGCCTAAGGGAAAGCTAGAGTTGTGTTCAGAGTTGGCAGGACTGGACTCCTAGTAAGGGAGTTCAAAGGCGTCTTCCCCATGGTCTGGAGGGGGAGATTGTTGGCCTAGTGGGTCCAGACTAATTGGGTTCAGGGTCATGGGTATTATGGTAATTGTACCGGGACTTTCTTATTGACTAAGATAGAGTTTCTTAGGGGATAAGAAAGATAGCATTATATATATGATGTAATGTGTAACCCATGAGAGATACTGTACTGCATATCATACAGAGAGTGAACCCAAAGGAGAGTCGAGTTTCTTTCCCGTGGACGTAGGCAAGATTGCCGAACTACGTAAATCTCTTTGTGTGTGATTGCTTGTTCTTGTGTAGTTGATTGATTGCTCGATCTCTGATTCACGTTTCCGTATACACGCGCACGACACCCTGGTCCATCAAATAAAAAAGCCTTTGTTTGCAACCCCAACCCCTCTCCTCATGGTATGCTCCTATCTCGAGTTGTAGCTGAGATGAGGGACATCACACCCATCTCATTTTTTATTTTGGCTGGGATTTCTTTTTCCACTTTGTTTTCATGACCTCGTTGTGGGTCTTTTTTCTCCTTTTTTGGCCCCTCCCTGGTTGTGGCCCTTGTGGGAAAGGCCTGCCTTAATTTTAGGTGGGCCATAAAACAAACTTTTGGCTTCCATTTCTCTGCAGTGTGAGCAAGTTGTGCTCACAATGCTCAGAAATATGAATGCATCATTGTATCTTGTCTATACTTTAATACAACATAATTACCTTTAAAAAAATGTCGGAATAATCTCCTCTCTATTGTGCATTCCTCTCGTTATACAAACACACCTAAGGAGAAAGTAGGGGTGTAGTGGTTCGGTTAACCGTTTGTTTTGGAAAAACTATAACCAAACCATATTTTACTATTTTTCAATTTTTAAAAACCGTAACCGTAACCTTACCCTAAAAAACCGAACTGCGGTTAACCGTATTAGATGATTCGGTTAGGGTTAATTGTCACTTAAAAAAAATTCTATCTTTGCCCTTTAACTTTGCATGTTGAACAACACTATCATTTTTTATGAAAATAAACACAACTAAAAGTCTAAAATAATACTACAAAATATCTCTCATGCAATACATTTAAGCCCTTTAAAATTTTTTTATTAGTATAATGGTTCGGTTAATCATGTGTTTTAGGAAAACGGTTAACCGAACCGTTTTTTATGGTTTGGCTCAGTTAATAACCATGAGTCAAGACGGAAAACCATAACCAAACTGTAAAGCATGGTTTTCCGATTTTAATAACCGTAATCGTAATCGAACCGTGAAACATGGTTATTAACCGTCGGTTCGGCCGGTTATACGATTTTTCAGGTTTTTTTTTAACACCCCCGTGGAGAAAAACAGCCAAATAAACAAAAGAGAACAAAATTTTCATTCTTCGAGTTTGTCCACTAATGAGTAATGATTGCCTAGAGATTATTAATGAAAACCCGTAACAGTACCAACGGAAAGAT
>CP142455.1:42205000-42412500 GCA_038049695.1 Cinnamomum chago
CTGAAAATCCACCACTCACCTCAATTAAGGAGGTGAGAGGACAGTTAAACAATTTGAAAGTTGACGAGGTAAAACAAGATATTGACTAGCTCCTTAGTTCGGTGTTCGATTATATGCATTCTATTTTGGTGAGATAATGGACTAACTGTTTCGTTGCTGATGTGTATTGCAGTTCATATGGCAACCATATGAAGGGTACAACCCAAAGTTTTTTTCAAAGGTCTCTAAAGTGGATCGCACTCTCCTACATTCGTCCACTGTTCTGATATGGTATTGGATTGTCGAGCACCACAACACTTGGCGTGTTATGAAACAATTCGGGCTCAAACAAATAGTCCCACCGCCTTTTACAATGTCGATCTTAAGACAAGAAAGGACGTTCAGGTCGGTTGTCGATTATGCGGCAACGATGGATAAGGATGTCGTGTCGTCGTGGGGAGCAAGAGCCCAGCTTGGACTTCAAGGTGAGGTTTGTGCTGCAGCTGCGCAGTCCGAAGAGTACATGGAATGGTATACGAAGAATACGTTGATGTTTATTGGTAGAGGAGAGGCAACGGAGCAGCCTGCGTCCGATGTCCCCGCATTTGATGTCCCCACGGCCGAGGTGCCGGCAGAGGAGACCCGCACTCCCAATGAGCCCACCATCCCACAGAAGCATGTATATCAATTACACCCTATAATGGACTGTTACACTAGTTCCTTGATTTTTTCCTTCAAACTGTCGGTAATTCAATTACTTCTTTGATCAACAGGCTCAAGACATGGTCGCTCGCATCGAACGGAGCCTCGAACGTTCTGCACGTAGGAAAACGCCAATCGACAAGCTATCCATGTCAATTTCGAAAAAGCTAGCTAAGTTTAAGGCAGGTTTTGGGACGAATTGGGAGAACTTCTCATTCGATGGGTACAGCAGTTCGGCATCTGATAATGACGCCACGAAGAAGAAAATCACCATCACATTTAAGCATACCAAGAGGCCTGCGCAAAAAAGCCCGGCTAAAAAGACTAAATCTGCTAAAAGAAAATCCGCGGTCGAGGAACTGAACCTCGCGGGCATAAATGCCGAAGGATCAGGTAGCAGCAGGGAACAGCCCCCGATTGAGCCAGCACCCCAGGAAAATCTTCAGACCCCACCAGTCAGCAGGAATTTGTTCGCATCCCCATTTACGGTATCCAGTGAATCTGCTATGGTGGTTGCAGCGCCATTGGCCACCCTTGAGTCATTGGTATGGAGGATCAAACGGTTGCCCCGAATGCGCAAGATACCGTTGAAGTTTGAAGACTACACGCATGATATCGTTCGGAGCGACTACGTGCTGTCTGATGGTGACAAATTCTTCCTCAAAGGTTTTCTAGAATACTACGATGACAGGTATGTTGGTTTAGTGGTGATCATGTTAATTTGTTAGATTGAAGTGCTTACGTGGGTTTGGACATATTCACTGTTACAGGAAAGATGAGCTTGATGGTGTTTGCACATTGATCAAGGCAGATGATTTGAAGAATGTCCTTGATGAGGGAACTTGGATGGACACTAACATCATTTATTATTACTTTGAGATATTGAGAATTGGGTGTGATTCATGCTTCATTGCCGACCCGAGTGTCTGTGTAAGTACAAACTAAACACTGGTTGGGTAAATCCTTTATTATATGTACATTGGAACATTGTATCCACATTGATCAATTCAATGTATGCAGAGTTGGTGGCGCGATAGTGGTGACACAGCCATCGAGGCAGTTTTTGGGAAGTACGGGCACAGGGTGTTGGACGCAAGGGAAGCGAGAACGCTGATATTCATTGTCTACCAGAGGTCACATTTCACGTTATTGGTCGGTCTGGTTGATGAGAAAAGATGGGAATTTTACAATAGCATGGATGGCGATCGCCGATCATTTAAACATGCGCAGAAGTTTGTAAGTTTTTCTTACTTCATGCCAAGAGTCAGTTTATATCGAACGCGTATTTCAAAAACTTCTGTCCATTGCTGACATTTAGACCCGATGTTTTATGTAGATGGGATGGTTGGCCGAATCCTATAGCCATTTTGGGTGGAGTGACCCATTTCTATGGCCACTAGTTGAAATGACGGGCATCCCTCGACAGAACAATACGAGTGATTGTGGAGTATTTGCAATGGCCTTTGCCACTCACTGCATCCACCGCCTTCCCATCGCCTTTAAGCAATCAGACATGCGCTACTTTCGAAGCAAAATAGTCGTGGAAATCTTCAAACGGAGTTGGCAATTGAACGCTAATAGACTGGGCTTGACCCACTTTGCATCACTCCCATGAAGAATTTGATCAGCCGGGAACTTTGAAAGTTTATTGCCTGCATGTTATCAAATGTGAATCACTGGGCTTTATAACTCAGATTGTATAGAAAGATTGGTGGTTGTGATGTTCATTTTCATTTGTATAGAATTTAACATTCAAAATGTTTTAAATGGGTTGTATTTGGACAGAGCAGATATTATTAATGGACAGATTAGTGGTCATAATGATTGTTTGTGTTTCTTGATATGGATTAATTGAAAACAAGCTGACTAATAATAACTGAGACTATTAAAAAAACAGGCCATGTAGACTATGGCCGATATCGGTCAAGATAACAACCGATATCGGCCATCATTCCATGCACAGGTTTCCTTAACTGGGGCTATAAAAAAACAGGTCATTAAGTACTATGGCCAATATCGGTCATTATCTCGACCGATATCGGCCAAAATTTCAAACTCAGGCTTCCTTAACTGAGACTATAAAAAAACAGGTCATGCATTACTATGGCCGATATCGGTCATTATTTCAACCGATATCGGCCATATGAAAAAACTCAGGCTTCTTTAACTGAGACTATAAAAAATAGGTCATGCATTACTATGGCCGATATCGGTCATTATTTCAACCGATATCGGCCGTATGAAAAAACTCAGGCTTCCTTAACTGAGACTATAAAAAATAGGTCATACATTACTATGGCCGATATCGGTCAGTATTTCGACCGATATCGGCCGTATGAAAAAACTCAGGACTCCTTAACTGAGACTATAAAAAACAGGTCATGCATTAATATGGCCGATATCGGTTATCACCCCAACAGGCTTTCCTTAACTGATGACTGTCAAAAAACAGGTGCACTACTATAGCCGATATCGGTCATTATTTTGACCGATATCGGCCACTATTCCCACCACAGGTTCCTTAACTATGACAATGAAAACAGTAACATATGTTCCATTTGGGGAAATTATTACTGATTAAAAAAGTATTTCTATATATATTATTGATTAAGTGTCTGTCTACATTGAATTGAGATGATTAACTGCAATTTCATAAAGCATGCACAATTCAAAAAGGATCACATATCATTTATGAAATACAGTAATACAGGACTCCCAAAATACACAATTACAGTCCACATTTGCATACATCCAGGCATCATCAATGGAAGTGTATGCATCATCAAAGTACTCGCCACGCAGCTGCAGCACCTGTTGTTACAGGAACTGGGAGTGTCGTGGTATGCGTACTGTGATGAAATAAAAACTCTCATGATTAATGCATCCGAAGGACAGCTGTCTATATACATCATTAAGGGTCTTCAAAAAACTGCAACCAGAATACATGCCAACATGTATATACATTCTATGCGTTTCTAATTCGTCAACTGAGCAAGGGAGGATTGCGACAACTTCCACGGTTGTGCCCTCTCCCCTTGCAATTTGAGCACGTTACTACCCTTCGAACACGGCCAATATCTTCAGTCCGAATCCTGTTCTTTTTCGGGCGTCCGGGCTGTTTACTGGCCATTGGTGGAATAACCCTCAATTCGGGTGTGTGCTCACATTGCTTGTTGTCACGGGTAGCATGAATCACCTCACTGTACGTTGTACGATACGTGCTCGCAAAATATCAATGCTCACAGAATTCGTATGAATCATAGTTTCTCATTTTCATTGCAGCCAATGCATGGCAACACGGGATACCCAAAATCTCCCATTTCCGACATGTGCAGGATTTCCGTTCGAGATCAACAACGTCAACATACTCCGCAGACTGAACCTGGGATTCTACGATGCCAGCCACACGAACATGCAATCGGCGAGCTTCATCCATTTCTTGACTGAGAACTTTCTCCGCATACGGAGTAAGACGAGTTGTTATGCTTTCAGATTGGAGATGCCGCTTTTGATAGAAGTCCATTAACTTTGCTCGTATCTCCTCAACTTGTTTCATAATGGGCAGGACTCGCGTGTCTTTTAGGAGACTATTAGTGCACTCGGCTGCATTGCTAGTTAGCATGTCGTACCGACGGCCTTCTATGTATGCATTTGCCCACCGTTGCTGCCCAATTGCATCAATGTAATTGAAAGCCTCCTAGCTAACTGCACGGATATCTGTCATATAAGCCTCGTACTCGCATGGCCTGTATGACGTTGCTGCACGCCAAAATTTCATCACGATTGCCCCGTCACTGAAAGCAGCTTTGATGTTCTCAGCAATGTGACGGCAGCAGTAACAGTGCATTGCATGCGGTATGGTGTTCTTCAACGCTGGAATGAGACCCTTCTGCCGGTCTGAAACAATAGTAAGGTTAGGCGGTTCTCCTAGAGATATGGACAAGTTCGCAAGGAACCACTCCCAGCTATCGCGCCTCTCGGCTTCCGCAAAGGCAAAGGCGATGGGAAGTAGCTTATGGTTGGCATCATGCGTCACAGCAATAAGCAACACACCTGGATACTTGCCTCGGAGGTGTGAACCGTCTATAGCAATCACTGGTCTCAACGAAGACGTGTAAGATCTTATGCACGGTCCGAACGCCCAAAAAAATCTTCTAAAACGGTCATCCGAAGTGGTATCTATGTTTGTCACAGTGCCAGGGTTAGTCAACTCAAGTTCCTTATAGTAACGGGGTAGCAGCTGGAAGGACTCTTCATATGATCGTCGCACAATACAAAGTGCCATCTCCTTTGCTATAGAGGCCTTTCTGTAACTAATTATTGAACCAAACTCCATCTGATAGTCATTCATGATCTCCTTCGGTTTCAAATTCACATTCTGCCTGACCCGTTCCATGATGAACTCTTTAATAAGCGTCGAGGTTGCCTGTTGATGTGCCATGCCCATCAGTGGCTTTGAGCATCGATGGTTAGGATTGTACGTCCTAACTTTAAATTGTGGTCCTGATTCGACAATCGAAGCATGGATACACCATGGACAATCCTGATCTTTGCATCGTGCAGTCACTTTGATCATCTTGGTCTTCAGATGTTTAAGAGTGAAGTTACCGTATATTGCAAACTTGGCCAACGTATTCCGGAACATCTGTCGATCAGGAAAAACACGGCCAATCCACATATCTCGTGCGGAGTTGTTGCCAAATTCCATTTCCATGTCATCAGGCTCCATTTTATCATCAATATCAACTTTTGGAATTTCATTAGACCGTAGATCTGTATTGGTTGGATTGGCTTCATCCCTGCAACTTTCGGCCTTGAAGATTGGTTTTGAATGAAGCTGTCCATTAGAGGGATGTCGATTAAGATGGATATCATCAGCACCCATCATCCCAAGGTCGATATGACCATCTAACGCCTCATTGCATACATCATCATCATCCCGCACAGATGGATATTGCATGTTTGTGTCATCGCGGAGATCAGCGGTGGGTTGTTCTCGAGGACTTGTTGATAACTTCACTTGTTCCCTCTTCAAACTGGCTGACGAGCTGCTTGGCATTTTTGGACTCTTAAATCTTAATGCGGTCCTTCGTAACCTATAATGAATCGGCGCATAAATAAGCAAGTGCTAACATAAATAATTAATTTCGCATTTAAAATTTAGTGAGACAATTAGTAGACATACCTGTCCTGTCCCCCTATACTTTCATTGTTGTTCGGACTATTAGAGACGTATAAGTATATCCCATTCGTTTCATTTCCCGATGCTTTGAACATAAGACGGACATCATTATCATCGTCAATGCTAGCCATTGAGAATGCACGTCCGTTGTGATGAAGGTATTGCATACTTAAATTCTGGATGGCTGTATCCCAATTGGATGATTCCATTGCTTCGTTAGCCAGGCATTGATAAGAGATGTCTGACGATAAATATTTCATTTTTTGTTTTCCTCCACTGTACACCGGACGGCTGATGTCGAATTGAAAGTCACCGTCATAGTGGAATATGAACAACACCTCTCTGTCTGACATGCTATCATTAAATCACAGGAAAATTATGCAGATATCAGTAAAATGTAGGCAGATTCAGAATGACAATTACAACAGATCGGTATTAGACCCATTTCATTTGTCCCTAGCTGCTATTCAAACAGTATTCAGACCGTATTCCACCTATTCTCCTATTGTTCATCAATCAGCAAGACAACCAACTCCAATTGGATGAGATACTGACGTTGAAGTATCCATGTTTGCAAGATCAATATAGAAAACTATACAAACATACAAACTATACAATAACATTTATGGATTTACTGATGCACACTAAACATAAATAAAATGGAATGCACGACCCACCATAGCTCCAGCCGCTGGATTCAACAGAACCCTGAAAACGACTACACAGAATGTTTCAAAATGACGCTCTCTCAAACAGTTCTAGGGTATTCATGATGAGAGTGGATTTTCGACAGTTCTAGGGTTAACAAGAATGAAATAAAGGAGAATGTGTACTCTATTGATGAAAGTGGGTTTTCCACAAACCCTTCAAACAGAAAGTTCTTCTATAAGCATTAAAGAAAGCCTGGTTTAGAGACCGGGTACTCTAATGATGACAGAGGATTTTACAGAGATCTAGGGTTAACAAGAATGCATTAATGGAGATAAATCACGGTTACGATGTGACATTAGAGAAGATAGTGCATTAATATGTGTGTTAATGTACAAACCTACCTCTTAATGAAGTCCAACAACCGATTCACAGAAGTTTTTTTACATGGTTTCTGAAAGGGAAAAAATCGCCATACAAAAGTCGAGGAGAGGAATAAATGAGAGTTGTAAGCAAAACACACTCGGGACAAGAGAAATAGAGATGTCGCATAATGGCCGATATCGGCCAATATGACTGCCGATATCAGCCATAGAGCCAAAATACGAAAAAAAATATAAATACAGACCTTGAGGACCTAATCCGATAATACAGTTTTCTTGGGACCCCATCAGTGGTATAGGGACCTACAGGGATTTATTTCGTAGTTTCCTCTAAAATATATTAACAACAATGACCATAAGGTTTTAGTGAAATATAATAATATTAAAGAAATTTGGAGGGAATATTTTAGTAAACTTTAAATGAATACTATATATAAGATATAAGAACAAGAGATGATATTTCGTTAGCAAAACATAATTTTTCTACAAAATTAGGGTGGTAGAAGTGAAGAAGTCATTGATACAAATGAAGATATGAAAGACTACAAGATAGAGGCTTGGATGTGCATAAAAAAAAAAAAAAAACAGACTCTTTATAATATATTAATGACCAAAAAATATCATATGAATGAAAAAGAAGTGTTGTTGTACCTCAATATGATTACGAGACCTAGATATAATAGAAAAGTGGACTAGTGGCATTGCTTAAACCCTCCATATGCCCAAATAGGGTTTTGTACACAACGAACAGTGAACAAGAGCAGACATAAGAGCACAGCCAAGGGGAGAACGCATTGATCTACACTAATTTCATGAGAAAAAAAAACAATTAGGAGCTTCCAACTTGTAAGTAGATGATTCTTATATGCAGGTTTTGTTCTTGTTAATCCATTTTAAATGATCTAAAACATCTATATAGTCGGCGTTCCACAATAGTAATGATTCCATGTTAATTTTTCAATTCTAGTTGTGTTCTAATGCATGATTGATCTCGATGCTCTGCTTGTTTTCTTCTAGCTCACGTTGGAATCCATGTTAGGAAGCAACCCTTGGTTTTTCGACCATGTTGATACCATGATCACGCTTGTTTCTTCATCTAGTCATTGTCTTTCACGTTCCAAATGCAGAACTTTAGTTCCATGATCACTAAACAAGCTTAAAATCTGCCACTAAAAGTACCAAAAACCGCCACTGAAAAGAATAGCAACTGTGAGTGCCTAAAAGTTACGGACTCAGATTAGGTAAGTGTGAGACTCGTGATTTGTTGTTTAAGCTTCTTTGAGGGAAATAGATCGCCTAAGAACCTGAAAGGGAAGGAGAAATTGAGATCAGAGACCCTGGCTGCCGTCAGCCGAATGCTCTCCGATGCCTGAGTTAGTGCTATCACTGAACAAAGGATAGAGATGAGAGGCAAGTATGCTAGTATTGCATGTTAAGGCATTATCAGGCATACCTGAGAAGGGATTGGTACCCCTCACTACAAGAAAAACTGCATTTAGCTGGCCGCCAGTAAAACCAATAGCGTCAGTTACTCGGCCACCGGTAGGCGTCGGTACATGTTCGAACGTTAAAAGTTTTAGCGGCGACTAGTGGCCGCCGCTATTGTTTTTTGTCGCGGCGGCCCTAGCTGCCGGTAAAAGAAATTCGTGGGTTTGTGGGACGACGAAGAAAATTTTTTGCGTCACCCATTGGCCGCCGGTAATATTAAAAATGGCCGCCGGTAAAAACTTTTTTTTATATGACCGCTGCTGAAAGCAGTATATTTAAAAAAAAACGTTGCTTTTAGCGGCGGTCATGTGGTCGTCGCTAAAAGCAGTTTATTTTTTTTTAAACAATTTGCAGGCCACAATAAGCACAAAAATACCTGCCAATAATTTACAAAGATCCATCTTAGATATTCTTACAACTAAGGTAGCAATAATATCATTTCTATAGAAACTTTATGCACAAGCTTACGTATACATATTTAACCCACACAACTCAAGTTACCTAGTGTTGCCATATCGATGTTCTATACTACAAAAATCAAGTGTAAAAAATTATCCATCATGAATAAAATAAAATTAATAATAAAAATGGATGATGTGGCATCAAGTTATTGACTTACAAAAAAATGTACAAGTAAAAGATCTCCAACTAAACCATCCTGAATTAGGTAGAGTAGATAAGAACAGAATAGAAGATGAATACTACTAGTACAAGTATGTTGAGAAACACCATTCATAAAGTCAAATAATGAAATAAAATAAAATAAATAATAAAAATGGATGATGTGGCATCAAGTTATTGACTTACAAAAAAATGTACAAGTAAAAGATCTCCAACTAAACCATCCTGAATTAGGTAGAGTAGATAAGAACAGAATAGAAGATGAATACTACTAGTACAAGTATGTTGAGAAACACCATTCATAAAGTCAAATAATGAAGTGGAACATCGACAGTACAACATGAGCCTGTATTTGTGTGTGTGATGAGGAAAGATACAGAAAACCCATGGCCACATCTATGCATTCAGCATGAGAAACAATGAAACAACCCATGGCCACTTCCTCATATTTCATATTGTTGATTCTAAACCAGTGGGAAAACGGTACACTTGATGGGTGCCACAAGAGGGGGGAAACTAAACACATTTAATTGTTCATCCCCACCTTTGCTAGGCCTCATATAGAAAGAATGCTCAAACAGACAGTAGTTTATCCATCCAATACCGAAAGATGGTTCGATCACTAATGGAGTAAAAACCCTCTGGTGTTCCTTCTTCTTCTCTTTAGAGACTGATACCATGTTTTTTGTGATTTTGACAGCTTTTCCAAGAGTGCAGACATTGAACTCCACCTCCCCATTAGATTCTAGAGCGCCTTTCATTTCCATAGCTTCAGTTTCACTCATAGCCTTCCAAAATAAGAACTCGTTTTGTAAGTGAGCTGGAAATATCTGACGAGATTTTTACTACTAGTTCTGCAAGGATAAATAATCATAATTTACCTCCAAAGCTTCTGTTAATTAGTATGGCTCACTATTAATTAGTAAGTCTTAGTTAACCGGGCTCCTGGATTGCCCAAGTTGTACTTTGATTAGAAGTAGGCCTATTATAGTAAGTCTATTGTGATTAGAAGTAGGGTTTGGGTGTAACAAGGTTTGGGGCTGATATTATGAATAGAGTCTCGGAGTCTCTAGGATGTACACCTCTATTCTGATTGCATAGTGATTCTCCTGTTTTCCCCGTGGACGTAGGCCAAAAGACGAACCACGTAAATCTTTGGGTTCTTCTGTGCGTGATTGATCTCTTCTCGTAGCCCTAGATCACAACAGCTTCAACAACCATCTTTTGGCTCCCCTTGAAGGCAAGACCCAACTCCTTTTTTACTGGATCGAGCTATGATCAATTTCTGAAAAAATTAACACTGCATGAATCATCTGTGAAATTGCACTCCATGGAACTTGAAAATCATTGTCACTAGATTAAACTACACCTCCAATCAATAGATTTGAAGAAAGAAACCCTCAAATCTGAAAAAAAAAAAAAAAAAAAAAGAAAAAAAGAATCGATCTCTTCAGAGAAGAAAACAAAGCTTGGATGGATTTCTTTTTCAAAGGAAAGATTACAATCCACTCACCATAAACTCCCCTTTAAGCTGAGTATACAAAATTTGTACATGGGCAGATCAGAAAGAAATAATTTTAAGCAATGGTCTCCAAAGTCACAGATCACATCAATCTGCAAAATTTCCAATCTTCGAATCAGTTTGGCTATATAGGTGCTTCAGAATTGATCTCATTCCAAGGCATGATTCAATCAGCACCTATATGATTTACTGGGTCCAGTAAATTGCTAGAACATATCATCATATCACCGAAAACTATTCAGGAAAATATTATATTCCAAAGAATAATTTATTTATATCATGCATATATGAAACATTTTCTCATTATACATGTTGTACTAAACATAAGTTATAACTTTATTATTGGGTGGTGTTTATGAATTTGGGAAAATACCATGACCGTCCTTAATTTTCTCATTTAATTCTGTAATGCAATGTATTCCAATACATATACCATCATATGTTCTGTAATTTTGGACACCTCATGAGCAAATATGTTGATGATCCACATACATGATCTAATAGCTTTCTCCCTCCTTTTAGGGAAGAAACTGGATTACTTGACTTGATATAATCATTTAACTGTTTCTTGTACTAGTTCCTGACAGTATAGGATAGGTGTAGTACTATTTCTAATAAAAACTATTAGTTAAGTTCAACAAGTTCTATGGCCGACTGTATGCTTGACTTCAATTCACCTATTATTAGATGGAGGGGCTTAATCACCTGAGTTCTATTGTTAGACATTAGGTAAATCCTGGTACTCCATCTGGTAAATGAGGGTTGCGTCAAACATGCAGTTGGCTATAAAGATTTGCCAGACTTTCATGTTGGTTTCCTGAGGTAGAGCAATTAATCCAAGCTAATATGCATGAATATAAACATTTAACTTAAACAATCATCATCCAACATAAGGAAGTGACGAGAAAACAATTTTATGCCTAGAAAAACCCCTAAAATGGGGGTATGATGAGAGATCACAAACCTGTAAAGTGCCAAGCACCAAGAGAAATATCCCAAGGTCGCTGTGTGCTGTGACATTTGAATGGATTTGATAATATAGTGACATTCCAGCCAGCACAGTGAAAACCCCAATAGTATATCCCATCAACTGAAAGAACAAATGTAGGTGAAATCATAGTGGCTCCCACTGCCTACAGTATCTTGCAATAACTGCCCCTGTTGGCAGGAGCACACCCCATCCATATATAGCCAATGCTCCGTGAGTCACCTTCAGCTGGTCAGAGTTGGAAGAAGAAGAAGAAGAAGAACTACCTGTATAGAAAAGCTTCACTGTAAGTTGCGTCAATTGCATAAACAGAAAGTGAGATCTCACATAGGTGAGATTTTAACCAACATAAGTTAATCTCTATTTCAAACTAATTCATATATTAAAAAAAAAGCATAAAAGCTGCACAAAGAAAAGGCTAAAGATTACGGGTAGGTGCTGCTTGATTGAAATATATATTTTTGTAAATCAAGCTGGATAACCATAAAGAACATAAAGATGAGCAAGACAAATGAATACAGTTCCAACAGTCCATGAGAAACAACACAAAATCTGGATAGTCAAAAGTCTTGGCATGTAACTACTTCTCTTTATGACCAACGCCGTCACTTTTTTTATGTTAGCTAATTCATTAAGGAGGGAAACTTAATGATTTAGCTAACACAATAAGGTCAGTAGTAAAGAGAAGTACTCCTCAAGAGTCTTGGCATGAATCTGAAATGTACCATCTCTGTTCAGAACCATGGGATGCAAGCTTCTGTGTAGCAAAGGTGAAATACATTTGATGAGTGCTAGAGTAATCTTAGACACCCACATGAAACGTAGTTACATAACCCAAGCATGCTAATGACGGTGATTAAAAGACGCTAACCTGTGGAGAAATCAAACAAAACAGTAGTCTTGTACTCATGCATCGTTAGAACGTACTGATTCGGAGTTGAACTCCCAGAGGCAAATATAAGTTGCTACTGAGTAAGGGGAGATGCAGTCTTCAACTGAAATGCCAGGTAAATGGTGGCCCCATTGAGAACAACAATGGGCGTGACATCAGTGGATTGCAATTGGCCCTGATTTACTATGACATCCGAAGCAGACTTACCACGCAAGAAGTATTGCTTAATATCTGCTTTTCCATCTTTACTAATCCAACCCACCATAGCACTGGAACCCAGCATCATTCCATCTTTACTAATTTGTTATTTTTGTGATTTTTTTGGTAAAAGTTATGTTTATGATTGATTCTAATATGTTACTGGTCTGATCAATTTCAAATTGGAAATAATGTCAATTCAAGTAAGTAGATGAGTGTGATCAGTTTTGATTTCTCAAAGATAGGCACTATGAAATAAATAAGGTCAATTCAAGTAAGTAGATGAGTGTCATCAGTTTTGATAACATGTTCCAGTTTTCTCATCCTTAACCATAAGGTCTGTGAACTTGTCAACATGACCTGAAACCTTCAAAACAACTTCAGGTGTGACACAAGGGCAATCCACTTCCAGCATCTTCTCCAGGACGAAATACTGAAAAAAAAATTGAATCAAAGTTTAGCTACAGATTTGCATTCTGATACAAATGTAGAGCTAGATTTTGAAACAGAGTGTTGTATCAATAAATCCAGAACTATCATCGTATTGCCAAATAATAAAAAAGTGTTGATTCACTCATGAAGAATAGAGCTAGTGATTCTGCAGAATGTATTGCAATTTCAATGTTATTGTTTAGAAACCAAAGGGCAATAAAAGATTGTTGCAAAATACTTTGAACACTAGTTATTATAGAGTAGGAACTCTAGAAAGCAGGAAAATAACACTAACAGTCAATTCAAGTTAAACAAAAATTGAACTTACACCACCAGATTTTACAGAATTCAGATTCCCATAATGTAATACAAGTCTTACTTATCCAGCAAATCTGCAATAGATCTAGCCCCTAAGTTAACATAGATACAAAAGTATAAGCAATTCCAAACATGGGTATTCTTGCTCTATGGCTTACCTGCCACTTTTACTCTACAGCGTCCATGCGGCAACGTCATAACCTTGGGAGAGGACTTTTTGAACTTGAACTTTTTGAAGTTGAACCCTGAAATCAGCAAAGACCCATAATCCAATAGAGATGCAATGAGATGAAATCAGAAGGCTCTTCTTTATCTTTGCCCAATTACTTGCCATTTCTAGTGCCTTAGTCCACACACCACAACTCTTTTTTTACCTTGCAACAAATTTATGCAAATATTCAAAACAACAGACCTCATAACTGTCATTTAAACAAGTAAGTTTTATCATAATGATCCACAACAAACCAACAACTAAAACAGAACCATCCTACTTCAACACTATTTAACATCATTATCAAAAATCTAAAAATGTAACATCTTTTGCCTAATCATTCATCTGCTCCCTGCAAAACAAAACCAAATAATAATAATAATAATTAAATTATCTTCTTACAAATCATATAATGCAAAATCATGGTAATATTAAGTAAAAAATAAATAAGTATTTTTACCCCTTCAGAAGGATCTTGTCCCTAGTCAGATAATCGTTGTCTTATCTCAGCAATAATGGCACGCATCAACCTCATCTCTTCTTCTTGGTTCTTCTTTCTCTCCTCCATTTGCTGTAGTTTTTTATTCACTGAGCTTAGTTCACCAACAACCTCATCAAAAGCGGCTTGAGATTGGCACGACGTGGAGCCAAAGACTGAAGTGGGTGTTGGACCTAGCCCATAGCGACGTACACGACCGTGCCGCTCTTCTCCCATCACCTAAGGATATATCTCATCACCTATGGAGCTAGAAGATCGTCCTTCTTGTGTGGCACTCAGTTCCTTAAACTTTGATTGAATGGAAAAAATAATTAGTGTCATTATGATCAAATTGAGGTTTATTGTTAAAATTATCAACGTACGTACAATGGTTTCCGCTGATTTCTCATCAACGGGAGTCCCGTCCTTCCGACTATGGGTGCAAAGGAAGAGATCCGCCCGAGAAGGTATACTCCCATCAGTCCTGCTCCGAGTCTATCCATGTACAAAGTTAATTTCATTACAAAGTTGAATGTCAACGTAATTTCTAAAATAATAAATAATATAATGAACCCATATACCTCCTCATCTCTATATCGAGCAAAACTCTTCGTCCCCCCTGTATGTTTAAGTGTTTGTTTACTACAATTGGCCTTATTTTTCGAAGCCACGACCTACATTGTTTCAACAATATTGCAACAATTTAAAGGCACAAGCAAAAAAGACTTTTTCACTAAAACATTTTAACAATGGTTTTCTACCTGAACCTCTGGATTGCCCCAATATTGCACAAGCCAGGCCCAATCTTCACAAGAAACATCAGGGGGTAAATGTTGAAGTCGTTCCTCATTTGTAGTCCACAACAAATAGTACTTATCCTTAAGGTCCTTTTTATAATCTCTGTATTTCTTCCCTAAACTTTGTTGAACCCACTTTTTCCTCTCATCATCAACCACCGCGTGGTCCTGAGATTCAAGATTAAATAAGGATCACGTGAAGTGATTAACTAAAGAAGGGAGATGTACTAGTATGCAAAAATATTCTTACTATTTACCTGGATATGCTTCCACATTTTCTCTTTTGCTTCCTCTGGAACGTCAACCCATTTCGTCACCTGTAATGGTGCATTACCAGGTGTCCTTACAATTATTCCGCATAATGTGGCAAAAGGCCTAGCATTTTCACCTACAGGCTGCCCTTCTGCATTGAACTGCACAATTAGTTTATCATCGGGCCGCCTATTAAACAATTTAATGCCTCGGTTGCTCCCTCGAGTCCTCTTTCTCCCAATGTTAGAATCTGTTTTCAAAGTTTAAAAGTTGATAACCCATACAATACTAAAGAATAATTTGATATCTTTGATCTATCAAATTTAAGTCTACTTTTATCTATAAAATTTAAGTAATCTTACTTGAATTGCTGCCAATCCCCCCAACCTTTGTAGGGGTAGGCTGGTTAATCCCCTCAACCTCTGTAGGGGTAGGCTGACTCTGGGTCTCAAATGGCCCCTCTGTAGGCTGGGGAGGGGGATGTACGGATGAACTCTGACTAGATCCGTTTCTGCTCCGACGAATCATCGCTATCTATTTAATTACCTAAATCACATAATCAAATATAATCCATCAAGAATATAGATCTGAATTAAATAAGTAGACAATAAATGGGCAATAATGTGACAAAAAACATATTTTTAAACTCTTGCATCTTAAGGATCTGTTTGGGAAGGGGGGGGAATGGGGGGGAGGAAAAAAATGGGGGGAAAGTGGAGGGAAAGTGATTTTGGGGGGTGTTTGGGAAGGGGGGGAGGGAAAATGGGGGATGGGGAAATGGAGGGAAAAAGTTGCCTTTTTGCCTCAAAAATTTTCCCCCCAAAACAAGGGGGAAAATGAGGGGAAAGTGATGATGGAGTGATGAAATGACTAAAATGCCCTTAGACTCTATTTGAATTTTTTTCAAAAGTAAGGGGAAAATAGTCTTTTTTTCTGTACCTCACTAACAAACAAAATTATACTTTTTCACTTTCCTTCCCCTTACTTTTTTACTTCCCAAACAAGAGGAGGGAAAATTAATTTTCCCTCCCCTCCCCTTCATTTTCCTTCCCCCTCAAATTTTCCCTCCCCTCCCCTCCCCTCCCCTCCTCCCTTCCCAAACGGACCCTAAAAGGATTGCTTACATCTTAAAAGGAATATACATGCTCAATAGAGATATCAACAAAAGACACTAAATTCCATAAGAATGTGATGGCAAAGAAACAAATTAATATATAATTAGGAGGATATTAAGAATCTAAACTCAACTTCAATACATGCTAGCAATCTTAATCATCAACAATGTCAATGGAGATATCATCTCCATCACCATCGTTAGTAGAGGTATCATCTCCTTCACCATCATTAATAAAGGTATCATCTACTTCATGTTCTTGGGTTTGATGAGGAAAAACAATATTTGCATCAAGAACCACTCCTTCAATATCAGGTCTATTCCAAGTGATAACACCATCATTGGTGTCTACCATACCTATTGATTCAATGTGCAAATTGAGCTCAATTTGTTGGCAAGGATCCACTTCCGACTCCATATCGTATAAGTCTCGAGGTATTATCTTTATCGCGACATGCCAATTGGAATCGATGGTGTCTTGGATGTAAAAAACTTGTTGTGCCTGATTTGCAAGAATAAATGGTTCATTGGTATTTAAGGTCCGTGTGAAGTTCACACAGGTGAATCCATACTCATCTTGCTTGATTCCTCTACCACCACTGTTCATTACGTCCCACCAATCACATTTGAATAACACGATCCGATTCCCATCGATATACTGTAACTCCACAACATCGTTTAAGACACCATAATAGCCAACATTGCCGGTCATCGAGCTCGAGTCTCTTGCGCTTGCAAAGCTCGATGTCTCTGCAGTTAAGAAAACTCCACAATTTTGAGTTTTCCTTTGTCTCTCACGATCTTTTGTGTGAAAGCGAAAGCCATTTACGATGTACCCCTTAAAGCACCTCACTGCTCGAAGTGGAGGCATAGCTAATGCTTGTAGTTGTGAATTTGCATGCCTCTATATGTAGAGATTTCACCTGGTGCACCCTTAGTGGGGGTAGGTGGAGATACTGTCTGGTCGAATCAAGAGATGACCCCTGGTATCAATGTGGATGTGATTGATCAAGACAACACCTGATCATTATCCGGCACCTGTCTTATCTGTCAGCACGTTCTGTAACGTAGCCGTAACTTTATGGAAGTACAATCATGGTCTAGTACTCATCTCTGTGGACGGACCGAGCTGAAGATGATACTGAGACCATATTCAGATGCATCCTGACACTATTACCGAGGTGCCTTATACTGAGATCGAGATGAGCCCAGTCGGTACCCTTACCGAGGCTAGCTCAAGCTTGGCGCAAGCTGTCACTGTCTGCCGAGCTGAGACGAGATGTCTAGCTGGTACCACTATCGAGCTAGATGAATCTTGGCACTCTGGCCGAACTTAGATACCGAGACCGGGATGAGCTGGGCCGGTACCGTTTATCGAGACTAGCGTAATCCTACTCTTAGGAAAACACCCCACACAATTGCCCCCCCCCCCCAGCTCGCGACCTTTTGGGGTTCTCTAATTTTTTGAGGTCGAGACCTGAGTATCGTGTTGAGAGGATCTGAGGTATTAATTGAATTTTATCTCGGACGTTCACTGATGACATCTGATGTTTATCATGAAGTTTGTTTGCCTTCCGGAGACAATAAATAGCACAACGGTGACGCTTCGTCTGCCCGAGGTGATAAATATTAGGTTGGTGACGCTTCATCAGCCTGAGGCAATAAATATAGCGTCTGAATCTCTATGCCAGATGACCGGCAGTGCCATATGTCTCCATCTGGTTGGTCGTTCAGCGAAATCGAAGCGACGCGTGCCTTCAAGAATTTGAACGGGCGCCATTCCGTCTATAAATAGGGTTTTTCCTCCTTCGTCTCTTCACTTTGGGCATTCATCGGAGAGAGCTCTGCTGCAAGAGAGAAGGAAACCCTATCGGAGCCCTGCTAGAACTCTGACTTAGAGAACCGAAATCCGGAGACTGTCTCCTTTATGTGAGTCTTCCTCCTTGTCCCTGTCTTTTGCGCACCGCCTTTTCTGTCTTAGGGGTTCTACTCTAGGGTTTAGGGTTTCCGTTTCTCCCTTTTTCCGGTATCACCATATGTAGAAAAATGGGATCTTATAGGAGTTGGGCGGAGACCTCGGAGGTCATGGCTGGTTTCAGGGAGATGTATGGGATCCCAGAGGACGTCCCAACAAGACTGGATAACTCAAAGGATCTCTTCGAGGGTTACTCCTTCCGGGATGGCTAGATGTCATTCCCGTTAGTCTCAATAATAGAGGGAGGGGTTAGGTTCCCCGTCCACCCTCTTCTTAGGGCCTGCTTGGAGACATGGCACCTCGGCCCATGCCAGTTGATGCCCAATGGCTTCAAGGTCATAATGGGCGTTGCCGAGCTCAACAAGATATTGGGCATAAACCTCAGTGTCCATGACATCGAAGACGTATATGACCTGTACAAGACCGCCGAGGACAGTTATAGTTATTATCTCCGGGGGAAGCCAAAGATGGAGCCCTTCGTCCACGATTTGGAGGACTCAAACAGACATGCCGGGGACGATCATCTGCTCGTCTCTGGCAACCAGGAGTTCGGCAAGGACGAGACCGAGGCGGAGAAATTGTACAAGATTCCTCGACACTTCGGGGTTCCTCCAAGTAATTACCGAGCTCAGAGTGCTCGTTTTTCTTCCTTCTATTGTCTTGCCAAGCTGATGTTATCTTCTGTCATGCAGAGATCAGCCAGAGGAAGCTGGGAGTTGAGCGCACCGACTGGAAACGGAACGACAACTGGCTGAAACTCGTGCGCAAGTATCAAGGCCATAACGGGCGAGCTGCCTGGTCCTTGCTCGGATACGAGCCAAGGTACCACACGTACATCAAGAGGAAGGAACTCTCACCCGCCAACTCGGAGGCTGTTGATTTGGCCCAGCTCGTAGAGAGCTACTTGTCCCCCTCCAACCGTGAAGAAGAAAGGGGAGAGGAGATGGAGAAAAGACGCCCTGTTGTGAAAGTGAAAGACCTGGGGGCAAAACTTTTTAAGAGGTCGAGCCCCTTCCACCTCTGCGGTCTCGGGGAGCACCGAGGTTCCCGCTGATGGTGCTGCTGCTGCTGTTGCCGCCGGCACTGCTGCTGGAACTGCTATTGTTATTGCTAGTGTAGGTCCAGCTCGGCAGCGTTCCGCCGAGACTCCAAGAGAGGGAGGCCGGGCTGAGAAGAGGTCGCGGTCTGAGGGCCGTAGCTCGGGAGCTCAGCAGCACCTTACCGAAGAGGCTAGAGAGAAGGCCCTAAGGGAGAAAAGGCACTGGGGTGAGGGCTTAACAAAGAAGGCACCGGGGAGTTGAAGGCGGCTGAGGAGAAAATAAGCAGTCAGGGGGCAGAGATCGAGTTCGCGCTTAAAGAGCTTTCCGATGTGAAGGCCGAGATCCACCTGCTGAAAGGCGCAGCTGCGGTCAAGGATAAACGGATTCTCGAACTGGAGGCCGAGCTAGCAAAGCGGGATGCCAAGCTCGAAGAGGCACTCAAGGAGAAGAAAGCCGAACTCCAAGGATCGCTTCAAGCTCATACTCTCTTGGAGGCAGCTACAAGAGCGTATAAGGCCCAAGTCGAGAACATCAGCTCGGCGTTGTTTGAGCTCCAGCGCCGAGCTGCACTGAAGAAGGCAGGGATTCCAGAAGATCATCCTGTCTATCAGGACCTGCCCAAGTTTACTCGCCCTGAGCCAGAGCCGAGTTCTGCCCCCACTGCTGAAGCTGCTGTGGAAGCTGTCCCAACTCCGCCTAAGGTTGTTCCCCAAGCCACCACGACTGAGCCTTTTGACTTCACGTCGAGGCTACTGACTCTTGAAATTGTATTATTGTATTTTTTTTCTTTTTCTTTTTTATGTAAAGAACTCTGTAACCATTCTTTTATCAATGAAGAGAATTTTACATTCACACTTGCCTCCTCATTTTCTCTGATAACAATACGTGTGTGCTTGACTTTTGTTCCACAATTGGGCTCTTAGCATAAACGCCTAATTTTTGACCAAGTAGTTGAGTTCAGTTCAATAACCGGAACTGAGTGACTATTGGGCAATAATGACTTTGGTTCCTTAACCAGAAGTGACTTAGGCAAATTGAACTTGGTATAATAACTGGAATTCTAATTGCGCTGAAGTTTTAAATAACTTTAAGAAGTACCAGCACCTTTAGAGATAGAAAATTCATAGCTGGTTCCGCAACCTAACTAGATTCTCATAGGAAGTCATCAGGTCCTTCAACTGCATAGTTGGTTCCATAACCGAACTAGGATAGCCGCCGAGTTCCATAACTTGGCGAGCTGCTCGTTTGGTCCCGTGACCAGGCTGGCAGGTTCTATAACCGAGCCGAGATTTTGGTCGAGTTCCATAATTGCGACTCTCTGCAGCTGGTTCCGTAAACGAGCAATCGTCTCTTCTGTGCTGGTGATGTCACCGAGCTGAGACTGCTGCCGAGTTCTATAACTAAGGCACTTTGCAGCTGGTTCTGTAACCGAGCTGTCGTCTCTTCTGTGCTGGTGCGGTCACCGAGTTGAGACTACTGCCGAGTTCTAAGGCGGCACTTTGCAGTTAGTTCTGTAACCGAGCTGCCATCTCTTCTATGCTGGTGCTATCACCGAGCTGAGACTTCTGCCGAGTTCCATAACTGCGGCACTTTGCAGTTGGTTCTGTAACCGAGCTGTCGTCTCTTCTGTGCCGGTGCTGTCACCAAGCTGAGACTTCTGTCGAGTTCCATAACTACGGCACTTTGCAGCTAGTTCTGTAACCGAGCTATTGTCTCTTCTGTGCTGGTGCTGTCACCGAGATGAGACTTCTGCCGAGTTTCATAGCTGCGGCACTTTGCAGCTGGTTTTGTAACCAAGTTGTCATCTCTTCTGTGCTGGTGCGGTCACCGAGCTGAGACTGCTACCGAGTTCCATAACTTGGCGAGGGTTTGTAAGTGAAGCTGTCCGGGTTGTGGCTGGTGCTATCACCGAGGCCATTGTCGGGTCTTGATAAGTCGAGGTTGGTGTTGCCATAGAGGCCCGACATTGAAGCTGTGTAGCAGAGGCTGGTGCACGTCACTGAGGCCGTTGCTGACGTTATGTTTCATGTTTGAAGAAGCTGGGCTGAGGCTGGTGCTATCACCGAGGCCCCAGTCGAAGCTGTGAGGATTGGAACTGTCTGAGCTGTGGCTGGTGCTATCACCAAGCCTTTGCCGGAGCTGTTCAAGATTGAGATTGTCCGAGCAGTAGCTGGTGCTATCACCGAGGCCGCTAAGAAGCTGAGTTGTGGTCGGTGCTGTCACCGAGGCCGCAGCTGAAACTCCTGCTGGGTTGTGCTTCTACCCGAGTCGTGGTTGGTGATATCGACGAGGCCACTGTTGGAGCTATCGCGATCGGAACTGTCTGAGCAGCGGATGGCGGTGTCACCAAACCGGGACTTGAGGATGAAGACTGCATGGCTATTCAAGGAACTGTTTCCATGACCGCCGTTTCTTTTTTCTGAGGGAGGGGTCCCGCCAGAGATTGAAGCTCTGGTGAGCTCGAGCTCGAGCTTCGTATTGGTTCGCCCTGGCGACCAGTGCTTTCACCGTGACTATGGGGAACCGAATGAGGTCCCTTTGAAGCTTGCTGCCTGGCAACGGAGCTTGCTTGAAGGATGCGAGGGCCGCGGTTGCGGGTCCTGGTATCAACAACGGATGGATCTTCATCATTATCGCTGTCGCGATCTACCTGGTGGAGGAAATGACGAGACCAAACTGCTGCTGGGACTTTTGCTCCGCGGGGGAGTTTCCAGCTGGGCAGCACCTGCTAAGGGTGCTCCGGTGGAGGAGCGCTTTGCTAGGGAGGTGCTGTCACCCCTTTTGCTGATTAACCTGTCTGAGTTATAGGTCGTCCCACGCCTGTAGCATCAGACTTTTACTGGATCTCGTTCGACAGGGGGTCGTCGATGACAGTGGCTGGGCTTTGCAGATCCTTTGCCACTACTAGAGGCATGGCTTTTTTATCGTATTTCCCACATCAGAGCTTATTATTCATTTTCCATTTTACAGATCAATAGAGTAGTATTATACCTCTCCGATGACGTCATAAAAGAGTAAGAATTCAGCCTAGTGTGAACTCCCTACTTTCAGCAATCTTTCTTGTCATGATAACTATCTCTGCAAAAGACCAAAAATCAGTTGTTAGTTCCATGCATCCAACAATAACATATACAAATTCAAATTTCACACCAATCATGAAATCAGGCATCCTTCCTTGATGCCCTCGGATATGTGAGTAGGTTGGATGTTTTCCTCCCAAATAAAAAATTGTTGCATTTCAAGTCAGCCAGTATGGAAAGGAGCTTGTTAGAGGCTAAGCATCCTATCAAATCTTATTCTTATAGTACCAAAATTTCTCAGCACTATAAATAACTAATCACGAATCTTTTTTTTTTTTTAAATCAGGTGAGGTGAATTGCTTGGAAATTGTGGCAATCTAAGCATACTCCCAGCTAACCACAAAAATGCATTCACAATCACAAATAAATGCATTCACAATCAGCCAACTGCAAAAATGCAACATCAAGAATCTCTTCCTAAAAGAGAGAAAAAGAAATCAAGGAACAAACAAAGAAATAGTAAAAACTAAAAAAACAGTCATCCGATTTGAATCTAAAAACTTCAACTTTCACATCATTCAAATTCTTCTAAAACCAGTCTCCACACAAACTCAACAATCTAGATCTCTCCTAAACCCATAACAAACAAACAAAAAAAAAAAAAAAACACATCATCAGAATCACAACTATAAAGACAGATTGGAGAAGGGGAGGAAGAACAAATTAAAAATGAAAACCAATTATCAGGACATCTCAAATTAAAAATGAAAACAAAAGACAGATTGGAGAAGGGGAGGAAGAACACAAAACCTGCAACAGAACCCCCATCCACCGCCCAATTCCCCTGAATCCGACACAAATCACGTCCAAAATCCTCACCTCGTATCGTTTTCGGTAGTGGATTTCGACCAAATCCAGTCAAAAACCTATATCAAGTTGATTCGTAATCCTTAACCCTAGAAATCTCCATGAACAGCAAGCAAAACTCAATTTTAGCCCAGATCTCTCATCCACGGCTCCTCTACGATTCCTAGCCAAAGCTATCTGAAACCGAAGCAGCTGCCAATGAGTCCTCGCTGAAAACGCAAAACAAACCTTCAACAACTGCAGCTTTGTCCAAATTCCACCACGGGTCAACTTCGAAGCTCGAAAACCCTAAATTCGCCAATAGATTTCCTTTTGCAAGCGATTTCTTCAGATCTCGTCAAACCCTCGAGCGGAAACGAAGCAAAAATTGAGGAAATCCTTCGGGTTTGGGATCAAAGAGGATTAGCAAAGATAGCTTTTCATCAGTTTAGTGAAAACGGGACATATAAAAGGTGGAAGACCTTTTAGCAGCGGGAAATTTCATCTGCTGCTGACACTCTAAAAGAATTTCAAATTTGCGACGGAATATTGTATCTGCCGGCTCTTTAGCAGCGGAAAATCAAAACCGCCACTATTTAAGTGTCAATAAACCTCACTTTTCTTGTAGTGATAGTTTTTGTTCCCTTTGCTCTAAACCATGATGTTTCTTGTTATTTAATGGTTCTAGAACTTTTGTTGCTGTAGCATGAACCACATGACCATGAGGTTTGGATCTTCTTGGTTTTTCCAGAATGGATGTTTGGTTTGCATCGATTTCTAGGTGGTTTTGCATCAAAACTATGTTCAGATGTTACATCTATGATCTATGTATGATTCCTCATGATTTAACTCAAATTTAGTGGTGTTTAATGATCTGAAACTTGGCCGAAACAGATCATAAAAAGAGGGACCCCATGGCTAATCCTATAAGGACCTTGTGCATCGTTTTGATGTAAAATATTTGGATATTGGTGTAAACTTCTAGTCTAATGTTTCCCTCATGTTAACCATCAGTTTGTACATGTTTTTAAACCACTAAACCATGTATTGGATTCTTGCTCAGATGACCCATGTTGTTCTAGTTGAAACCCTTCTTGTTCTATTGTTGCAAATTGGGGTTTTGATATTTCGTGTTTGTTACCAGATATACGTTGTTTTCTTCTGATGATTTCACTCAAGATGTATCCTGCAAATTGTATTTCATTCAAATTCTTAATAGGGGTTGATTCCATTTGGATTTGATTGGCAACAAAATTATGCATGTTCGAAATTTTCTGTACGAATCAGTCGTGTTTTGACCAGTTTTCATTGGTCAAGCAGTTGAATTAAAAACATGATTTAAATTCTTGGTCGATACCGATACAATAATTTCATTCGTATCAGTCTCAATGTCACCCTGTCAAAACATCCCCAAAATATCGGATATTATCTCAAATTATCGGTCCTAACTAATACATTGGCCGATATTTTGAAAATATCGGTCAGAATATCGGCCGACTATATTTAAAGTTGAATATCAACTAACTATATTTCAAGTTTTTTTTTTATTTCAATTCGCCTATTCTACTTCTTTCTTCCTTCTTCCAAATGCGTTAGATGCTACCCTTTTTCTTTCTTAACACCTATTTCACTTCCAAGCCATCAAAAATTTCCTAATTTTTGTCTATTTAGTCCTAAAAAAATCATATGCAATTCTACAGAGGTTAGCATTTTGTATTTCTTTCTTTGCAATTCTTTAATAAGATTATTTACATATAACTTAGAAATGGTGATTGCATGCTCCTTTTGTTGTAGTTACCTTTCATTATCTAAAATCTACACATTTTGAGGCTAGATCTACTATTTGAGGTTTTAAATATTAGGTTTTTTTATTGAAATATTGTAGACCTTTGTAAAATAGATACTCAAATTTGTCATCATTTTAAGTAAATTATAAATGTCCAATTGCTTTGTGCTTTATCATATTACCATAATAAAAATGTGCTGTCTTTATACTCTTGATGATTGAGTGATGAGTGCAAGCTTTATTTTCTTAAATTCCACACTAATAGATAGATCATAAGTCATAATTATGGTTGCATTTTATAAAATTTGTGACATTCTAACTTATTTTGGTATATACATCTAAATCAATTTAATTATAAACAGAATTTATATATACAATTTCAGATAAGACAAAAGATACAGCATGTCATGACTTTGGGAGATCAATAATTTGATTATTAGTTCTTGCTAATGGAAAAAAATATTATTTTCTAGTATTTTATAATATTCTAGGTTTTTTTTATATTTTTTCAAACTTTTTTGAACTGGAGAAAAATTCACACCGCGACTGATACCAAACATTATCAGTTTTTGGGGTCGACCGATACCTCAATTTTGAACTATGATTAGAAAGCCCACAATTACTCAAATTGTTAGAGTAAGCTTTCCAACAAATCCAGAATTTCATCAATCTGATGTCGGAGAATAAAGATATGCCCAAAACACTGAACAGGGGTCAAAACTGTCCAATTGCAGAAACTCGTGAATTTTCACTCGTACTTGAGCATCTGACAGCACCAGTCTCTAGGGGATGATAAAATTCCAGAAAAAATCTCAAAACCGGTTGATGTAATTATCTTTCCAATGCCACTGGAATCACCAAAATTAAATCTAAATCGAAGGAGATATGATCATTTTACGAAAGCTATTTTCTGTAATTATCGTGATTCCAGATTTTCTGTTTTGTGCTCGACAAATTCTTTCGGCATCCAAACTCAATCAATTCAATTAGATGGATTTTTCGTGGATTGGTATGAGTCCTGTAACTCTAGTTAAAATTTGGTTTCCATATGAATTGTAAAAAAATTATGCACATTCGGATAAGGCACGTCTCAAAATTTGAATTTGCTGAATTTCTCATTTTTTTATCGGAAACTTGTAAATTCACAGCTCAATCATTTTATATGAGCGTACTGATTGTGTTATGAGTTGTAAATTGTTTCCATTTGACTCATGATGTTTCAACACCACCATAAAGAGTCGTCAAACACAATGGGGACTCCTAGACTGTGGTTGAGGCTTTGGACATGGAGAGTAGTTCCATGTGCCGTAAATTTCTAGATTGCAGCTAGACGATGTAATTTGATGTGATATTGGTTGCATAGCACAATTGGCAGCGCAACTGCCACTAATACTAGAGTGTGAACCTTTCATAGTAGGGTGATTCGCTAGGTGTGGACCTTTTCCAGTCAGGATAAGTACTAGGTGTGGACAAGGGGGTGGGTTGGGAGGGTTGGTATAAATTATGGATACGCCAGTGTCAATGTACCTATTTATATCAATTGTGATTTATTGTTTAAATTATCGGAAAATAGAAGTCATGAATCATTGTGTGATTCCTTTATTAATCTTGTCATCCGTTGAAATTATTTCATGAGACATCAATAATTGTCTATTGTTCTAGTTCGCATTGTTCTTCAGTTATCATTATTCACTAGCAAAAACAAGCCCGTGCTATCTATCTATGTATCACAAAAATCAAAATAGGACAAAAAATCTAAATGGTAGAAACACAAACAACATGTAAAGAGGAATAGAAGAATAAAAAAATAATTGAGATTTCTGATGGTATTCAAGCGAATGTGAAAATTTCAAGCAGCAATGTGAAAATGCTTGGAAGAGGTAAGGATCTGGTGAAGGAGAGAGAGAGAGAGAGAGAAGAACATGTCTAATATTTCAATTGAGACATTTGCTTTATATATATATATATATATATATTGGATATTCAATGAGTCATATAAAATGACTTCTCTTTGGGAAAGCAATGTCCAATACTTGTAGATAAAAACAACTAATGATTATTTCATTTAAGCAAACATATGATAAAATTTGCTAAGAGGACTACATATCAAAATAAATTTAAAAAACCATAGAAAAATGAATATATAAGAAAAATCTCAATTATAATGAAAGAATGTTTGAATTAGAGGTACACATTTCAATAGCGAGAATTTGAGACAATTATAAGGCATAATGTCAAAAGGTAAATCCAAATGCTTGAATCTGATACCCACGGTAAACATGCCACTAGGGTTGTCAAAATGTCATACGACCTATTAACACGACACGAACCCACACGATAGTAATGAGTTTGGGTTGACTCTTAATGGGTTCGGGTTGTTAACGGGTCAAACCCGTTACCACGTTATATTAACGAGTCGTGTACGAATTAAACCAGTAACCCGTTAACAACCCGCTTAACCCAGTAAATTTTTTTTACTCTCTAAATGTAACTAGAATTAATTTATATTCATAAAGAAGAAATTGAAATTTATTATTTTATAGTGGGTTTTTAGGTGGGATCCACTCGAGTTCCTCACTTACAATTTCATGTGGCTTATATATTTTTCTCCTTTTATATTTTGTATAATTTTTTTTTAATTTTCGAAATGACTTAATTACTTAACAGGTTAACGGGTTGGGTCGTGTAACCCATTAAATTAACGGGTCGTGTTCGGGTTAGATTTTTTTACCCGTTAAGTTAACAGGTCGGGTAGGGGTTGAGATGATTTTAATCCGAATTCGTTAACCCGTAACTCGAATTCGTTAACACAACACGATTGACAGCCCTACATGCCACGATCCTTCTAAGCCACAAATATTTTTTTTCAGATTTTAAGCTAGTAGTTATCACATAATCTAGAATGAAATTTAAACTTCATAATCTATAATGAAATTTAAACTTCCCAAACCACGACTAAACGAGAACAGGCAATACATCCTACAACAAAATTAACTAATTAAAATCTCCTAAAACTCAAGCAAGTAACAAACCTTCCAAAGGAAATGTGAATCATAGGTCACAACGAAGAATACTTCTCTCTGCCTTTTTTTTTTTGTGCTTAAAAATGATGAATACTTCACGACTGCATTTAATAGGAAGATTTTTTCAATAGATCAACGAACACAACTATACAAAAAATTGCAAGAAATCAACATAACTCATCAAAAGAAACAAATTTCAAAATAAATCCATTTACAACCACAATCTTTAGCCAAACACACACCATGACATCTATACAAATCCAAAACCCTTAAACTACTCCATCCACATACATGTAAAATGAAAAATCCACTGCCCAAACTTAGAAGCAAAGAATTATCATACAAAAATCATTCAAAATTGAACAATGTTTGTCAAATCACCATAACAACAAACATCACCATTTGAGGGAGCCGCCTCACCAGAGGAGGATCGATCAAGGAGCCATCTGGGTTGTTAGATCAATGGTCATGGTTGTCCTTGTATCTAATGGCGGACTTGTAGAAGTTGTAGCACAAGATCTCTTGGTAGAAGTTGAAAAGTGATGAGAGGAGTTAAAGAGTAATGGGAGGGAGTTATTGGAGAAGTGATGCAGGCCCTATGGTTAAGGCTTGTGTGGAAAGTGCTAAAAGCACAATGGGTGTCGAAGTACGAGTCTGAAGACACAATAAATCTCCGCAGAGATAATAAACGAGGACACACCTCAATGGGAAAACCCAATTTCATTAATCAACTCTCTAAGAAATAATTCTCTACAATGCCATATAAATAATAAAAGAAGACTTAAGCCTTAAGAAGCCTAATTAAAGTATGAAACTAAATAATATAGGAAATCTAATCCTAATAACAATATTTAAAAAACTAATGATATGAAAAAAAAATTCCTACTACACATGTGGCCATGAGGTCTATGCTGCATCATTCTCCCCCACTTGAAAAAAAGAATTCGACCTCGAGTTTGGAAAATATCCACCTGGATCAAAGATCAATCTGACGAATTTTCGATTCGTTGGTCCATCTGCAGCTTCCATATACAGCTTAATGCATAACTGCTTTTGATGGCTGAAATTTGTGTTGATACGCAATTGAACCGTTGGATGCCTTACTTGTAGAACATGCACTATCAAATCATAATCTTTGACTATCCGCTGATCATCTCCCATTTGACATTGTTGATCCCCAAGGACAAAGTCAATTTGAGAGTTTATGTGTGGAATAGCAACAACTTGCTTTTCATCACTTGGTGTTTGCACTTCGGGATTATTAGTACTCATAAAAGAAACTTCAAGGCCAACTATAGATGTTGAATCTTCTGTGTCTAACTCTGACTGATCGATTTGCATATCCGTTGGCAGTGGTTCCTCAACACGGTCTGTTATGTGAGATGACTTTTCTTCTTGAGGAGTAACATCCACCATATGAGACATTTTAAGCATCCGCTCTACACGAATTGCTTCCCAATATACCTCGTGAATGGTCTTGCAGTCACACATTCTCTCCACTATGTCCGGTCTCAAGCCTCTTACAAAACTAATGAAATCATGTTCTTCATCATCTTCGAATCCACACTTGTCTTGGAGCCATTAAAACATGTCAACATAGTCAAGATCAGATAATTCTCCTCGTCTCAAATCAAGAAAGGATCGAAAATAGACTTCATTCTCAAAATATCATATTCCATATTTAGTCGCATATTTGAGTCTTTGAAGATTATTGTAAAATCTAATGATATGGAATTTCGTCTTGGATGTGTGAATGGACGGACCGTTTCTATAGATCTGTCAGCTCCCTCTATTTTTTGCTAGTGGGCTAGGTTCGGGTTCCGTTTGGACCCAACCCGGGTCAGGCCCAAAAGATAGCACGTGTTGTACAAGTGGGAGAGAGTAGGGAACCCCTCCTGCCCTTGGGAGTCGTGCAGGAAGGAAAAAAAAAAAAAAAACACCGTTTCTATATTACCGGCGTCCACTTGGAGAAAAACGAAGGGACTGAACTGCTTCAGTGCGACGATGCTGCAATGACCCCGACATCTGGTTGGTGGCTGTTCCGGGGAGCATTGCTGGCTGGTGAATGTTCCGGGGATCAGTGGAGGCGACCATAGGTGCCAGGTACGCTATTCGTCTCTCTTCTCTGCTCTGCTTTTTCTTCTTCTTTTTTTTTTCTGCTCAGTTTGTGGGAGTTAACGATCAGAGGGCAGCGTCGGTTGGCAAGGCGATGGGTTCGGCTAAGGCAGTGCGGTTCGAAGGGTAAGGGTTATGGGTTCACGTCTGGGACGTGATAGGGGTCAGGGATGTTCCTGGTTGCTGCGGATTTGGTGGGCAAATACAGAGGATGGGGTTGGTGGAAATGGGACGAGGGTGGAGAATGGGGTTCCGTGGTAAGTCTGTCAGCGGGGATTTGGCATGGGAATGGGTAATGGGGATATGCGTAATGAGGTCGAAGATGGGGATTGGGCTGACGGTTTTTTTTTTTTTTTCTTCTTTCGATGATGGGTTCTGGGTTGGTTGAGGGCGGCGGTTTGGTGCTAGGAGATCGGTTTGGTTTTGTCGACTGGGTTTTAGGGTATATGGGTTTGCTGCTTGACGAAGATGGGACTGATGGGACTGGGTCTAGGCACGGTTTTGGGAAGGTAGGGATTTCTGTGGATTGGAAGTTGGGTCATGGAATGATGAACATAAGGGGGTGGATGGTGATAATGGGATGGATTGGCGAATGGATGGACAAGCTCCTATCAGTGACCGGAGGATGACCGGAGCGATGTAGATATTTGCTCTTATACCAATTTGATGCAGGCCCTAGGGTTAGGGTTTGTGTGGGAAGTGCTAAAAGCACAATGGGTACCCAAGTATGTGTCCGAAGACACAATAAATCTCCGGACAATATCTAAAAGACAATAACGAGGACACACCTCAATGGAAAAATCAAATTTCATTAATCTAACTATATGAGAAATAATTCTCTACAATGTCATATAAATAGTAAAAGTCGACTTAAGCCTTAAGAAACCTAATTAAACTAAGAAACTAAATAATATAGAAAATCTAATCCTAATAACAATATTTAAAGAAACTAATGATGTGAAAATAAATTCCTAAATCTACGTGGACCCTACACATGTGGCCATGAGGTTTAGCTGCATCAAGAAGTTACAAACCTTAATAGTAAAAAATCAATAGCGAAGTAGTGGGTGGAGTTGCCAAAATGGAAGGAATTATTGAGAAGTTATCAAATGGTCAAAATAAATTAGAAGGTCAAAATCAATTGACTGATTTCTCAATTGAAATCAATCGGCTTCATATATATAAATTCTATCCATTTTTTTTTATAATTTAGTAGTGTGGATTTATTTACTTACTGAGCCATTTTAACTAAACCTAATATTATTTAACATTCTTCAAATGAAGAGGTAGCGCCGAGAATGATGATGATGACAATGATGATGTTGTTGACAAGTAGACTTGTTTTTTCGAGGGAATGAGTGATGCATTGGAGGTGATTCAAAGAATCTCAGAGATTTTATTAGTTCTTTAGTTTAGCATAGTTGGTTTGGTTATTTAATTCATTTTGGATTGGTAATGAACTATTTATGTGGTTTGACTTATTTAGACTTAAGACATTATTTGGTTAGCTGAATAGATTAAAATATCTAGATTATGTTCTATTATCATGTCATGTCTAAAAAAAATACACTGCAAATGATTTGACCTATTCTCACAATGATCAAAAGGTTTTATCCATCAATATAAGGGCTGGATCAAGTGGAAAGGCTTATATCAGAAACTGGACAATCAAGATGGGGCCAAAGTAAATTCCAAAGATAATTAAAAATGTTCTGAAATTAAAAGAGCATTAAATCAGATCAATATTCCCCGAATGTGGGAGCAAGGTGCTAGATTTTAGATGATTCAGCCTTTGATCAAACACTAAAATATTCGGTTCAATTTGATCAAACGCGAGGAGTTTTATCCATCAATATAAGGGCTTATCAAGTGGAAAGGCATAAATCAGAAATCAGACAATCGAGATGGGCCAAAATAAACTCCAAATATAATTATAAATGTTTCCAAAGCCTGAGATTAGAACAGCATCAAATCAGGTCCAGGTATCAACATAAGATTGCCTCATCGAAATTAGAAGAGAATCAAATCATGTTATCCTAGTTATTGAAAGAGATAACATGACATTTGCAAGGCCCCGGTCCTATAGATAATTATGTTAAGTGGTGATAAATCATGATTCGGGGTGAATTGATAAGTTTAAGTGTTAGGCTAGTGGTTTGAGTGGTTTGACCGCAATTAGACTAGGTTCAGGCTTCGAAAGGGTAGTTTAGTCATTCGGCATTATGAGGGGCATTTTGGGCATTTTCAAAAGTAGGCCAACAAGACTTGTTTGGGTGTCAATTAACTAGGTTAGCACGTTAGTTTATGGGCTGAGAAGTTTTGAGTGTGTTTAGACCAAGTTCAGGGTAAGTGGCAATTTTAGAAAGGTTGAGGGGTTTACCGCAATTCTGAAAGTATGTCAGTCTATCTTGAGCTCGTGTTATTTTATTTCATGAAACTTTCGTTAAAGACCCATCCATACCCATTTTATGCCCGGAAGACCCTCATTTTCTCAAATCTATTATACTAAGGGAATGTAGTCTCCCTTAGTATTGTGACACTTGTCCTCCTTCACATGAAGACACATGTCTTCCTTCAACAAGCCACCTGTCCCTCCACTAACCTCCTAATAACTTCCTCAACAAAATAGTAAAAAGAAGGAAAACAACAGATAATACAATAGTTGTCTACTGAACAAGATGCTAAGGCCATGAACCCCTCTTTGAGACCCACCCTGTTACAAATATATATATCTCATCAATGGCAAAGGGTAATCATGATGTAACTCCATATAATACAGCAGGAAAGAAACTCATTTCATATTCAAACTGCTATAAAATATATATATAAAAGAATACTACGTAAAATACAATTAAAACTTGGGTCTTTTCATCACCAACCACCAACTACCGTAGTAGAAAAACTCTCTCCTACATGGTCAGACCCAACGTGTATCTCACCCCAGTTTGGGCCGACCATATATTCCCATCAATAAATTGGGCCACCGTATAATAAGAGAGTCCGATGGGTCAGTGGGCCAAACAGGGCCCAACTCGCATGGGTCCACCACATAATGGGTCTCCGGTGGGTCCTCCTTCGGATCCACAGATCAGATAGGTCATCGGGTGGCCCACCTGGGTCCCGGTATCAACGCAAGAAATTGAATGGCCAAAACAATGACTGAAACTTAAAAAAAAAAAAAAAAAATTCTCAATTCTTAATTGTTTCCTAAAACACGTCATCTCCTTCTCTCTGATCAAACGATGGTGGGCCAAACAGGGCCCACCTCGCACAGGTCCACCTAATGGGTCACCGGTGGGTCCTCTTTCGGATCCACGGATTGGATGGGTCATCGGGTGGCCCACCTAAGTCCCGGTATCAACGCAGGAAACTGAATAGCCCAAACAATGACTGAAACTTTAAAAAAAAAAATTCTTGCTTCTTAACTGCTTCTTAAAACATGTACTCTCCCTCTCTGATTACCCACCTCGCACGGGTCCACCACCTAATGGGTCACCGGTGGGTCTTCCTTCGGATCCACGGATCGGATGGGTCATCCGATGGCTCACCTGTGTCCCGGTATCAACGCAATAAAATCAAGCGGAACAGCTGTATGACCCAAACAATGATTGAAACTTTAAAAAAAAAAAATTCTCAGCTTCCTAAAATAAGTCCTCTCCCTCTCTCTGATCAGACACTGGATGGTGGGCCAAACAGGGCCCAACTCGCACAAGTCCACCACATAATGGATATCCAGTGGGTCCTCCTTTGGATCTACGGATCGGATGAGTCATCCGGTGGCCCACCCGGGTCCCCGTATCAACGCAAGAAACTGAATGGACCAAACAATGACTGAAACTTAAAAAAAAAATAAAAATTCACGCTTCTTAACTGTTTTCTAAAACACGTACTCTCCCTCTCTTTGATCAGACACTGGATGGTGGGCCAAACATGGTCCACATCGCACGGGTCCACTACCTACTGGGTCGCCCATGGGTCCTCCTTCGGATCCACGGATCAGATCGGTCATCTAGTGGCCCACCTGGGTCCAGGTATCAATGCAAGAAAATCAAGGTGGACCGTGCATAGCACGGGGTGTTGCTAGTTTTCCCAAATATGAATGTGGGTGATGTTCTCGTAATTTCGAGGAACTTAGCCCTTATAACCCCTCCCTCCTCTCCACCGATCCTCACCTCCTCTTCTTCCTTTTTCTTCCCATTTCTCCTCTACTTCTCCATTTCCCTTCCTTCCCTCTTCTCCTCCTTGCTTCCCTACCCAAAGGCAAGCTCCACCAAGCTTCTCCTTCATCTCCTCCACCTTCTCCTCCCTCCTTACTCGCCAGCAACCAACATAAAGCTTCCGGCCAGCCACCAACCGAGCTCCCTTTCCTTGGTAAGCCAATCTCTTCCATTTTCCTCCATTTATCCTCCTCTTTAACCTTAATCCCTTGTATGCATGCCTTAGTCCTTAGATTTCCTTGTGTTTGTGTTGTAGGAGCTCATTTAGGGTTAGAAATTGGGGGGCTTTCACTGCAGTTCAAGGGGAAGGTCTAATTGAAGGTGTAGCAAGGTGGATTTCCATATTTGAAGATCTCTAGGGCAAGTAGATATGTGTGAATTCTATGTCATGTATGTGTAAATTGGGATTACGTGATTTATGGATATATGATTTGTGAATGACCTAGTTATAATCCGTGTTAAATGCTTGTGTTAGGTCTTAAACTCATTCTTGAATTCTCAAATTTCTTATTGAAGGCAAGTAATCATATTTAAATCATATTTCATATATGATGTTATATGTAGATTATAACGTTCATAGATATGAGAATTGTGGTTAGTGCTTGTTGTTGAGTTTGATGCTTATGCTAAATTAGACCCTTGGTTTTAATTTTTTATGCAAGTGAATTTGGGTATTTAGTAGTGCATATGTGTGAGGTGTGGTAGAGTTTATGTCATTTGCTATAAAGGATTTATTGGATTTTCTACCTAAGATGAATAATAAGCCTCATTTGGTATACATGTTGTTGTACCAATGATTCTTGTATTTATTCCATTTTAACAACCAAAATGTTTGTAAGCTTTGGAGCATAGGGGAGAACATTTTCCCCAGGAACAGACCAGTTCTGCACTCAATCATAGTATTTTGGGAATCTACAGCTAGTTGTAGGCTTTAGGGAGCTCATCGAGAGTGAACTACGGCTGCTTTTCCAAAAAAAGGCTAAAATGCTCAATTTGTTCTGCGGTGACCTTATGGCTAGCCATGGGGCTAGCCACGACGGCTAACTGCAAGTCAATCTTGGCTAGCCATAATTGGACCTTTAGCTAACCGTAGGCCTGGGACTGACTGTTGACACATGGACCATCTTTGGGACCCTGAGACCTAACTAATGGCCTATAAATCATTGGACCTGTGATAAATGGGGATATGAGATTAACCGTTGCCTACCAGCCACTTGTATTATTGTGTGAAAGACCAAGCCATGTCAAGGGGTGGTAACTGTGGGACCATTGGATACTCCGGATCATCATGCGTTCGAGTGGATGGTATCCTGAACCCACGATGGAGCAGCATGTTGAATGGCATCATGTCCACTCCGGAGTGGCAACCAACAGCTTTGGACTAGTCACTAGGATTTGTAGTTGACTTACACATGGAGGTGCGGTAACCTCATGTATTCTTATGCCCACTGGGCCTTGGACCCTTATGTAATAGTGTATGGGATACCCCATCTTGATAATAAGGCATAGGAAGCCCACTAGGAGATAGAGGCTGTGTATCAACCTATCTACTGTCGACTAGACCTTGGACGCAGGAACTTAACTGGACTTGTACCCTTGCCTTGAGCTGTGGCCTAGGACTTCAAGGAGAATTGAACCTTGGGCATTCCCACCATTGTTTAGAGTAGGAAAAACCCTTTATGAATATGGGTATGCCCTAATGGGTAGTGCTCCTAATAATCCATAAATGAGCTTAAAGTAATGCTAGCGAAGGGTATGATAACATGGACCTCTGAGTGTCAAGAACATTCAGAAGAACCAAGAGAATTGTTTAGGCATCTCAAACTCCACAGAAGTCATACGCTTGGCTGGTACTATTTTGTGTGAGGATAATCAGCTCGAGACTTAAATACGATGTACACAATGGACCCCGTTAATAAGATGGTGTGACATGGACACACTTGCACACCTTTCACTCTAAATGGATATCTGATTATGCCTTCTGCATTATGTGGATATGCCATTGCTTTGCTTTGCCTGAGGCATTGCAGGCATCCTCGGGTACTGAGACAGGCAACATGCAGGCGTTGGGTGCGGTAAGTGTCATGGGATACTGAGTTTGGATATTCGAATTGTAGGGTACTAGGCTTAAACTAGACCTAAGCTTGACTATGGTGCGCATTTTGATATGAATGATGAGTAGTTGATGGTAATGAGTATGTTATTTTTTTTTTTTTGTTTTTTTTTTTTTTTTTTGATAACGTAGGGTTCCTAGCCCTTTGGGCCAGAATAATCCCTACGGGCCCAGGAGAGAATGCCGGATAAAATTCCCCTGTGGCCCCAGTTTGGTAGAGCAGTTTCGAACCCACAACCTCCGGGTGCAAACCGTAGTCTTAGGCCAACTGAGCTACCCCTTGGGGTTAGTAATGAGTATGTCATTGATGATTATTATTATGTGTATTGGTGATGATGCCCACTTGAATGATGATGTGTATTTGTGGTGGTGTTGGGTGACTATGATATTGGATACGGGTTAGTGTGTGTGGATTTGAATGTGCCCGCTCTGTTTAATTTTTTTTTGTTATAGACTGTTATACACCACCGTGTGATGTGAGTATGATGATATGGTTTTATGTCATTATTTATGTTATTTAGCTCTAGTTTGTATGTTATCCCACCTACATTATATCTGTATAGTCTGACGTCAAGCACAGTAGGTATGGTTATGTCTAGACGTTCGGTTACTAGGTTTAATTGGGTACGTCATGTACAGTAGATATGGGCGCGTCTAGACATTGAGTTACTAGGCTTGGATGGGCACCCTGGTTATGGGGTTGTAGGCGTTGCGATGGCCTTGAAAGGCTTTGAAAATGGGACTTCCCTTATGCTGTTGCTATTATTTATTACCTATGTTTGGATTGATTTTGCTTGCTGCTGGATGTCTCTATTACATTCCGTCTTTTAGTTTACTTGCATATTTATCCTTGCAGGTACAAGTAAGGTTCTCTACTTATATATTTATATACATAGCTTATTAATGCATACATTTCATGTTATTTACTCATGTGTATTTGCTTGGCCTTTTAGGTCTAATGCTGCTCCTGGTGCTTCTAGGTCTTAGCCATAGTCCACTAGCGTGAGGGATAAGGTGCGGTGGAGACTAGTAAAATGTGCAGTGATGTGATGTCCCTGCATTGAGGGCCTCACCATTAGCCAACTTAGCTTAATTTTTGTATTTAGATTGGCCCCATTTGGCCTAGCATTGTATTAACTTAATTGAAGCAACATGTTGCAATTATCATAATTAAAACTGAAATGTAATCTTTTGCACATGATTTACTAATTATGTGGATTTTAAACTGTCCACAGTATTTGACTTATGGATTGAGTGAGATACTTCACCCTCACTTCCCGGGATAAGAGGCGCTTGGCTCCTGGGGCGCGACAACATCATCGATGAGGACCTTGATGCTTGTTTCTAATATCTCCAAATATTCTCCATGGGTTACATTTACCTCATTAATTTGGCTTCAGTATGACTTGAGACAAGATGATATTATATTCTTCTCTTTTACTCCTAAAGTTGCATGGAAACAGCCCAAGTAGAGAAAAAAAAAGAAAAAGAGTGTAGCAATGATGAGAATGTTGAAATGGATGTAGTAAAACTAGGAAAGATAGAATCAAAAGTAAAGGCATAGAGGATCATTTAAGTGTCAATGGGTGATAAATTAAGATAAACTAGTTTAAGATAGTTTGGACATGTCCAATGCAGGCCAGGAACATCACCTATGAAAAAAGTTTTTTTATGCAGGTTGATAGTCTTTCAAGGAAATAAGGTAGGTCAAAGAGGACATGAATGCAAGTATGTAGGATTGATCAAAAGAAGCGTGACCCTTATCTAAGGATTTTGTATAGATTGATTGGAATGGCAAAACAGAAATCATAAAGTCAACCCAACATAGTTGGGTTATGTTGGGTCGACATGGTCGACATAACGAGAGGTACTGGTCAAAATAACTAGTAAAGCTAGGGAATGCCATACCTGCTTAGGCTTGAAACATAAAAACCACGCTTCAAAGCTTCGCGACACACGTGAACCAACAAACCCGAAAAAAAAGTTATATTGTTAGCATGAGGACTACAATAACACCAAACATAGAACTCAAAAGAAATAGGTGCGGTAAAACTCCAAAATTTATGCTTGCCCAACGACCTTCTTTAATGATGGTGATGACACATCTATTTTGTCTGATGGTGACACATTTATTTTCTCCGATTCTTCAACTTTGAAGGGTTCATCTACTCGATCGGAATATGTTGACAACCACCACCAGCTTCTACAAACACCTATTGTGCTATTTTAACAACCACAAGAAATCCCATAAATTAGAAATGACATGAATTATCAAAAAATGAAACCTATAGAAGGAATTTCCTCTTTATAGGACCCATTCACCTAAATATTATTTAGTTCCTAAGCTGTCGTAGGAAAATGTTTTTTTAGTTCCTAAGCTGTCGTAGGAAAATGCTTTTATCAAAGCGGTATTGACAAGGTGAAGAGTGAAAGGTCAAGGGTGGAGACTTGGAAGAGCCCCAACATTTCTTAGAAATTAATTGCATAGGTGAAGAGTGGGCAATCATTCCTATCACAAGCCATACATTTTGATGGTCCCGTTTACACAACTTTTTTCCTCTAACAGAATCCATTTCTAAGCAGATCCTAGGTCTCCGTTGCACTAATCAAATGAAGATACCTAATTGTGCATTTTCTAAACTGAGCTCTAGTCAACATTCAAAAAAAAAAAGAGCTCTAGTCCCACAAAATAAACTAGCTGATCTAATACAAAATTTCATGGTGGGCCAGCGGGCCACACCTTCAGCTGGTATGAATAAGAAGCAAAATTCCTTTAAGCCTAACCAGTGTGGGACAAGGAAAAACACCCTCGCAGCAAATCCACAACAAAACAAATACCCAATTATTTTTATTTTAAATCCACTTAAAAATCACCACCTCCATGCCACATTAACTTAGAGAAAACCCAAATCAAAATCATCGAATCATTGCCATTTTCACCCCCAAACCATAATCTGCATTCATAAAAATTGGGATTCCAATCTCAGCTATTTTCACACCAATTCATTACAGAGAAGCAGAAAACCATAAATGAAACATTCTGCCAGCATATTAAAACCAATGGCGATTTGGGGTATATCCAAATGCACCCCACAATCATAAAAAGACTCATTCCCAGTTACATGTAGCAAGTGACCAACAAGAAGAAGGCCTGAAAACTAAATGTAAGAAAAATGTGGGGGCAACCAAAAGAAGTTACTGTAGTTTTGGCAGTGAGGTCTGTGAATGAAGAGAACGTGATAAGATCATCTTCACTTGCCTACTCTTTTTTCTCCGTTTTTCCTCTTTCCAAACAGCTTCAAAGAAATGGAGGAAAAGGGGTTGGTTTTTCAGTGAGAATGGAGAAAAGAACGATGGAAGTGAGGAAACTTTCATGGGATGTAACAAACAAAGTGAGAGCTTTTGAGTAAGGGGGGTTTATGTGGACAGTAGAGCTGTAATTCACCAGATCTAATTGGCATCCATATCAAACGAAAATGCCGTGGATTACCACGATATTATTGTAAATGATTATTTCTGATAATATTACGATTTTTCAAGATGCTTCTGGAATGAAAAAGTATGTGTTTCAAAATAGTAGCCATTGCGTCATGGTCGTTTGTTTGCACCCATTTACATTTACTTATGTCAATGGGGTTTCATGCATAACCATTACACATTTCATGTTTGTTTGCATCATTTTACGCATCACATGCCTCAATGGTGGTGTGAAAAAGGTGTTAACAAAATTTTCACATGTGAAGAAATGGTAAATGGATACACATGTGACTGCTTAGATCAGAATACACATGTGACTGCTAGTCTGCTACTCAATTTTGCTACACTATCCCAGTGAAAAAAAAAAATAGAAAGTTAGGCTTTTTTCATTTTTTGAGTTCTGTGGGCCCCTAAATCAAGATCTGAAATGTTAGCCAAAAACGGAAAAGGCGTCAAAGTTCAGCCGTTTATTCATCATGGATTTTGAGATATTTGTGAAAAAGTCCAGTCCCTAAAATGTGTCGTTGGCTCGTTGATTCAAACAATAAACTTTGCAAATTCAATAATTTAAGACAAAAATAGCGAAACATGATCCATATGATTTTAGGGTTAGCTGGAATAAAGAATTACATTCTAGCAGTTTTCAATATTCTAGATTTCATTGATGTTATTGTAGATTTTGCAAGTTTCAATTAAAATTCTATTAGTTTTATGGTCTCAATGCCATGGGTATATGATGTAATAAATTGATTAATTTCTTTATTTATCAATACAATTCATGTTTTTCCTTTCATGAGATGAATGGTGTTTTATATACTTGCACATAACCAATACAAAAGACATAATGGCTCATGAGATGAACCGGAGTCCATGAGTATACTAGATGTAATACATGTGTATGGATGAGATCCACATACAGGAGACATGTATTGCAAATCTTATACTCAAATATCTTCACAACCAGTGATGAGATTGGACATCTCATCTGACAAGGTTGCAGCGCCTTGATCACTATGAGATAGTGTGATTTGTCTCGATCATCGGAATGTAAGATTCCGGATCATGGTGCTGGTACATTGGATGTATTGAAGGACCATAAGAAGCACCTTATATACACTGTCTTTATTTCAAGGTTTGCTCTCATAATTCCCTAGCAATAGGCTTAAAATCCTGAGACATTAATGAACTCAAGTTTCTATCTATTCATTTGCTTTGAGTCACCAATGAGTGAGGCCAATTGTAGGTCAACACCTCGGTGATTTGGGTACGTGGTAGTAGAGCTGTGGGAACATTCAATGGTCAAGATGGAATCTATCTTTAATATCCCCTTGTGCCAATTAACGGATTTATCATTGGTAAGTGCGCACCCATTCCAGTTAAGAGTTAATTGGATCGGTACCAAATGATCACTATAATTAATTGGGGCTCAAGGATAATAAGATATGGATCTAATTTGGTGGACAGGTCCATTTGATCCATGGATATAGATGGAGGGGCCTACTTGTGGTACTGTGGAAGTTTAGGATCTTCATTGTAATATATTCCTAAGACTGGAGTGCAATTGCATTTATATAGTAGAGTTATTTGCAATTAACTGTGGGCCCGGATTGCACATGAGATGTGGGGTCGCGTGTCCCAGTTGGAACCAGCTTTCTAAGGAATCCCTAATGGTCCCCACGCTAGCCCAAGATATTAGAAAGATACTAATTATAGTAGAACTCTAAAAGGAAATAGAAAGTTACTATTTCTATTTGAAGTGAGACTTCTAATAGTGGTAATAGTAAGTTACTAATTATTAATGGAAGTGAGACTTCTATTTTAATTAGAAAAGGAGAAAGCAACTAATTGTTGTGGAAGTAAGACTTCTGTTTCAATTAGAGGAGGTTGCTTAAGTGCTATAAAAGAGGAAAAGGGGCTTGGACGTCCAACACACTTAATTCTAATAGTGATTCACGCCCATTCCACTCAAGAGTGCAAAAGTTGCACATCTCTCTTCCTCTCCCTCTTCTAGTTTCTCTTCTAGTTTCCTCTAGGGTTTTTCTCTTGAAGATTTCACCATCTTCTTGAGAAAGAGAATCTGATACGGGTCATAGCGTGGAAGATCAAAGGGTGTAGGAGATTCTGATTTGATTAATTGAAAGCGTTCATCATCAAAGAAAGAATTCAAATCCTCCATTAGAGCACAACAAAGCTCCAAAGGTATATCTACATCCTTGTATGTTGTGGATTTCGTGGTTGCACGTTTATGTGCTATTTTCTATCTTCTAGATAGTATTTGTTGCTGTATATGGCTATGAGATTGAGGGATTGCATCCTGGATTGGGTTTGTTGCCTTCTAGATAGTTGATCCCTGCATCAAGTGGGTTAAAAGTTTTTGAAACCTATCTGAATGGCCCACCTATTTTCCAACAAATTCAACAGCGGCAAACCCCTTTGTATCACAACATTCAGCTTTCCTAAACCAACCACGACACCGTCTACAACTGCAAACTTAAACCATGATTAGGAACCATCCTCTTCTCGTAAAATCTAGTGATTCAGATCTGGGTGTTATTCAACAGCTGCACGGGTTGTTTCCCATTAAATGTGCAGCAACAAAAATCTTCATTCCAATTTCTCATCACTAGGTTGAAAACTTTCAGGCTAAAAACAAGATTGCTTCAAATTTGTTTGCATGTGAGAAGGGGATGATCTTGTCTTAGTTTATGCATGTGCATACTACAGAACATCGGTTCTGATCTATAGTGTTTTTATGTCTTTTTCTTGGAGCCTTATCTCAGAGTCCTGCGAGGCATAAGGACAAGTCAAACTGTGGGCTGAGGATCTGCTTTTGAATGTGACTCCCATCCTGAGTTGCAAAGATCCAGATAACTATGCCAGTTTAGTTCCCGACAAAGAAGGGGGGTATCATTGGAAGTTCCAAGCTGAAACAACTCTAGCTTCATTGTTGATGTGGAAAATGGAAACCCATCAGTAGGCCAGATGTTTCATGCTTACAGCTGTTGACAGATTACAAACCTTTATGTGAAGTACTTCGCTAGAAATTGGTATGTATGTACCAGTCTGGCTGGATTCCACTGTATGGAACAGCCCCTTAGTCGATTGATACATAAGGATGGTGCATGGTTGAGAGTTGAGACGTATGGACCTGACCCAATATTCATCCCTACTCTTAGTGCCACTTCTGCCGGTTTCTCTAATTTTCCATATTCAGTGAAAATTTGATGCCACTCTGAAGCATCACAAAATCATGAACATGTCAAGTAGTTTCTGAAATGACACGTCACAAGATAAAATGCTGTCATCTACAAAGTGGAGATGCAAGATGAAAAGATCCAAGTCTGGTGTCTCAATATGGGGAGCCAAGGTGATTCCCAGAAAGCCTGCTGCTTGAAACAACCTACTTAAACCTTTTGTGATTATGAAGAAAGGAAATGGGAGAATAGTTCTCTATGCCTGGGCTCCCTTCATGACTCAAAAACAGCCCTTTTTTGGTGTGTCATTATTGAAATAGACAACTGCGCTTTTGAGAAATATTTGTAAAATCCAACTCATCTTGATCTGAATCTCATTCTCTATGGAAGATACATAAGAACTGATAAGCCAAATAATGACATGCCTTTTCCCATTCTATTTTGCATACCACGCCTGGTTTTCCAATAAGAACCTGGAATCTATACACTCACTACCAAAATGCTGTCCAAAATTTGCCTTCCTTGTATAAAGGCGCAAACCTTGAAATGGGGAAATAAAGCCACACAATTGGCATTGGTACTTGCAGTCTATTGGCTAGAGCTTTGGATATAATCTTACATGCAACCATTGTCTAATGGATCAAGATTTTGATAGCTCCTTAGCACTTTCAACTCTCAGTTTTAATGTAATGGAAGTGGAAATCATACCTTTCTGAAGTATCCCTTGACCATAGAATTCAGTAAATAAATCCATAACGTCAGACTTGATGGAACTGCAGGCTCGATAAAAAAAATGTGGATGTGAAACCATCAGGTTCCAGATCCTTGTCCCCTTCCATTATTACAATAATTGAACAACCTGCTCATTATACCAAAGCGCTAATCAGTGGAGGGGGATAAGAAATTAAAAGGTAGGGATTATACAGTAAAGAAGAATAGGATATGCGTAATATCAGCAATTGAGTTGCAAAAATATGAAGACCCATACTAGGTATCCAAAGCATTGATCTAGCATATTCCAGCATGGATAGACTAGCCCAATTAATCCAAGGTGATAAATCATTGCTACCAATACTGAATCACTTCAAGTACCATTGCATTGTTTTTTTCTTTTTCTTTTTAAAATGGTGACTATATTCAAAAGTACCATTGCATTGTTTCTTCCTTGATTTTCATCTCTGAGTGTATCAATCAATGGTTTCCTTTTTTTTCTTTTTCTTTTTCTTTTTGCTGCATGGTGTATTTTGGAGGCTTTAGTCTAACCTTGGTGTTGATCAACAGAACAATGGTATGGACCACTAAAGGAGTTCCATTGGTGATTGGACCCTAATAGTAAAAATAAAAAAATTCCAAAACTGAAATAATTGGATATTAAGCTATGGATAATCTTACCCAAATTGAGCAGTAAATCATATGAAAGATGTCGATGCATCTCCGAGGTACTAGTACTTTGTGCTTTAAGATTCGAAAGCGCAGGACTATGGTATTTCTGGAACATCCCAGCCTTTCATATTTCCTAATAGCCTTTGTATTTCAGTTCGGGCATCATCTATTTGCGGATGTAACTCGTCTCCAGCAGAGAAAACATGAATATCATTCTTTATCTCAATCCAGCTAAGTCCAGGATCCTTTTCCATTGTCAATCCTTTTATTATTCTTCTCATTTCAGCTACAGCATTCCATTTCCCTACTGCAGCATAAAGATTTGAGAGCAATATATAGGTTGCACTATCTTCTGGTTCGAAATTTAAAACTTGCTCAGCAGCACGAACTCCTCGCTCTAGCTCTCTATACATGACACATGAACTAAGTAGAACTCTCCACAATTCAGGAAAACTCTCACTGAAAGGTGACTCCTTAATTAGCTCCTCTGCTTCTCGCAATAACCCAGTTCGACTTAAGAGACTAACCATGCAAGAATAATGCTTAGGTCCTGGTGTTAAGCCATTTTCAATCATATAATTCCAGAAAAATTTTCCTCCCTCAATTAGACCACAGTGACTGCATGCAGATAGCAGGGAGATGAAGGTAACTCGATCTGGGGTCAGTCCTTGAGACAGCATCTCACCGAAGAGCTTAAATGCCTGTTCCGCATTTCCATGATGACCGTGTCCTCCAAGCATTGAATTCCAACATTTTATATCAGGATCTACCACTCGAGAGAACACCAAATGAGCAGCTTCAAGGTTACCATTTTTGCAATACATATCAATCAGACTCCCACAAACACACATCGCTTCTTCATATCCTGTTTTTACCGCAAGAGAATGGATCATCTCCCCTTGCTTTAAAGTTGCAAGATCAGCAGAAGAGCTCAAAACACTGCTGAGAGCAAAACTGTCAACTTTATGCCCTGCCACTTTCATAAGGTGAAAGTAATTTGCCGCAATTTCACCCTCACCCAATCTTGAATGACCAGAGATCATTTCCGTCCAGAGTATCACATCTTTCTCCGTCATCAAATCAAAAATCTTTAGAGCACATTCTGTCCCATCATTTTTGAAGTACATGTTAATCAGGGTACTTCCTATGTACACACTGCTCTCCAGTCCTGCCTTCACAACAAGGGCATGCAGCGGTTTTCCATAACTTGAGCCTGGAAAAGATGAAGTCGCAGAAACAATAGCCGCATAACTGTACTCATCTGGTGTTTCTACGGATGAATGCTGTAGTTGGATAAACAAATCCATAGCCTTCTCTGCATGTCCATTCTCTGAATACCCTGTAATCATTGAATTCCAAGAAACCAAGTCTGGAACCTCCATCGTTCTAAAAATAGAATAAGCGGTCTCTGGATCGCCGCAGCTAGAATACATGTCGACCAGGGCGTTCTGTAGTGGGACATCAGATGGTGAATCTGATTTGATTATCTGAGCATGAATTATTTTCCCGCTAGACTGATCTCCCAATCTGCTACAAGCGTTCAATGCCATTGAAAAGGTGAATTGGGTAGGGATGGATCCAGCCCTCATCATTTTGCAATAAACCCGTAGACCTTCTTCAATTCTCCTATTCTTCATGCACCCAATTATCATCGAGTTCCACGCAACAGCATCTCTCTGAACCATGTCCCCAAAAACGCAGCCAGCAGAATCCAAATCTCCACTGTTTGAGTACATCCCAAGAAGAGACGTCTGGACATGGAGTTCATTCAAGAAGCCTGATTTTAAGACTTGGGTGTGGATTGCAGCGCCACTAGAGGGATCTTCAACGGCAGAAAATGCTTGGAGGAGGCTTGAGAAAGTGGAGCTGTTGGGTCTGAGCCCTTCAGCTGTCATGTTGAGGAATAGATGGAGGGCCGAGAGGGTGCAGTGAGGAATTCGAGAGTAGGCTGCGATGAGGGCATTGTAGGAGACCAGGTTTCTCCTTGGCATTTTGTCGAACACCCTTTGGGCGTCTTCGAGGGATCCACATTTGGAATAGACAGAGAGGAGATTGTTGTTGAAGAATGGAGGGTGATTGATTGATGTGGTGGTAGTTAAAATGAGAGCATGGAGTTGGCGGGCTTTTCTCAAGGTAGTGACCGTTGAACATTTTTGAATAATAGCTTTCTCCATTGGTGGGAGAATTCGTACCTTTCAATCGGGTACGTTTTACGATATGGACAAGTTAACCCTCAACGGCTGAGATAATAGGGCCACTAGCATAATTACCCGTGCTCAGCACGGATATGGCAAACATTACAATTTAAATATTAATTTATAAAAAAATCCATAGCTTTTAAGAAAGAAAGCAAAAGAATTTTTTTATGAATATGTATTTATGTAATTCAAGAGTTGGTGCCGTATAATGAAAAATAAATTAGAGAATTGGAGTAGAAAGGGAATGATAGAGTTTGAATTGAATAAAGTCTTTGGAAAAAAAATAGAAAAGAAAAGAAAAGTAGAGAGCAGTTATAAGTGATTATGATAAAGAGATAAAGAATATAGTTGATATAACTTCCGGTCAAAATTATAACTAACAGTCAAAATTGAATCCAAAACCTCCGAACTTAATATATTATAATTGCTGACTGAAAGCAAGACATTACCACATGCCCAATGGGCCTCACTAAACTCAAGGTGTTTTCTCAGGGCTTGTATGGCAGCTCTACCCTTAGGGTATGTTTGGCACTTAACTAAGTTAAAGTGAAGTGTAGTGAATCCAAACAAGAATTGACAAAGGTCATATCAAAAGTATATAATTTCAATATTTCCTCCATCTTTTTCAAAAAAAGTAAAAAAAAAAAACCTTTTTTTTTCACTAAAAGACAAAAAAAAACTCCACTGTTCTATACAAAAAGTCAAAAAGATACTATATCAAACAACTAAAAACAAAACATCATCATAACACCTTATATTTTATTCTCTCTTGATTTGATGATTCACCTCACCATACTTCAATTCACCATACATCCAAACAGGCCCTTAGAGTCAAGTAAAGTAAAGCCCTAATTTCTATAAAAAAAATCTCACCAAAACACTTTAATTCAAATTTCCTACCATATTTTTTCAAAAAAAATAAAAAAGTAACCTCATTTCTCCACTAAAAGACAAAAAAACTCCACTTATCGATAAAAAAAAGTCAAAAAGATTCCATCACAAACAATTAAAAATAAAATACCATCATAACCCATTTATATTTTATTATTTCATCAAAATAATCTTTACTCCACTCCTCCACTAGTAAAGCCCCTTAAGGGCATGTTTGTGTAACACTTTTCCGCGGAAAAGTGGACGATTTTCCGCAGAAAATTCATTTTTTCGGCATTTGGTGCGGAACAATTCCGCGGAAATGCTTTCATGCCTCGTCAGCATTTTCCTTGATAATTGTGAAAATGGGTTTCCCGGGGGGATATAGGAAATGGATTTCCTCGGAAAACTTCTCCCTCTTGTCCTCACTTTTGTCCATTTCAACCCAAAAACCCTATAACTCTTTCATTTTTTTATTTCTTTATATAAATTATTATTTAATGTTAAATAAATAATATACATGTTATGTTATTTTTCTTCAAAAAATTATATCACCAAATAAGAAATTTTCATTTTTTATAAGCAATCCACAGCCACACTAAACAACATCTATACCAATTCAATGAGGAAACTCTTTTTGCACCAAACATGAATTTCTAAATTCTACAGTAAGTCTCAAAGGAAAAGGGAAAACATGAGAAAAATATCTAAGCCATTGTAGATAATTTCTTCTCTCAAACTTATCTTTTACATCGCCTATATACATACGTGAGTTAATAACAACTCACATGTCTAAGGAAAGGCAGGTCGTTACGTGTTTCGAGACCTTTGATCCACTTTGTGTAAAATTATCCAAGATTAAGTCACCGGTTGGACTCTCCCATAACCCTGCTTTCCCTGGACATTTGACCATTTTTACCTTATATGTAAGGAGGGGAGTTCAAAAGTATATCAGCATTGAATGATGAGATAAACTCTGTACGAGGATTCCTCCTCTCTCCCTGAAACAATACTCTTGTCGATGTCTCCTCTAGTTTGAAGGTGAGGGTCTTATGAAAACAATCCATCATAGCATGGTACCATGCCAACTAATTCATCTCTAGGATGATATCGAAGTCATGCATCTCCAATAAAATGAGATTCGCCGGTAACACCACTTCTCCTATTATAATTGTGTAACTAGGGTAAAAAGTCACACACAACTTGTTTGCCAACTGAAGTAGCTACAGTCAAACTAAACTCAAGTTCTCTAGCATGTACATTAATCAATTTAGAAAACTCAAGGGATAGAAATGAGTGTGTAGAGCCATGGTCAAATAAAATTCTAGCTTCAATTCCACAGACAATGAGTGTACCTTCCACTACGTTGCATGCTGCCTCTGCATCAGCCCTATTGACTGCATAGACTTTCCCTTGCTGCTATGGCCTATTCTGAGCTTGTTGTTGCGTACCCTGTGGGGCATTCATGTTCTGTTGCTGGGGACGGTGATTCTGATTTTGTCCCTACTGATGGGCCTGTTGTTGCTGCTGGGGTCTATAATGTCGGTGTGCTGCTTGGTGCTACGGTGGCCTTCCCTGATTCTGAACAACCGCTGCATTTTGGGGTGGTACCAGACGTGGTGCTCCCTGCTGTTGCTAATTTTGCCTGAGCCTTGGGCAATCCTTGAGTTGATGGTTCATGGCACCACATCTGAAACATGCCCCAATCATGGTACGACATTCAGCACTCACATGATTCTTCCCACAGTGGATGCAAACCGCTTGATTCTGAACATTCTGCTCAGGCCTCTGCCTCTTGTTCTACTGATTTCTCTTGTGCTGATTCTGTTGGTGAGCTGGACTCTTTCGTTGAACTAGGAGGATCTTGTTGTTGTTCAAATTCTCAAACTTATAAGCCCTCTTGATAACCTCTTCAGAGGTTGCAAGTGGCACAACCCCCATAGCATCCCTCTCTATAATTGGATTAAGTCCTTTAATGAACTTAGCTATCTTCTTCTCAACAGTGTCTACCAGCTCTGGAGCGTATCGGGACAACCTTTCAAACTTGGTGAGGTATTCGAGAACTGTCATGTTTCCTTGGACAAGCTGCTGAAATTCTATTGCCCTTTGCCTTTTGACATGGGTTGGTACATACTTGTCACCAAACTGCCTCTTGAAATTAGCCCAAGCCTCTACATCTACCATGGTTTTGTACTCTGCTCTAATTGTTTTCCACCATATATCAACTAAACCGGTGAATAGGAACGCTGTGAGTTTCACTTGTTCTCCTCCCGTGCATCGGAATACTTAAAAAATATTTTCTATATGCTCTAGCCAATCTTCTGCAGCTAGAGGGTCCTCTATCCCAGTGAAGTCTTTCGTACCTCTCTTCCTAAACCGTTCAAACAAGGCATTCGGGTCATTCTCCCTTTTATTGATGACAATCTGTGGACCTGGTGGTGAAGCTACGACCGGTTCAGGCCTCCTCTCTAAAACTTCCAACAACTGCCTTTGCATATGTGTCATTTCCCTAGCATGATCTTCCTCTCTCTTTGCCATTTGTTCCTATAACCTAGCCTGGCATTGCTAATCAAGCATGCCCTGCATCATCTGTTGAAACTAATTTTGCATGGTGTTATCAGGAGTATCTTCCTCAACTGACCCTGTATGATCACTGTTGCTTGCGGTGGGATTGCCGTTTACGGGTCTCTTACGAGGTGGCATAACGCTGCAAAACAAGATGTTAGAACATAATAATCAAGTAGAGGGTCACACATTGCTCACACGATTCTACCTAACGAAAAGTCTAACGAATCCTCGCCACATCCGTAGGATTTCTAGTTTCTTTTAATTGCCTGAAACATCTCGCTTTGATACCAGTCTATCGCGACCCCAGACCGGGTCGCGGGCCCAATCCGAGATCGGGACGGTGTTAGTGATGATGATGCCAATACATTAGTGCATAAGTTTATTTAGCTAATACGTACACGGATCAAATAAGAACATGATACCACTCGTGCAGGTGATTTCCCACAGGTGTCCGCGTTGAGGTTATCACACCAACATAACATTTTCATTCAGGTGCGGAAGCGTGTAGCAAATCAATTCATAATTCGTTTCAAAATCACAAGACTAATAGCACATGTATACAACTTAATGCCTGAGTGAGCAATGATCATTATAGCATTTCCCAAAAGTGAAGTTAATGTTTATACAAAAGATCAGTTAATTAATCACTCCCCAAAAATAAAGGCCAGTACAACCAATAAAAATCCCAAAAGAATAGGTTAACCACAATCCCAAAATGTGTCGTATCTCAGGGCCCGACTGAATGTCTAAACGACACCGTCAGCCTGCCATTCTCCTACACGTCGCGGCTCACTGGCCGTCTCCTCTAGCTCCTCCTCGGGATAACCAGCATCTGGACCTGAGTACCAAAGAATGGGTTAGACACGATAGTCTGGCAGGTGGGTGAAAAGATATAATAACCAAACAATAATTGAATTTACCTTGGAAAACATTAAAACCTATTTAAACAAAATTTCCATGAAAGAGAATGCATCATCAATTAGAAAACATGTGTAATATAAAACATGAAAAGGTACCAAGGAACAGGAAACTAGCAAGATGGCAACCACACTAAGCTAAATCCTTCATCACTAATGTGATGAGAGCACGCTAGAGGCGTTGGTCTCGGACACTTGAGGTGACGAGAACCAACTAAATATATATACATGTAGCTAGACAAGACCACGATCGCGGAACTGGGTAACGGGACAGGCAGGATCCAGACTGCAGCTGGCAGGAGCAAGAGGGAGACGCCAAGTCAGTGGATCAGGCCGACAAGGTTGTCCAAGCTTAGTGATGCCGACTTATAGGTTACGAGAAGGCAATCAAGACATATGCATATATATACAAGTAGGTGTGTAACACCTAAGCAGGTGGGACAGGGTGCCCATAGGCACATAAATCACATTCACGTCTGGTCATGCATGTACAGGGCTAGCAGGATACTTAAAGTGCGTAAATCAATATTTCTGAAGCAGGACTAGTAAAATCACGTGAAAACAGGTGAGTCCGTATGAAATCCAAGCGAAAAGAAGTACGAAAAGATCTCCACAAAATACTGGACCATACCAGGAGGATCCAAGATTTGAATAAAGATGTATAAGGGTCCCGTATGTTGGTTTTTTCCACTGGCTTGGTACTCGATGAAATTAAGGACATTCCAAGCTCCCTATACAATCGACGAGTCCAAGAATCCTCTACAAATCTTCATGATGGGGTTTCTTATTCAATCAAGCTCCACACTTCGCTTTATCGGTCTTACCATCATGTTGGGCTCCAAATAATACCTCCCCAAGCCTTAGAAGAACATTTCAAGACTTCCTACATTGACTTAGGCCCATTGCACAGTTGGTTCGAGCGGACATCGAAGTTCGCTCGAGTTAACTGCTCTCTGTGAGGGGTTCGCTCGAGTGGACCTTCCCAGGTCAAGTTGGCTCGAGCGAACTATCAAGTTGGCTCGAGCGAATTGTCAAGTTGGCTTGAGCAAACTGTCCTCTTGATGGGGTTCGCTCGAGCGAACTGTCACAGAACGCTGTTTTGGGCAGTCCGACTCCTTCCTTTCTTCCCTTGCAAAACCCATTTGAGCCTCCACTCTTACAACTAAATAAGGAGCTCAAAGCATTCTTTAAACCACAAATATTTCACCAACAATATTCTTTCCACACATTAAATCAAATCACCTTCTTTTTCATCCACATTCCAATCACAAGAAAGAATACCCATCATTCATGAAACTCATAAACAAGTTTCAACATAAATCAAGTGCAACATGCTCCAAGAGATTAACAAGATAGGAACACACATCAATATATACATTTTGAAATCAATAAAACCATAGGAAAAAGCATGAATAATAGGGCAATGAAATCACATTTCTCATAAAAACATTATAGTAATAAAGATATCTATTCATCCACTTGTCTTGGGTCCAAGCTGGCAAATCAAGCTTCTAATCACACTCTCTCAAAGCCAACCTACAAACACATCCAAAAAAACCCCAAACACAAACCCTAAATGATCAAAACAAGAAATGAGAAAGAAAGGGCTTGCAATAATGAAGGTGAACCTTTTCCAAAGGTAGAAGAACATATATCTAGAAAAATGAGGGAAATAACTTACTTGCAAGGTCTTCAAATGGGCAAGACTAGATCAAAGGAAGTTCTAATGTGGTTGGTTTTCACTTCTAATGGTATCCAAGGAGAGGAAGAAGATGATGACCTCCATTGCTCCAATGGCAAGAGCTTGGTAGTGGAAATGAGATGAAGAAAGCAAGAAGAAGAAGGGAAAAAACCCTGGCTTGGTTGCAACTTTTGAGCTGGAAAAAGGGAAAGGAAAAAGGGTTCTTCTTTTATAACAGGTGCGGGTGGGCTCCACTACTAGCAAATCTTGTCGGGCTAAAAACATGGCTTTGAGACCTCGGATGAGTTCGACGAAGAAGGGAAAAATGATCGTCGAAAATTCTAGTTTCTAAAAAGTATATATTTCAAGGGTTTTGGTGACATCGAATTTTGTGTCCATATTTGGTGTAAAAATACTGTTTTGCCCTCAAAGTTGTAAAAGTCGGATTTCGAGGTCTCGAATGGGAACGAAGTTAACACGGAAGTTGTAGAGGTTAACGAGATAAGTCACATGAGGTTAAAACATGAATCATCAGAACTCAAAAAATCCCCCATGTACACACAAGGTTATTAAAAGAACCCCCAAAGGGTCCCACTAAATCAAGAAGGCATTCAAAACTCTCCAAGGCTATAAAAGAGTTATTCTAATCTCAAACTTAACTGAGATCCACTAATCTCACTTAGAACTGAAAAATGACTTAATTAGTGCTAATCGATGTCACTCGGGTCAGGGTTTTACAATAATGTGATGCCCACCTTTATAAATTAGAAGATAGGGTCCACATTCATCGAATTTATAATGTGATCCCGTCATTATAGATTTATAATGTGGGCTCACCTTTTGTAATTGTGGCCATGTGACCCACTTTTAAGAATTATAAAGTGGGGCTACCTTCTTTGAGATTGTAAAAATGGGGCCTACGTTTAGGATAAGCGAGACGATTTGTAGTATTTAAATGAAATGTTTTAAAAGGCAAGAGATAAGTAAGAAACAAATGTGCCAGCAAGTTGTTTCTTAAGAAAAATAAAGTTTTTTCGTTCCCATGTTTTAATGCCAGTGGGTTACGATTTTGAGATTCCTTCCCGTAAGATCAAAATCCGGAACAGTGATTTACACAAACCAAACATGTTTTCCATAAACTTAACTCATGAGAACTGAGGAACATCCCATTAGAACGATGCCAAACACGCCCTAAGTTACTGTAATTGGAGACCCTTCCATTTCATGGCAATCACAATGTTCTTTTATAATGGCAATATGTCGCTATTAACAATGACAATGGCAGAGTTATTTTACAAAAAAAGATAAAGAAAGATAGATAGAAATAAAGAAAGAAAGATCTGACATAGGGCTATGGTGATGATGACGACAACAAGGCAATGGAAGGTGAAGGGCAGTGAACCCATGGGATTTGAAAGGAGTAGTGGCCTGCGAGTCCAGTTCAAGAGAGGGGAGACGTTTTGCCTGGAGAGAGACATCTTGCCTCCGGATGTTGAGATAGAAGATGGAAGACCTAAGGTTTGAAGGAAATAAAATAAAAAAGATAGGGAGGAGTTACGGTATGAGAGAAGACGAAACTTGCAATTACAATCGAAAGGGAGGAGTTAAGGTTTGAAATGGTCGTGGAAATGGTATTATGAGAAGTTAAAAGGACGGTCAAAATTAATTGGTTGGACGATCAAAATCAATTGGCTCAAAATGTTTGATTTTAGTAATTGAGACTTGTTCGCTTCATACACACCCATGTTTAACATCAACAATATAATTAATAATAACAAACTAAAAAATCTATTAAAAAACAGTGTGTTTAGGATTTGGATTTTAGGTCTGGTTGACTCACCTCGCTCCATTAGCCCTTAAGTTATAAAGGAGCACATAAAGTACTGAGCAACACATCATTTTTAGGTCATGGGTGAAATCCCCATCCACCAAACTATAAAAAGTAGGGCTGCACATGGGTGGTTCAGATTGGTTTAGCACTAAAACCAACCACCAAACTGAACCTATCGGTTTTTTAATTAACCAATCCGATCCGACTGATGAGTCGGTTAAACCGTTTATTTTTTATTTTTTTGAAAACCAGAAATTGAAAATTTCAAAATGATGACACCCCCATCGTTCTCATTTATTCCAATGTTTAGGGCAAAGATATAAATCCATATCGACTATGATGATTCTGCAGTTTCAATACACTGCAATATCATAGATCAATGCATTTTAAAGAATATTCATGATTTTTAACAAGTGTTTGACACAATTTTTATCTAAAATCTAAGTAATCAAATACTCAAATTACTTAATATACCGGTCGATTCGGTTTAGGCGGTGAACCGAGGGTTCAAACTGATAACCGACTAATCTAAGTGGTTTCTATGATTTTCAAACCATAGACCGAATCAATCTACTATAAAACCGCGATCTGAACCGCCCAATTCGGTTTGGTTTAGCGGTAATACTGAATTTCCTGTGCAACCTAATAAAAAGCAGGTCAAGAGTGGGCTCTACAAAGATTGTGCTCTCTTTGACAATATCGTGTAGGAGATGTTATATAATGTGTGTATTATAAGTAAATCTACTAATAATATACTATAATCAATTATTATACATAATAAAATAGAAATATACAGTTTATAGTGATATATATTAGGACTTTGAGGAGAAATGTGATGGTCAAAATTGCACTAGAACCCAACTAACCCATAATTCAAGAATGACTTCATTACATTCATTATCAAAATCCAATATAGTAGCAGAGATCATATGAGTATTGAACATGGCGTTTGGACCAGATCTACAGATCATTTATTTGATTATCAGCACCATTCATTTGGTGAGCCATCGTAAAAATCATGGAAGGTCAAAGGAGAAAAGAACTTTTGCTTGGGTTATCGAAAAAAATTTCCAATGAAATATAAGCAAAATCTTTGGTTTCTAATTCTACCTTGGTCAATTCTAATATTCTTCCGCGATCATTGTAACGCCCCAATTCTAAATATCAAGTTTACCGTCAATGTACTCAAAGTTAACGTGCTACTTCCCGGAAAATCAAAGAACCTCAAAGATAGTAGGTCCGCAGTGAGGTCCAATTTAAAGCTTTTTGAACAATATATAATCAACGGCTGAATTGCGGAAGCATAATACATATAACGGAAGCAAATGTAATGATAGCGGAAACATAAGGTATCATATAAAATGATTTATGTTTAGCATGGCTGAAGTCCAACCTAAATCTCAAATATGTTTAATAAAAGTTTATATATAACAGTCTACCTCCCTGCTCACAACATAAACTCTCAAAAACCTAAAAGAAGGTACTCTCAGACCCCATGTATGGGCACTCCGTCATCCAGCTCAACCTCTTGATCAACCGGTCCCCATCCATAATCTCTAGCCATGGGCACCTCGACGAGCGTGTCGTCCTCGTAATCGGGATCGATACCTAAGCACCAATAGTGGGTCAGATCCAAAGATCCGGCAAGTCACAGTATACAAGTAACATAGGATGCATGCATCAAAAGAGCAGAGACAATCATATAATCAAGAAGAATATCAATGATACATAAGCTAGGCAATTGAGCAAGATAATCAATTAGAATCGGATAAATAAGTTATCTAATCTAACAAACAACAACTTGGCACATTCACACAAGCTGGATACTGCAGAATATTATGCCGCGGCCCTTCCAACTGAACATAATCACGGTAGAGAAAAAGTAACCAGTGCTGGGGAATAACGAGCCCCGCAAATAACACTCATCAATCTCCACACTCATCACTCAAACGCTCAGAAGACCAAAACCGATATCACACCGTCCGTCTAAACATAACTCATCATGATAGCTCTTACAACACTCATAATAGCTCCTACTAGTGATGATCAGTCCAAAGGCTGAGCTAAAGATAATTGAGTGAATGCTAATGCCGACTCAAAGAAACAAATATAGGTCTGTGTTTGTCTAGGTTTGCCTTGGGTGAGCAAGGTCCTACAAGTCCCTAAGAGGTCCAAGTACAAGTCCAACATTGGATCCATACTAAGGCCCACCAAAACTATGGCCTTAGTCCAAAACAGTCCAAGTAAGATAACAAGTCCATTTCCAATAACAATCAGTCCAATCTCATCCACAATGAGTCACAAGTCCATCATAACCAACCTCTTTATCTTAAGATATCACACATCCCAACTTAGGTCATATGAGGGCCTGTCTAGACACAAACAGGGATCATTAATCACCCAATCACATCACTGGTTCACCTCTAAATAATCCTAGGTTTAGGTCATCCATTTTCCATTTAATTAACAAGTATGAACAATAACAAGGACTTAAGAGTGACATGGATGCATTACGTGAAATAAACCTCTACTTAAATATATCTTTTTTTATATTAAAATATGAAAAAAAAATTATAATGAAAATAAAAATAAATCAAGATTTGAATCAGAGATAAAGCTACTATGCAAGATGAACGGATAATAATGATGATAAAGGTTGATCAGAGCAACAAAGAATCCATTAATTAATTTCAATTCTCAATCCATATATTTTAATTTAGTCTTTTGTCTTACAAATAACTCAGATCAGAAATAACTCAATGCTTCTGATCCGGAAGATATTTTTCTTTTAAAATCCAATTCTTAAACAGAAGAACCCAAGATCTCCAACACCTCATAAAAGTCACTTTAAACATCAGTTAACAAATTAAGTATAAAATATCAAAGTTATAAAAACCTAAGTATATCTTATCAAAAGAAGATTAACTGATCAAAAAGAAATTTAATTAAAATATAAAGCAGAGGTTTGCCTGCGGCACGAAGGCAGATCTATTATTCTACTAAACATGCATCATAGGGACATAAAAATCAAATTAAAGACATAGAACAAAAATAAAATCACTTAACTTCACTTTGTGCTCCGATCCAAAGAATCTACTCCTTCATTGCAAAAGATGTGATTTTCATTAAGAACTTCATGGCAATTAGAATTTTCTCTCACACTCTTCTAACCTAGTTCTGGAACAAGGCCCAAAATATCCCAAAAATAATTCTTAAATTCTATTAACTAGAGAAAGAAGAGAAAGAGGAGAGAGAATCATTATGGACGTCCAAGCTGAGGGAGTTACTCTCGTATGCTACCTTTTGGTCCTTTTATTTCTCCAGTTATCTATCAGATACATTGAATCTGGACACATTCTCTGGAAATTTGGCTTATCTTCATTGATAAGGTATATCTCTTATCCTTTTTGAATTTGAATGAGATAGAAGCTTCTGGAAACCTCTCGGTGGCTTTGCTAATCTTCAAATGGGGTCCCACAAGGGATGTGCAGCAATTGATTATCAACGGTATGGATTTAATTTGCAATCCCGTCTAAAAATAAACATGAAAATCTCTAGACCAATGACTTTGTCAATATAGCTCTGATTTGCACATTCTTAGACTCCACGAGTATCTACTTTGAATAAGCTTTCCAACAGTAGGTAAATTTCATCGATCCGACGATCGGATTGAAAGTTATGTCCATTTGAAGATGAGTTGTCCTGAGAAAAACGGGATTACCTTTTAAATTTTAATTTGCAATGGATTCTATCTCTGCACAACTTCCATTTTTTAAACGACATCAGATGTGAATGGTTCAAACTCTTCTTTTTTGTTCCAATCAAAATGGTACTCTTTGAATTATCCATTAATAATTTCAAATTTGTAACCACTGTGGACCCTGCCATGTGAGACATTTTATCTGTTTGAATAGTGGGTCCTATGAGAAGTCTTCTACTGTAGTTAGGATTCTTCAACTGACATGATGAGTGGACCCCTCCTTTGATTGATTTGCATATGGCTTGTATGTGGGGTCCACATGGTGAATTCTTCAATTTTCTTCTTTTCAATCTTCAAATCAGCAATGCAAGGCCTAGGATAACTATGTGTGCTTGAAAGTGGGCTCTGTGACAGAGGTCTGCAATTCTCATTTTCTGCACATTCTAATTTAACACATTAAATACTGAAGAGCTCATATTGAAGCGGGACCCATCCGAACAGAGTTCTACTCCATCTGGGACTCTTTGGAGAAAATTTGCAAAACAATCTAAGTTAATGCAGAAAATGTATGAAAAGTATGAAAATTCAGGTTCCTATGTGAAAGTGCATGAAATGATGAAATTAGATGAATAATGATGCAATTCACCCAATTAAATCTCTAATTCATCATAAAATGATACATAAATGTGCAAATTCATGAACTCAACACACCCCCTAACCAGCATTTTGCTAGTCCCTTAGCAAAAGTTGCGAACAAAAAGGTTTGAAGTTCTTTGACAAAATCTAAAAGAAGAAAGTAAATATGAAAACAAAACCACTTTCGCTGGTGTTCTCGGATGCATTTAGCGTATGCAACAAGCCCTTAAACCCCTAGGTTCCCCCTAGTGAACGAGTTGTGCCTCGTGAGGGTTTGCAGTGAATATACCCACAAAATTCATTTATCCTAAAAATACATAGAAATAAAAGCAAAGAAACCTTTTTTTTTCTTTTTCAAAAAGAAATCAAGTTATCTCGAATACTCTTTGTGTAACCCAGAATAATCAAAATCTCAGACTTTTCAAAATTCGGTTCATCCTTCTAATTTCAAACTTTTTTTTTCAAACACCAAACTTTTGTGTGCCTTGTGCAAGTGTATACATCCAATCAATCTTTCAAATGTTCCGCTATGATGTCATGAAAACAGAATCCTCCCCTAAATGCTCCGATCATTCCTAGATTTAGTGGCTAATAAGTTCTCTCTCAAGGCTACTATGACGGCTTTCGCACTACTGTTTTTTCAAAGGCCGCGAGATGCATCTCTATTTTCTTTTTCTTTTTCTTTTTCTTTTTTTTTTTTGCTAACACACACATGTGACTGTGCAATGCTTAGGTCCCTTAAGCTTTCTAATTAACCCATGTAACGAGCATTAGGCCAATATCTCCCAAACCAGATGGCTTTAGGGCACTAGGTATGTAAATACCCCTAAGGGCTTACTGGCTTGGGTTAAAAAGGCTACGAACTCAAACTAGTCACAACTTTTTATTATTTTCAAACTTTTAACTAATCACTTACTTCTTTTTTTTGCAGCCCCTAAACAATAGGCAGCCTTTTTCAATTCGCCCGAATTAATCCAATGGTGTTGATTGGCCTAACCATCCTGATGAACCAGGTAGACTTACAAGGCTAGACTTCAGAAAGTCATCCCATCTTTCCTTGAGAAACTCTAAATTTAACACCAAGGCTTCCTATCCAAAATCTTGATGAATGTATACGTGTTTCAGTGAAAAACAACGTTTAGTACTATTTTTTAATATTTTAGAATAGATGAACCTTCATTTTACTTCGTTCCAAAAATTTCGAAATTCCACGTTTTTTAGCATCGTTGAATTTTATCAATTCCTTTCAAAACTACCCTTTTTTCTCAAAAATAAAATAAAATTGTACAATTTTTTTTCTTCTAAAACTTAAAAAAAAAAAAAAAGTTTGCCTAAAATTGGAAAAAAATCACCTAAAAATTGGACAAGTGTGCTTGTTCCCACCCTCAAACCTAAACTAGACAGCGTCCTCGATGTCGTGCATGTCATGCAGAAAATGATAATATAACATGAGGAAAAAGAAATTGTAGGAGGTAAAGGGAAGAAGTTACCTGATGATTTTGCATGGCGCTCCCCTGTCCAAGGTAAGTAAAAACAATGACAAAAGATAACCTAAACTAATAATAATATATAGAAAAAGAAAGAAAAAGAAACTACCCTATTTGACACTTAACATGGAATCCATTTGGATCCCAAACAAGCTTACCTTCCAAAATTGAGGTCAAGATCTCTCGCTTAGGTTGCCACCTATTCTTTTCCATGAATGGGGTTGAATCTAGTAGTTCATATACCTTTTCAATGTGGTCATCTATATCAAAATCACGTCCAAAGTGGGCCAAACAAGCTTCTAGTGGATCTTCAAGTTTCAAATGGGGTAAGTGATTTTCCACCAATTCATGAATGTAACTAACTTAAAAAACCCCATCATCCTCATCAAGAGGTTGCTTAGTGACATTAAAAATGTTCGCTTGAACTGTCATGGTCCCAAAAGAAATTGGCATCACTCCATTCCTACAATTGATCAAGGCATTTGAGGTGGCTAGGAATGGTCTCCCCAAGATTATTGGAATTTTGGGTTCAACCCCAGATGTGTGTTTGATCTCCAAGACAATAAAATCGACAGAAAACACAAAGTCTCTGACTTTGATAAGAACATCTTCAACTACCCCTTTGGGGTATCGAATTGATGCATCAGCCAATTGCAAGTCACATGCGTCCTTTTCAACTCCCCCAAACCGAATTCTTCATAAACAGAGTACGGAAGAAGGTTCACACTTGCACCCAAGTCTAGCAAAGCTTTCTCTATGTGATGGTTTCCTATCTGGCAAGAAATGGTAGGACACCCTGGGTCCTTATATTTGATCAGGGTTGGACAGGAAATGATTGAGTTAGCTTGTTGGGCTAGAAAAGTCTTGTTGGGCACATTGGTAGTCCTTTTGAAGGTGCAAAGGTCCTTTAGAAATTTTGCATAGGCCGGAATCTATTAGATTGCATCAAGTAGTGGGATATTAATCCGCACTTGTTTGAATACTTCTAGCATTTTATCCAATTGAACAGTTGATTTTGTTGGGCCTAGCCTTTGTGGGTATGGTGCCATGGGAACATAGGTCCTAGGAGTGGGCTCACTAGGTGATGGTTCAGTATTGACTGGGTGCTCTGGTTCTACTATGGGTTTAGCATTCACACTTGGTTCCTCAGTTTCCACTTTCTTACTTGATTCTTCCTCAGGTTCCTTGGGTAGTTTGACCTTGTTATCAACCTGTGTACCCGACCTAAGAGTGATTATGGATTTAACTTGTTCTGGGCCTTTTCCTTTAGGATCATGAACAACTTGGCCCTTGGGATTGGGTTCGGGTTGACTAGGGAAGGTTCCCTTGTCTCTGGCACTGATGGAGTTGGCCAGTTGGCCCATTTGATATTCCAATTTTGCAAGGGTTTGAGTGTGGCCATTCAGAAGTTGAGTAGTGGTCTGCTGGAATTAAGCTGTACTCTGAGACAATTGGGTCGTGGTTTGAGACATGAGTTTCATGGCCTCTTCTAATGAATCTACCATTTGGGTCAATGGACTGGGGTTGAAGTTGGGTTTTTGAAAATCGGGTGGGGCATTGACTTGAGATTGATTGGGCTGAAATTGAGTGGACTGAGATGGGCCACCTTGAGTTGGGCCTTTGGTCCAAGAAAAGTTTGGGTTGTCCCTCCAACCTGGATTGTATGTGTTAGAGTACGGGTCATACCACTAACGATTATCAAAACGAGTGTTTTGATATAGCGCATTCACCTCCTCAACAGATTCGGTCTGACCCAAAGTTGTTGGGTCAATCCCTCCATTCATGGCCTGATTATATCTTAAAGATTCCAAAGTGTTTGGAGTGAACTTTTGGTTTAGCTCTAAGAGCATCTCCAAGAGGTACTTTAAATTTGGATATGCTTTTTAAAAAATGAAGGCTGATGTGGCATATGTATTTGGGCAAATGTAACTTGGCAACTCCAAGAGAGATGTCAGATGCAAATGTAAGTGGGCCTATGATCATTATTTTATTCAAAAGAAAGATTTGCACCCAAAAACTCAAATGCAAGTGGGCTCTCACCATTATTTTATTCAAAAAAAAAATTTGAAGTATGCTTTATGGTATGCCAAATTTGGCATACCATCACATACTTCAAATGCCATGTAGGATATGGAGTATCTGTTGGAGACAATCTCATATGTCAATTAGAGTTGTTAGAGGCTGACATGGCAATTTGAAGTTTCTGTTGGAGTTGCTCTAAGGCCTCTATTCTCCTTACCAGAGTGGCTAATTTGGCCTCTGCCTCAATTTTGGGTTCAATCTTGAACATCCCCCCTTTTTCAGGAATGGTGGGTTTGATGGGCTCCCTCTTGATAGGGGCCCACTGCAGTGTGTTTTCAACGGTTTCTTCCAAAAATGTTCATGCTTCATCCGCTGTCTTATGTGTAAACTTCCCACTACAAAAAGATTCCATCATTTGCTTAGTAGGGTAATCCAAACCCTCATACACGATTTGGAGCAATTGGATTTTTTCAAATCCATGGTGGGGACACTGGATTAAGAGGTCCTTGAACCGTTCCAAAAAACTGTAAAGTGTCTCCCCTTCCATTTGATGGAATCCATTGATGGCCTGCCTAATCGAAGCGGTTTTTTGCTTGGAGTATAATTTTTTGTCTAGCTTGGCCCATGTAGTGATGGACCCGGCCTGTAAGGCATAAAGCCAAGCTTTAGCCTTCTCTTTTAAGGAAAAAGGAAATAATCTAAGTTTAAGGACCTCCTCAGTCATGTGATTGATTCTTATGGTCCCACAAATGTCCTCAAATTCCCTAACATGTTGATATAGGTTTTCCTGGTCTAGCCCACAAAATACTGGGAGCATCGGAATTATGCCAGATTTCAACTCAAATGTGGCATTGGTCTGAGGCAGGGTGATGCAGGACAGTTGAGTTATCCTGGCGGGGTACATGTAGTCCTTCAAAGTCATGGGTGGGTCCACTTGATCAGCCATCCTAACAATTTCTTGAAAAATGGAAGACTTTCCAACAATGGTTAAGGCTAATTCGGGCTCAATCCTGACTAACCTATTACTCCTGCGTGCCCACAATTTCTCTCTCAAGTCTAGAGCACATGCATCGGGTTTAACCTTAAAGAAATGCAAGCTTAATCTATATGCGGGGCCCTAATGGTCTTATGAGATGATGCACAAGCAGTAAAGCACAAAGATTGAGCACAAGAAATTATCATAGGGTTAGCCTAACTCACTAGACAGCTCCTAACTAGTTTGAAGAGTGCATTAAGGCCTTCAATCCGGTCTTATGAAGCCAAATCGACCAGGTAAGTCCCTAGGATGAGCGGTGGGGTTACAATGCGCTTAGCAAGGGTCCCGCTTAAGATCCAAACTCCTAGAACAGAGACTGCCACCCTTGTTGGTAGGGACAAGACTTACCTAGACATCAACTTGACCAAAGAGCGCGACTGGTGAAACCTTTTGTGGTCTTCGTCCTACTGAGCTCGAGTCATATGATCTCGTTTTTACTTGATTTTAATTAATGTTTAGGCTACTATGTGAGAGGTGGTTAAGTCTAATTGAGCAAGGATCTGGTGATGAAAGTCAGTCCTTATCTTATTGGGGTCAATTGCCCTTAATTAAGTGTGTGGGGTCTAGTTTACTTAGTGTGTCAATCATACAATCATACTTGCTGAAATTTAAATCACCCAAGCCCCACTTGCAAGTAAAAGATTCGTGTAGTAAAGTTTAGAAACTCTTACAGCGGGCCCATGCTAATCCTTTTTTTTTTTTTGGCAGATTTTGCAATTCTGATAACCATTTGTTATTAGCAATTCTGAGAGCAACTTGTTTGCTTAGAGCAAATCCACACAGTTTTCTGTTTTTGTACAACTCTCATCTTACCAAGGTAACATATTCAAAAGAAACTCTTATTAGTAAATCCTAAGTTAACAAATCAACTCAAAATTCTATCTTATCCTAATTTTTTTTAAAACTAAGAAAATTCAAAAGACACCAAGTTTATAAAAACTCTATCAAAGTGGATTCTAAGTTATTGAAACAAATCAAAAACTCTATCTACAAAGTAAAAAAATCAGAAATTCTAAATTATCCAACAAGTGTCCAGATGTGGTTAGAGTTTTCAAAAAGTTTTCAATTATAAGAAATCCAATCTTATCCAATTCAAATTTCAGATTTTAAAACTCTAACAAATCTAAACAACTTAAGAGATAGAATTTTAAAATTTCCAACTACCTAATTTCATAATTTAAAGGTTAGCATATTAATCAAAACAACTAGTCCTAAGGATTTTAAACTCTATCTTACTAATTCTAATCTAATCAAGACTTTAGTTAAACCAATCTAAAATAACTTTCTTTTTTTTTTATTTACTGAAATTCGGAATTAAAATAAATCCCTAAAAAAAATTGGTTTTTTTTATTAATTATTAATTCCGAAAATTCAATTAATTATAAAAAAATCAAAAAAATAAAAAAAGTCTGGAAAATTAGCAAAGTAAAATACTAACTAATACTAATTGCAAAGAACACTACTAATGCAAATTAGATGACTAAATAACTAATGCAATCTAGATATGAGCATGCACATGAATCTAATAAAAATAAAAAAAATTAGATTTTTAACAAAAACTCAGATTTGGCTCCCCTGCAACGGCGCCAAAAACTTGATATGAATTTAAATTCAATCTTTTAATACTGCAAGTGCACAGCTGTCCTTTTGAGACAGTCGGAAGTACATGTCGAATCCTACAGAGAGCACTACTTAAATATATCTTTTTCTTATATTAAAATCTGAAATTTTTTTATAATGAAAATAAAAATAAATCAAGATTTGAATGAGAGATAAAAACAACTATGCAAGATGAATGGATAACAATGATGATAAAGGTAGATCAGAGCAACAAAGAATCCATTAATTAATTTCAATTCTCAATCCATATACTTTAATTTAGTCTTTTGTCTTACAAATAACTCAGATAAAAAACAACTCAATGTTTCTGATCCGGAAGATATTTTTCTTTTAAAATCCAATTCTTAAACAGAAGAACCCAAGATCTCCAACACCTCATAAAAGTCACTTTGAGCATCAGTTAACAAATTAAGCATAAAATATCAAAGGTATAAAAACCTAAGTATATCCTATCAAAACAAGATTAACTAATCAAAAAGAAATTTAATTAAAATATAAAGCAGAGGCTTGCCTGCGGCATGAAGGCAGATCTATTATTCTACTAAACATGCATCATAGGGACATAAAAATTAAATTAAAGACATATAACAAAAATAAAATCACTTAACTTCACTTTGTGTCTGATCCAAAGAATCTACTCCTCCATTGCAAAAGATGTGATTTTCATTAAGAACTTCATGGCAATTAGAATTTTCTATCACACTCTTCTAACCTAGTTCTAGAACAGGGCCCAGAATGCCCCAAAAATAATTCTTAAATTCTATTAATTAGAGAAAGAAGAGAAAGAGGAGAGAGAATCATTATGGACGTCCAAAGGGGAGGGAGTTACTCTCGTATGCTACCTTTTGGTCCTTTTATTTCTCCGGTTATCTATCAGATACATTGAATCTGGACACCTTCTTTGCAGATTTGGTTTATCTTGATTGATAAGGTATATCTCTTGTCCTTTTTGAATTTGAATGAGATGGAAGCTTCTGGAAACCTCTGGGTGGCTTGGCTAATCTTCAAATGGGGTCCCACAAGGGATGTGCAGCAATTAATTATCAACGGTGTGGATTTAATTTGCAATCCCGTCTAAAAATAAACATGAAAATATCCGGGCCCATAACTTTGTCAATATAGCTCTGATTTGCATATTCTTGGACTCCACAAGTATCTACTCTAAATAAGCTTTCCAACAATAGGTAAATTTCATCGGTCCGACGGTCGGATTGAAAGTTATGGCCATTTGAAGATGAGTTGTCCTGAGAAAAACGGGATTACCTTTTAAAATTTGATTTGCAATGGATTCTATCTCTGCACAACTTCCATTTTTGAAAGGACATCAGATGTGAATGGTTCAAACTCTTCTTCTTTTGTTCCAATCAAAATGGTACTCTTTGAATTATCCATTAATAATTTTAAATTTGTAACCACTGTGGACCATGCCATGTGAGACATTTTATCTGTTTGAATAGCGGGCCCTATGAGAAGTCTTCTACTGTAGTTAGGATTCTTCAACTGACATGATGAGTGGACCCCTCCTTTGATTTATTTGCATATGGCTTGTATGTGGGGTCCATGTGGTGAATTCTTCAATTTTCTTCTTTTCAATATTCAATTCAACAATGCAGGGCCCAGGATAACTATGTGTGCTTGAAAGTGGGCTTTGTGACAGAGGTCTGCAATTCTCATTTTCTGCACATTCTAATTTAACACATTAAATACTGAAGAGCCCATATTGAAGCGGGACCCATCCGGACAGAATTCTACTCCAACTGGGACTCTTTGGAGAAAATTTGCAAAACAATCTAAGTTAATGCAGAAAATGTATGAAAAGTATAAAAATTCAGGTTCCTAGGTGAAAATGCATGAAATGATGAAATTAGATGAATAACGATGCAATTCACCCAATTAAATCTCTAATTCATCATAAAATGATGCGTAAATGTGCAAATTCACGAACTTAACACTAGACCCAACTTAGTGGTCCTCATGAGTCAAGGTTGAGCCACACCATTGACTCATGCCTGGCATATCAATGGAAGTCTATTTGGATGGTCAATGGGCCCCACAACAAATCACAATCTCAAAAACTAAAATCTGAAAAATCATTGTACACAGTGTATCCGATCAACTGAGTACAGGGTCCAGTCGATTGGGTACACTGGAGAGTCATGATGTTGACTCCCAGGTTGACCCTCAATGCAGTGTGCCCAATCGACCTCCTGGCCAGGTCAGTCAACCGCGCACGCTTGGGACTGTAGACAAGTACCTGGCAGGCAATGTCCTAGGATAGAATTCTCTGTGTGTCTTGGTCGACCTCCTGACCTGGGTGGTCGACCGCACACACTGAAATTCCTGAAAGAATAGTTGTTCCAGATCTCAGCCTTTCCCTGAAATTCCTTTGTGCTCGGTCGACCTGGAACAGGGTCCGGTCGACCACGCACACTGAGTTTTCTGGGTCTGAAGGAACATGCCAACTCCCAGTTAATCCCTGACTTTCCTATGTATCTGGTTGACCTGGCACAGGGTTCCGTCGACCGCACACACTGGACTAAGAATTCTCAGAAAATTAACTGAGACCTTGGCTTTTCTCCTTTTCAGTGTTGCCGAATGACCCAATTGTAGGTCGATCGACCAGGTACATGCGCCTGCTGCACAGTCCAGATTTCTTGATTCTCACTCTTTCATTCCAATTTCCATCCAAACCTCCTCCAATCACCTCCATTCAATACAGAAACATAAAAAAACACCAAAACACTTCTTATCACCATCCATCCATCATCAAACCGGGCCATTGATCTTCCAAATAAGAGAACTCATCCATCAATGGCCAAAAATCCATAAAACAAGCTTAAAAGGTAGATCTAATCATCAATTGAATGTAAATTACAGAATCAAAGACAATAATCATGCATTCTATGCTAAGTAAGTATATTGCACTTGCCTTAATCCAATGTAATTGAAATTGACAAGTAGAGAAGAATCCAAGCGATCAAATATAGAAAGTCCAACTCCTATGCTTCCAAGCTCTCAAACAATCCTAAAAACCAATACTAGATAGAACTCTAATACCTAACACCCAATCCATAAGAGAATTGCAATAAAATTGTTTACAATTTTTTATACAACCCCCTCATCAAGCTTAGGAGATCAAAACAATGAAAATATACATTGAAGGGAGAGAAGAGAAGTCTGTTGTCTTCAAGAGTTTGCTGTGTTTACGAGTTTGCTGGAGACGGAATTGGAGATGTCTGTAATTTGGCTTCTTCTGTCGGTCTTTGTAGTTCATCACCATTATTTAGGAAGAAGGATTAATCAGAGAAGTCTGCTTCAAAACAACATAGACAATCTCTGTCTTTCCTCCATGGTGAGAGGAACAAAGGCTGCCCTTCAGAAGCTGTCGCCCAGGTCCAAGGAGAAGCCTCCACTACTGCTTGATTCTTACCTTTTTTATGAAGTGGGAGAGAGTTTCAAAAATGGCAGAGTTTTTGGGCCTTTTTGCACTGGATCGGAGATCTTTTTAACGCTCTCCCAAGTCTTCCTTTTATAGCCTTTGAGGAGCCATAATTGCTGGAAATCATGGAGGAGTGGAGGTGATTTTAAAACTGTCCTCAATGGGAGACGTTACATGTCCCCTTTTGCAGGTTCAGTGGCCATGAGAAGAAGAAACTGGCTAGTTCGTGGGAGATCATGGGCGTCAAGTAGCCGGGAGAGAAGAAGTGCAGCGGCCTGTGTATATGACGTCCAACGGTCATTTCTTGGCTGGAGACTAGCGGCTGCTTCATTGTTTTGAGCGGTCAGTGTGCTAAGGATTGCTAAGGCCCATGGGCCTTGTAGACAGCGGCCGTTAGGGAATTCCCTAGCTGTGGCCGGCCAGACTTCAATGTCATCATTTTTTTTATGGAAAAGAGAGTATTTTGCCATAGGGAATGTTATGTATGGGCAAATGAAATTTTTATGTGTCAACAATTGGCATCTTTTTATCAATTGTCATTAATTCGATTTGACACATCATGTAATTCACTATTAATGCCTATACTTGCTTAATCGTCATATTTATAGTACTATCTTTGGTGTCACAGACGCAAGTGCAGCTCCCAATCCTAAGGAGGCCCATAAGAGAGAGGAGGAGACCAAAGAGGTTCCTACAGGGTTAGAGAAGTGGGCAGATAATGGCCCCATGTAATCACTTCCTCCACAGAGCGATGTTAATACCTTTTGAAAATTAAATTGTAATTATCTTAAAAAATGTTTTAGATTTAGTCTAACTTCTTTAGTAAGGGTCACACTTGGATGATATTGTGTATACTTTTGGTTATTATTTTTGTATAGTGATGTAGGGTGTGATTTTATCATCCCTACTTGGTTAACTAATGTATACACCTTTTGTGTAAATATGGAACTTTAATTTGGACTTAATATGGAATGATACCTAACTATGGAATATTTGAGATGCTTCTGCTATTAACTGTGATGGACAGGTGTTGGTGACTGGTGAGTTAGCCTCACAGGTGGAAAAAGAAATTTTTATCCTTTGTGATGTGTATTTGATTCAAGACAAGTACAATATCACGGGAATACGTGTGTCACACCTCGGGGGTTACCACAGGCCAGGGAAATTCGGGACTGGGATGTGACATTTGTAGCGGCTAATTCTTTTGGGATCAAAGCTTCCACTTTCCCATTGACTATGACCCGACCTTGACCCATTTGCCACGAGGTACGACAAAACCTCAATTAGAGGTATAAATAAAACAGGCCGTGCCGGCACTAGTTATATATAATAAAGCAATAGAGATGTGCATTATGGAGGGCGCCACGTCAGAATTCCAAGTCCTTCTTGTCATGCCATATACAATCTTCAAATTCAAAACGTTGAGTGGCTCTCTTGGACGTGAAAATAGATGCCATCAAGTTAATGAAGGATCTTAATGGTATCTATATCCACCTTCCAAAAGGTAAGGATAATAGCATTCATTTAGCATAAAAGATCCCATCAAGCTCCTACTGAGTTTGATCTTTTCAAATTCAAAATGTGAGCATTGATTTAACATTTAGACATCCTAATATTTAGCATAAAATATTTCATCAAGCTCTTATTAAATTTGAATCATTTAATAAAAAAAAAGTCATTAACCAGTGTAGGTCCCGACTGGAGATAGATCTAATATTTGACAATTTTATACAAAATGTTACTCGCAAGTCTTGAACTTGCATTATCACGCATGGCCTCTCGAAGCTTTTACCACTGTACGAAAGCAATAAACCTATCTGAATCATTTAATGTCCTCCTAAAATCTCTCACATATTTCCTTCTTTAGTTCTTTATCCTATCGTGCATATCTCCAATTTCTCCTTCTAAATTTGATTCCATCATCTCTCATTCTAAGTGTAGCATCTCAATTCAAAATAGCGATACCAAGCCACCGCTGACCTCTCTCCTTCGTCCCTCTCCATCCTTGCCACCATCTCCCTCTCCCTCCCTCTCCCTCCCTCCTCCTATTTAACATTTCTCCATCACCTCTTTTTATTCCTCCTCCTATTTAACATTTCTCCATCACCTCTTTTTATTTTTTATCCTCACTATTTCATTTTTTTTTCCTTTCTCCTTGCCGGCCAAAAGTTCTTTAGAGATCCAACGCAAGATCCATCTATGTTCCAATTATAAATGTTTTGATAGGATCTGACTTTTGTTCATCTTGATTTCGACCTGATGCTTTATGTTCACTTACTTCTTATATTAGAGCCAACATGTTGATTTTACCTAGTTACTTAGGGTGGGGCTGTAAATCAGCCCAACACAGCCAATGGCTGGCACGCCCAGGGCACCCTAGCCCAACACAGCCCAACTCATCTCATCCCATCACTTATATAAACTAAATGCTAATTTTTCTAAAAATAAAAATTTAAATAATAAAAAATTTATCTTTCATTTGTAAATTAGTATCAATGTTTGTGCAGTTATTTTAGTAATTTTAAGTTAAAAACTATAAAAGTTCATAAAGTCTCTTTTAATTTATATAAAATAATTTTAAAAAGTGAAAGAATTAGGAAGAGGATGTGGACTGGCCCACTGCCCACGGCACGACATAAGTCGTATGTGCCGTGACCATGCCCCCCAAGTTGGGCACAGCCCGGCTGGTCTGCGAGGACACGACTGGGCGCCCTTAATAATATTTTTTTATTATTACTATTTGTCGTGGTATTTTTACAATTGTTATTTTAATGTTGGTTCTCTCGTAAAGATCACCTTCAACTTTTGCAGTTATCACTATAACATGTTTCTTTTAGTCATGCATCAATGTTCTATCCTGCAGAATTCCAAGATTAGTACAGGGAGTAGCCTTTGAATCACATGTCCTATCTGTCACATGTTTGAACTGAATTGTGATACTATCATCATATTCAATCATTTTTATAGTAAGACATCAACATATGAAGCAATCCATTCCAGTCATTCTCGCTATATCTCAGGAATATTTAGAACCATGTAAGTGCTGTCTTAATAGTGAAGGTTTGAATTTTCAGATTCTATTTTTTAAAGCCGGGTTTACTGTTTGTTCAATTTTAGATGTCGGAATGTCTTTAAATATTAATATTGTAAGTTCATTCTCATTTATTGAAAATAAATAAATAAATCAATGTCTGTTCTCTCTGAAGTTTATATATAGATAAAATCTTGTGGCAATCAATTTTAAGATCTTGAAATTTTTCATATTCTCTCTATTGATGTTCTTTTATCATTTTCTTTACCACGACATGGAATATAAAACGAGAAAGATAATATACATATTTTATATTTCAAGTAAGAAATTATAATTTAATTTAAGCTTGCGCAATAGTTTTTTGTCATTGAGTTTTTTATATTAAATTTTAATCTAACTTTAAGAAATAAGTTATCATTTTTTTACTTTGTAGTTTATTTGAAATTTTATTTATTTCTCTTCAAGCGAAAAAAAATTGGTCCATAGCAAATATTGTATTTCTAATTTATTTTTAATCAATAATATCTCAAAAGAACTATATTTGGATTTTTTTTACCCCGTCGGTGGTCCAACCATTTGTCATTAGAGAAAACACAATCCTATCATTGGATGGAGGATCTTATCAACAAACATGTTTAATTGTTTTATGGGGAGGGCTTAAAGGGCTTAAGATTAAGGCACAAGTGGGAAAAAGTGACATACCGAAGGTTCGAACCTTGGACAAATAGGTAAGAATTGACGCATCTTACCACTCGAGTAAGGAGTCATTCTTATCTAATTATTCTACTATTGTTTATTATGATGGATCATTGTCAGAATTAAGGCCAAGTTTCTATCATACTTAAAAAATGATGCAAACTAAGAGTGCAAAGGGATTCACATGGGACTCAATGACATGACCAAAATAAATATCTCAGGAAATGCACAAATCCCACATTCGTTGGATTTTCCAGGGGTCATTTGTTTTTTATGCATAGGGAAAGAAAATGGATTCTAAATGTGTAAATGCTACATATGCAAATATTACATATGTGAAACATATTACCATATTTGTTATAATCACCAATGTTTTTTTTTTTTTTTTTTTAACATAGGGTGTCCCGGCACTTTGGGCCAGATTACCCTACGGGCCTGGGGGGAGCTGAGTAAATCCCTTATGACTCCAATGTGGCAGCACAGTTTTAAATTCATAACCTCCGGGAGCAAACCATGGTCCGAAGCCAACCGAGCAGCTACCCCTCAAGGTTCATAATCACCAATGTCACATGAATAAATGAGTACATCCAACGGTTCTAAATGTATTTGATTATTTTTTCACCTTTCTCACATATTTCTCAAAAATAACAATGAAGACTTAAGATATATATATATATATATATATATATATATATGAAAGTAAACATCTTGATGCTATTCACTATATATGAGAGATTTGGGATCCATGAAAGTTCAAAAAATTAGACCTATAGGTGGAAACTTTATGAAGATTAAAAAAAAAAACTTAAAGGACGTAGGATTTATTAGTTTAATAAACAGATTGAAAGGTTTGAATTACAAATATGAAGCCCACATGAATGAAAAAAAAAAAAAAAGAAGTGGTTGATGGGACTTGATCCCATGACCAATTGCATACCAAATTCACTATGCAAAATAGGTAATTTTCACCCATTTGCGAGTAGGAGATGTGGATGAACTAGGGTTGTAAATGGGTCGGTTCCGATCCGAGTCCATGGTAGAATCCGAAACCGAAACTATTAAAGAGAAGCTGGAATCGGACCCGGAACCGATTTCTTGGCTTCGGAACCGGAACTAAAACCATATATGGGACAGGTCTGGATCCGGGTTCGGGTCTAGGTAGATAATGATATTAAAACAATATGGTTTTTAGGAGATATTTTAGAAAATTGAGATAATATGTCGGGTATCGGGTCCATGGGTCCGAATCAAGGTGAAACCGGACCCGGTCATTTACTTATCGGGACCTAATATAATTACACATATCCAATTTTAAACGGGTCGGAACCTCCAGGTAATCAGAGAATCGGGGACCCATTTACATCCCTAGGAAGAACTTAGGTGTGTAAATGACCTTATTTGTACACTATTTTCACACCTCATGTACACATCATATGCATACACCATTTTCACACCTTATTATATGCATAAATGAGAGCAAACAAATGTAACGATGTATAATCATTAAATGATTTGTGTCACGCTATTTTATGATGTGAGAAATTTCCACACCTACATAGGTTTGAAAATTAGGGCTGCACAAAAAATCTAGTATCACCGCAAAATCGAACCGAATCGACCGGACCGAACCAGGCGGTTTGTATTGGTTTTATGTAGATCGGTTCGGTCAACTATTAGAAAATTATTAAAACCGCCTTACATCGGTCAGTTATCGATTTGAACCCACGGTTAGCCGCCTAAACCGAACCGACTATATATATTAACTTGAGTATTGAGTTTGACTATTTTAGCTTTAAGGGAAGCGCTTGTATATTCCATTTGCATGTTACATGTTTGATGAAAGTTCTACAAGAAGTGTGCATTATTGGGCTTTTAGTAGCATTGTCGAGGGGTTTGGTCTGACCTTAAGAGAAAGTGAACTATGAAGAGGCCCATCTCAATTAGTTAAAAATTGGGGCTACATTCCACTCGAACCCGTGTTGTTGGCAAAAAAAACTAGTTCCTTTTGTGTTGAATTCATTGGTTTGGATGAAGTAATGTAGTATAATCCAGGTTTTATGCAGAGAAATAGGTAAGTGCCTGACCACTTGTTTGGTTTATTTTGTCAGAAGATTTGAACTACTTCAGTTCATTGGCCTAAAAAGTTAGCTGAACTTGGCCTGGGCTATTCAATCACACGACCGGATGATGGATGAAAAGAGTTCATCCATCGTTTGATGCATGCTTCTTTGGTCAAAACGAATTATGAAAAATATTTTAGTGTTCAATACAACTTCTCATCATACCATTTGATGGAACAAGTTTGAACTGCAATTTTTTTGTGAAAAAAAAAAATTAAACAAAAAAACTGTAAACGAACCGAACCAAACCGGTTCGGTTTGATTTGGGAAAATAGAAAACCGGTGGGTTCGGTTTGTTTAATGGTTCCCCTCTAAATTGTTCTGAACCGCCCATCTGCACCCGTATTGAAAATCATCTTCACACCTCCTTTGCAAAAGGCGCTTTGACACCGGTACATTTCTTACATGGTGAATGCATTCTTGTGAGGCCCATCAAACATCTTTATTTCCTTTTTTCTTTTATTCATGTGACCCCTATATTTGTAATTCAAATTGTTCAGTTTATTTATCAGACTCACAAGCCCTAAATTCTTGAGTTGATAATGTTAAATCTTCATAAATTTTGAGTAATTTGTGAAAAATCCTAACACACCAACTTTTTTTTTTTTCACTTTTTTGGGAATCCACTTCATGATCTAATCCATTTAAATATCAAGACATTTAATTTCATATCTTAGATTAATTTTATGGATTATGAGATTTTTGTGGAAAATGTCTAAAAAATTAAAAAAATATAAAATAATTGGATTTAATTATTTAGTCATGTGAAAATAGTGATTATAAAGACATGATATATCTCTCATATATGTGACATTTGCATATGTAATATATATATATATATATATATATATAATACATATGTATAACACATTTTACTATCACATAAGTAAAAGGCAAATGACCTCTTAAAAATATTACATTTTATTCTACTTTATCTACTATTATTCTATTAAACTTGGTTAAATTGGATGCCAACATAATTTGGACCGATGGCACACTCGACTACCATTAAGTTCAGTCTTTTTGATGCATAATTTGAAAATAAATAATGTAAAAAAACTGAAGAGATTGCCAACACACACATGGTTGAGTGGTGTTGGCATATTGGTTTCATAGACATGCCCATGATCATTTCTTAGGTCCTCAAGTTAAAAGCATCACTACTGAGATATTAAAAAACAAATCACTATCAGTTTAAAATAGAATAAAGAAACTTAGGGCCTATTTTTTGAGAGGTATTATGATATTGATATGATGACCATCCCTTGACATTTCGAAATGCTATGTTTAAAATTCCTACCCACTTGAGAAGTCTACAAATAGCCTAGAATTCTTAGTCCTTGTTTGGCATCACTAATATTTGCCTCTATTTCTCAAAATCTCTAAATCAAGTAGAGATGTTGAGAATAGAGGAGTTGATGGCATTTGACTTAGAGAAGTAGAGACAATGCCTCCATTTCCCACAACCCACCATTGATAGCATGCAGAAAGTAGAGGAAAAAAAAAAGAGGTGGGTGAACAATGTTCTTGCCCATTCACACCCTAGTCCATTTTCTTGATTTTTTTTTCTGGAAATCTAAGAGTGTAAATTAAGATCCAAACCGTTGGAAATTTTCACAAGATTAAATACGGTCATATACTAAATTTCAGCGGTTGGATCATCACCAATCTCGAGATATGTGAAAAAAAGAGCCATTAGGAGCAAATTTCTGAAATTTGTGGGCCCCAAATAAGAAATATACACTGTTAGATTTCTTTAAAAGGCTGAAAATGGCTATGTGGTCAATTTTCAAGGCTTGATACCTTGTGGATCTCGAGATATTTACAAAACAATATCAACCATTATTGTATTACGATCAATATTGGATTTGTCCATGGCAGTAACGTTTTTCTGTTTTTTTTTTTAATATCATTTATGGGGGTGTAAATTAAGATCCAAACTGTTGAAAATATTAAAAAGATCAAATACCGCCATGATACCAAATTTCAGTTGTTGGATCATCACCAATTTCGAGATATGTGCAAAAAAGTTAGATATTGGATGTGATTTTTTGGATTGTGTGGGCCCCAAACATAAGATCTAAACCGTTAGATCTCTTTGGAAGGCTGAATATGACCATAGGGTCAACTTTCAAGGCCTGATAACTTGTGAACCTTGAATAATTAAGAAAAACCTTCCACAATTAATATAAAAAAGTCTATTTAACATAGATATTTGCATTACCAAACACTTCTTTTGATTATAGCCTCATTTTTTTATAGCTCTTTTTTAATGGTTCTATTTTGATGTGTCTATCCAAAAAAGAGTATAAATACCAAATAAGGCCTTAGTATTCCAAACCCTTTGCCATTTCAAAATGTTAGAAGGGCAATGAGGATTTTATAATCTCACATGGGAGAATATTTAGGGCATGTTTGTGTAGGAGTGGTTTCAGCTGAAACCGTTGCCAACATGGTGTTGGAAATTCCGACACCATCTTGCGATCGTTCGCTGCACGGAAAGGGCCAAGTTTTCAGCTCCGTTTCTCTATATTTCCTCACTATAGGGGAGATGGGTTTCCCATTCACCCCCATCGGAAAATGCAGACCCACCCAGGTTTCCTTTTCCAGGGCTTTACACAAACACACCCTTCGGGCACATTTGTGTAGATGCAATTTCAATGGAAAGATGAAATTGTCACATCAGCAGATTCTATGGTTTTTAAATATATCCAAAAAAGATTTCTAAGGAAGTTAGAAATTTATGATTGGTGCAAAAAGTTTTTCCTCGATGAATTGGTGCTAATGTTGTTTGTGTAGCTACGGATTTCTTTAGGGAAAACTGTTGTTTAGTTAAAACTACTGGGTGGGTGGGTGGGGAGGGGGAAGAAAAAGGGTGGCCAGGTGGAGTGAAGGTGGGACCGAGAAAACCACCTCCTTTTCTACCGAAATGAGCTACACGAATGTGACCTTAGAGAATTCCAAATTTTTTGGAAAAATAGTCCTCGAAAGATTAGGCCTTAACGCCCTGAGGATGCTTGCTTCTTTCTACAAGTTTCTCATTAAAAATCCCATTCCAACATAAGCACCCAATTAATATCCATAAAATATTTGAATGCAAAATAAGATTTTTCTCACGTTTGTGTGGCGGGATTTCAGTAAAAAAAATGAGACTGCGGAAATACTTTCCCTTCGGGGGGGGGGGGTATCCATAAAATATTTGAAAGCAACATAAGATTTTTCTCACATTTGTGTGGCGGGGTTTCAGTAAAAAAAAAAATGAGATTGTAGAAATACTTTACCTCCTGGGGGGTGTTAGTTATGAGAAATGAATTTCCTCATAAAACTTCTTCCTCTTTTCCTCACTCTTGCCCATTTCAACAAAAAAAACCCTACAACTCTTTCAATTCTTATTTCTTTAAATAAATTATTATTTGATGTTGAATAAATAATATACATGTTATGTTATGTTTCTTCACAAAATTATTTTACCAAATAAGAAAATTTGATTTTCTATAAGGAATCCACAGCTACACCAAACAACATTAGCACCAATTCAATGAAGAAATTGTTTTTGCACCAAATATGAATTTCTAAATTCTACGAAAACCCTTTTTGGAAGTTTTCATTTTTATGAAATTTGCTTACGTGACAATTTTCCCTTTCCGTGAAAAATGTGTGTACACAAACATGCCCTCATGGTTTTTTGTTTTTTTTGTTTTTTTGCTAGTATCCTACAGTTATGTTTGGTGTGAATGTGACCACTAAATTTTTTATGATTTTAGGGGAAAACATTTTCCTTTGGAGAGTTGCAATTTTTTTCTTTTTTGTTTTCTCACGAAAATTGAAAGTATGTTGATCAAGTTTTCTACGGGAACAGATGCAAACTGGGAAGTCCTATTTGGAGGGTCAGGGGGGTCTGCTGTAGTTAAACTATAGCAGACCCTGCTGTAGGTTGAATCCAAGGCGTCCAAGGGATGTGGGTTCATCCACTTCCGGCTCACATTCATCTCCACCATCCATCCAACTTTGCCGGCCATCAGATCTCCATCACACACATTAAATCTCCACCACACACATTAGAAACTATCAGCCATTGGATGAGAGAAAAGGTTGAAGAAAGAGAAAATATTTTTTGAAAGTGAGTTGAAGAGAGAGAAAAGGTTTTAAAATACAAGATATTTTTTAATTTTATTTTATTTAAAAAATACCAACCATTGGATACGTGGGTTTAACCCATAGCCCTTGGATCCCCCTCACCCCTATTTGGATGGGGTGTTAAGATGTCACATCTAGTTGAGATGTCACATCCCTTTTTTCATTTTTTTAAAGAAAATCACAAGTCTTTAAAAAGCTTCATCTCCCATGTGGCACCCGCTAAGTACTTCAGACAGAAATTGTTTGGACCAAACTGGAGATCTGGAACCTTTCTACCGAGGTGCCTGTACAGCCAGCGACACTGGAGCCTCACGAAATACTCGCAAGTGAAATCACAGAAAATCCGGACTTTATTAATATCCTAATCCTATCAACGAAAGCGACAAAAGCAAACGATCGCTTCGAAAACGAAGCAAAAGCATACAAACAAAAGTGAGAAACCCAGCATTTCTCTCTCTCGCTCTTCAGGCCACAAGCATCAATGGCGGATTTTTCTCCTCCCCTTCTCCTAACAAAACCCCCCTCAAATCAGAACAAGTTTCCTTTTCCTTCTCCTTCTCTCCCTCCCAACTACGTCACTCTCCAACAGCTCCAGGAGAGGCGTCTCAAACAGCAACAAGAGAGAGAAGCAAAAGAAAAAGAAGAAGAAGAACGCCAAAGGCAGCGAGAAGAAGAAGAAGAAGAAGAAGAAGAAGAACGGAAAAAGCAGCTCGACCTCGAGAAATCCCTCAAAACCCTAGAAACCAAGCCCTCTGATCGCTCCTCTCGACGCAATTGGGGGAACCCACCGAAGATCGCAGCAGATAAAAGAGGCGAAATCCGAACCGTTGAGAGAGAAATCGACGGTCATGGAAAAAGCATCGAACGATCGAACAAGAAGAAGAACATCGGAAAATGGAGAGAGAAAACGAGCCCGGGCGGGAGAAAAACCCTAACTGACGGAGATCCGGCGCATTCGTTGCCGGAAAATGGGAAATCCGCCGTGAATAGGAAGATCGGAAGAGGCTTCCGGGCAGTGAACAGGAATCGGACGGCGAAGATTGCTGGGGAGACGGAGGATCTCGAAACGAAAAGGCGGAAAGAACCAGAGGAGAGACCGACGGCTGTCGAGAAGAAGGGGAGAGCCCGGTCGCCGCCGGTTGAAACTCTACCGGAGAAGGTCGGATCGAATGTTGTGGATGATCGAATGATGGAGACTGATCGGCAGAAGATTAGTAACAATGAAATAGAAGGATCGACTGGTGGCAGCAAAGAAGCGGATGGAGCAGCAAACAAGAAACTTTATTCGACACCGAAAAGAAAGACGTATGTAAAGAAGAAAAGAGGAAATGTTGGGGTTGTTAATTGTGATCAGACAGTAGAAGGCGAGAAAGAAGTGGGTGAGGGATCGAATGAATGTGGTTTGGGGAGACCGGGAGAGAAAATGCCTTCAACTAGGGAGGAGAATGTCGAGAAGGAGGACAAGGCGGTAGAGAGTGCTCATAAAACTGAGGAACTTGAGATTGTTGATTGTGATGAGGTTGATGGGAAAAATGGGGGCGAGAGTTCTATGGAGGAGAAGAAATTGGGTGATTGGAGACCGAGAGAGAGAAGAAACTTTGGCCATAGAAGAGGTTTAGGTTATGGAAGAGGCTTTGGCTACGGAAGCAGCTTTGGCTATGGAAAGAAGAAAGGAGGAAATGTTGAGGCTGTTAATTGTAATCAGATAGTAGAAGCAGTAGAAGGTGAGGAAGAAGTGGATGAGGGATCGAATGAATGTGGTTTAGGGAGACCGGGAGAGAAAATGCCTGCAACTGGGGAGGATAATGTTGAGAAGGAGGACAAGGTGGTAGAGATTGCTCAAAAAATTGAGGAACTTGAGATTGTTGATTGTGATGAAGTTGATGGGAAAAATGCGGGCGGGAGGTTGATGGAGGAGAAGAAATTGGGTGATTGGAGACCAAGGGAGAGAAGAAGCTTTGGCCAACGAAGTGGGTTTGGTTATGGAAGAGGCTTTGGCTACGTAAGGAAGCAAGGAGGAAATGCTGGGGCCGGTTATTGTGATCAGACAGTAGAAGCAGTAGAAGGCGGGAAAGAAGTGGATGAGGGATTGAATGAACGTGGTTTAGGGAGACTGGGAGAGAAAATGCCTGCAACTGGAGAGGATAATGTCGAGAAGGAGGTCAAGGCGGTAGAGATTGGTCATAAAATTGAGGAACTTGAGATTATTGATTGTGATGAGGCTGATGGGGAAAATGCAGGCAGCTTTGGCCATCGAAGCATAAGGAGCTTTGGCTATGGCAGGAGCTTTGGCTATAGAAAGAAGAAAGGAGGAAATGTTGAGGCCGATCAGACAGTAGAAGCAGTAGAAGGCGGGAAAGAAGTGGAGGTGGGATTGAATGAACGTAGTTTGGGGAGACCGGTAGATAAAATGCCTGCAACTAGGGAGGAGAATGTTGAGAAGGAGGACAAGGTCGTGGAGATTGCTCATAAAATTGAGGTACTTGAGATTGTTGATTGTGATGAGGTTGATGGGGAAAATGCGGGCGAGCGGTCAAGGGAGGAGAAGAAATTGGGTGATTGGAGACCAAGGGAGAGAAGAAACTTTGGCCAACGAAGAGGGTTTGGTTATGGAAGAGGCTTTGGCTATGGAAGGAGCTTTGGTTACCAGGAGAGAAGACAACCTCGACATTTGACGTGGGTAAGAAAAGAAGAGAATTCGAATGGAAGTATGCGGCCAGTATAGTGAGGTATATACACTGGAACTGCCTTTTTTTTTTTTATTTAACATCTGGTAGACTGATTTTAAGCCGTCACTTATTAAAATCTGTGTAATGGGTGGCATTTCCACCCCTTGCTGATACTACATGCCTCCCATGAATTAGCACTCATTTATACAAGCAGTTTATATTTATGAATTAATGTAGGCAGAACTCAGAAAGTTGAGTTCCAAAACACAATCAGTCAAATGGGTCTGAATATCCTCCACATTTGTCCCCTTTTTTATGTTAAAACCTGAAAATTAAACTCATAAGTGTGTTGTTAACAAAGGTTATAAGTATTCTTTAAGAGGCAGGAGAAATAAATAGCGTGTGAACCTATCCCCAACATGCATCCCCAACATGTTGAGGGCTGATTTAAATACAATAACATGAATACTGTATTCACACATATAAGGTATGGACTGACCCACCTTTACACTGTGTACATATTGCAACTTCAAGTTAATATGTTAAGAGTTCCCTGTATCTGAACAACATAACCACATTCTGTCAACAAGCAAGCAATTCTAACTACTAAAGTTGAATCTCCCCACCAAACAGACTAACACTTGCTTTAGACCTCAAGGCTGTCTTGATTGAACATGTTTTGGTCCAGCCCTGGTGGCAGTTGAGGATGTAGTTCTTAAGTTGCTCTATGAAATGTGACTTGCAGAATTCGAAATGGCCAGGTCTGGATATGAAGTAGGCCTCTCCGGTTTGTAGATGGAGCAAACAGATAAGAAAACCAGTTTGGGTCCCTTCCACTCAGACACACGAGATCCAACCAGCTTGTTGGGTCTCTTGACCTAGATCTTGTCTCCTAGATAAAAGATTCAATTTGTAATCTCTGCAAGCCCATTGCCCAAGAGAGGAAACCCCAAGTTTCTTAGTCCAAAAGAATAATGGACATTCTTTACAGTTGTCTTTCTCAAACATGATGCTAAACGCTAAAAAAAAAAAACCCCCCATTTAGTAAGAATCCCAGCCTTTAATCCACCATTGTTAAATTAAAAACAGAAATTTAAGCAATAGATTGAAGGGTAAAATAATGTAAGCTAATATGAGCCTTTAGGGCTCGTTTGTTAATTTCACATGTGATGTGAAAATGCTTTACATATGTAAATAACTCTCCTATGAGTCATTTACATATGTAAATGAGTTGCATGTGAAACATAATCCATCATTTGTCATTTTTATACCTCTTCAAATCAGAATCTGATTGCATCTAACAGTTCATATGTCTTTCACACTTATACACAAATTTTGAAAAATCCATGATGAATCAAGCGATGAGATTTGACCAGATAATCATTGTTGACCTTCTAAAGAGGATTAATGGTTTAGATCGGGAAAAAGTGGCCCACAAAAATCAGAATTGAACCATTATCGCTCTGGGCCTTTTTGTCAATATCTCACAATACATGAAGGATCAACGGTTGAAATTTGATCCACTAGACGTTATTGGCCATATAAAGAGGGTCTATGGTCCAGATCTTGCATTAGCGACCCAGATTGTTCAAAAATCTAGAAAAAAAAATGGACTGCCTGTCTTAACTGGTGAATGCACTGTTGCGCACTGTAGTAACAGTGCATTAATCCAACGATTGATATTTATTTCAAATATATTTCATGATTCATATTGAATCAACATTTGGGGTTTGGACCTATAACTAGAAATGACCTTTTGAAGAGGACTAACAATTTGGATTGCAAAAATAGGGCCCACAAAAGTCCAGAAATGATGATCTAACGGTCTGTACGTTTTCATCAATATCTCACAATCTATAATGATCCAACGGTTGATTTTTGGTATCATAGCCGTTTTTAGCCCCCCCTAACATGATCAAGAGTTTGGATCACAAAGTTGGTTGCCAGATTAGGCAAAAAAATGAAAAAGGCTTTCTGGTTGTGTGGCCACTGTAGCTCCGCCAAAACTAGGCCTGGTATGTAAACGTTTCACACCTCATCAGGTGTGAAGATGTGCTGCCTCTTTTGCACATACTTTACACAGCAAAAGCACATGTGATTTACACACCTAGTGTGTAAATGTTGTAAACAAACATAAATGATATGAATCTCTTTCATATTGCATCTTGGGTCAAGGAGGGTGATGGATTGAGGAATAGTGGGTCCAATGTAAAGATTTTGAAAATGTGGAGCCCATATATGTGTGTGTGTGTGTGTGTGTGTATGAATGTATAGATGCATGTCTAACTGCATGTGTGTATTTATATTCAAATTCTCCAGAATGTCCCTTTTATTAGTTATCCTTTTTTTGTTTACATATAGACCTCACCTTTTGCATTGGCCATTGTCAGGATATTAAGAAATGATTAATTTGTGATGAGATAATAAGGATCTCCCAAGATTTAGGATAGGATTTGATCAGTTAGACTTCTATTGTGATTAAATTTCCTGTTCAAAATCTTATTTTGCACTCTATAACTAGGCCTGTTTCATAATGCAATGTACGTAATTTTTTTTTATGGTTTATGTGGAGGCGGTCAAAGGAATTATAAGATGTTTTGAAACAGTGAGTGGGCTTAAAGTTAACTTGAAGAAGAGTTAGATGGTGGGAGTCAGGGTTGATGACACTAGAATTACACCTTTATTAAACTGTGTAAGATGTGGCCTGAGGTCTTTTCTTATGACCTATATTTGTGTACCTTTAGGGGCTAATTCCATTTCCAAATTAATATGGAACTCTGTAATTTCCATGTTTGAAAAGAAGTCAACATGGAAGAGGCGATACTATCTTTTGGGGTATGAATCACATTGACTAAAGCATCTTTGTTGAACTCCAATTTACTGTTTGCCCTTATTTGAAATGTTGGCAATTGCTGCCAAGAAGCTAGAATATATCTAACGGAACTTCTGGTGGAAAGATGTGAAGTGGGAGGAATTACAAATTGTAAGTGACAAAACCAAAGAGGGGAGTGTGGTTGGAAACAGGGAAGTTGGAGGATACAAATTGGCCTTGTTGAGTAAGCTGCGGTGGAGATATAGGGAGAGAGATGTTTAGTGAAGAAAGTTTTTTCAAGCGTGGAAGGAAGTTTTGTTGATACACATAAATTAGTGAAGCCACTCTATGCATGGCCCACTTGGCATTAAAGACTTCATTTCCATCCCACGTGCAAGCATCATCTTTTGTGAGTGATTATCAGTGTAGTAGGAGTTGTTTTGACAAGGTTGCCCGTTGCCCAATTTGAATAAGTAGTAGTCGTGTGTGAGTTTGTTAGCTAAATAGTAGGAATGTTGAGCTATTCTGACGGTAAATGGAAGATGTTGGACTAGCCATTAGCGTGAAGTATGTATTGTATTTCCTATTTTATAGTTCTACTTGCAATAAAATGATCTATCAGAAATTTCTCAATTAAACAACCCTAATTGGTGAAATCTCCCTTTTGAGATTTATCTTATAATTCCTCTGGAGCAGTGAAGCTTAAAATCCTCCACCATAGCTCGGGGAAGAAAGAAAACCCTTATCAGTTTGGTATCAGTGCACGAAACTGAGATGGCGGATAACACCCGTGGGGCTCAGTTGGAAGACAGGGTATGCAGTTTGCAGAATTCGCAAGCTGCGTTGCAAGAAACATCACAGCAGCATGGCAACCTACTCGCAGAGATCCTGCAACGCTTAGAAGAGATGCAGGCAAAGCAAGGCCCTGACGGTCTGAAGGGGCATATGCATGTCCAACAAGGTGTTGTTTTTGGCAACAATGGAGGCATTCAGACACGTACCATGAAATTGGATTTCCCACGGTTTGATGGAAAGAATCCAACTGGATGGCTTTTCAAAGCAAAACAATACTTCGCATATCACCAGGTTCCTGATTTACAGTGGTTGATCGTCGTGTCTCTCAATATGGAGGGTGAAGCACTCGAATGGTACCAGTGGTACATCGAGTATAACCTGACACAACTTGGCCACAGTTTGTGGAGGCTATGGAGGCATGCTTTGGGTTCATGAGAAGCGAAGATTTCACAGGAAAATTGTCTAAACTGCGACAACTTTCCACAGTTCTTGATTATCAAAGGGAATTCCAACGACTCTCAAATAGGGTTAAGGGACTCTCTGAATCTTATCTTATCAGCCTGTATCTCAGTGGGTTGAGAGATGATATAAGGGTGGGGGCTCAAAAACTAAATCCCACAAACCTACCTGATGCATTCAATTTCGCCAGATTGCAGGAAGAGGAGTCAAGTTTGCGGCGAAAATGGGTGTGGACAGAAAATGGAAAACCAAACATGGGAGTGGTAACAAATGAGCCTAGACCCTCGGTCGGTTCCCGCAATCAAGAAGTTGACTCCAAATGAAGCACGTGAAAGACGCGAAAGAGGATTGTGCTATCATTGTGATGAGCGTTACACGCCTAATCACCGTTGCAAAACCCAAAACTTATTTTGGGTTGAAGGGCTGCTACAAGGAGGAGATGATGATGGGTTGCTACTAGCTCCATGTGCGCCTCTTGAACATAATGAAATGTTAGAAGAAGAGGCACCTCCGCAGATTTCTTTACACGCCATTGCCGGCACCCGGGCTCCACAAACAATGCGTGTATCAGGAACCTTGAGACTCTGCAAATTGACGTTGCTGATTGATAGGGAGTGGTTATCCCTCATTTAAAATGTGTTAGGGAGTGGTTTTCCATGTTTCCAAACTTAAAAGGAAAATTGGACAGGGGACCCATACTAAACAAATTCTGCCTCCCTTAGCTGCTGATAGATCAATCCATCCATATCCTAAAGTGATTTTAGTGCGCCGCCTGATCAAACGCGGTAATAAAGCAGATGCTGAAGTCTTAATCAAATGGCAAGGTGTCCCAGATGCTGATGCAACATGGGAATGCTACAAGGTCATTGAAGAATGATACCCTGATGCCAACCTTGTGGACAAGGTTGTTCCAAGGGGGGTGGATTGATACACATAAATTAGTGAAGCCACTCTATGCATGGCCCACTTGGCATAAAAGGCTTCATTTCCATCCCACATGCAAGCATCATCTTTTGTGTGTGATTATCAGTGTAGTAGGAGTTGTTTTGACAAGGTTGCCCACTTTGAATAAGTAGTAGTCATGTGTGAGTTTGTTAGCTAAATAGTAGGAATGTTGAGCTATTTTGACGGTAAATGGAAGACGTTGGACTAGCCATTAGCGCGAAGTATGTCATTGTATTTCCTACATTTATAGTTCTACTTGCAATAAAATTATCTATCAGAAATTTCTCAATTAAACAACCCTTATTGGTGAAATCTTCCTTTTGAGATTTTTCTTATAATTCCTCTAGAGCAGTGAAGCTTAAAATCCTCCACCATAGCTCGGGGAAGCAAGAAAACCCTTATCATTTGTGGTGGAATTATATGTCTTAGAGGCTGAAAGTGTTAGGGTAGCAGGAAGTAATTTTCTCATTGAGGATGAGTCTAGTACTGTGGGCAGCGTCTTTGTTAAGGTAGCAGGAAGTACTTTTCTCATTGAGGATGAGTCTAGTACTGTGGGCAGTGTCTTCAAGCCCCCGGGGCCTTTTTTTTCTTTTTCGGGGGGGGGGGGGGGGCATAGTTGTCAATTTCGGTTTGGACCCCATTTTGGTTTGCCCTTCAAGCTGAAATGTTTCGGTCAATTCGGAATTTCGGTTAAACATTTTTGAGATTTTTTGGATAATTATAATGACAATAAAACATATACATATAGAAAAATATAAAAATATTGTTAATAATACAAGAATGCAATAATTTATTTCTATATGCTAAATGAATACTTCCTAGTGATTTAGATTTATTTATTTATTTAGTTTTTTAAGTGGACCTATTTGATTCTGTAGTTTTAAAAAAACCAATATATGGATGCTCAAAAGCTTAAAGCCTCAAACTCACAAGAATTTTGTAGGTGCCCAGTGGAGCCCACTGATTAAAATCTAAATTGCTTGAAATGATTGCCTTCCTCATGTATGGGCTTTGGTCAGTTTTTGCTTTAATAGGAGATAGGCCCACTCTCAGATTGATTAGACGTACTTATGATAAGTATTGGATCAATCTGATGGTGATCCCATCTTATATTATAGAAAAATTGGCCTGGGGTAATAAATGAGATGGATATTTGATGTAAACATGAGTGGGGGCCATATGGGATTTGCAAAGAAACTGAAGGGCACTTGCACAAGTTTCCTCCTCTTGTCAGTCCCCGAAAAGTTGGGAGATACTATTTCAAACTTTGAATATTGCTCCCTTTTATCCTTGTTTGTTAGCTTATTTAATTTAAAGAGTCTTTGCTGTCAAGTTATTTAGTTTCCATTTAGGGGAGGAGGGGATGGCTGAGATTAACTTTTTAATTTTAGATGGATGAGATTAGAACTAGGTCATTATGTCATGCAGGCCAGACCATGGGTTGGCCAATGCATTAGGCCCAGTCTATAGGTCCAACGGGACATCTATTTAATTAGAAGTTTAAGTTGTTTAGGAGTCTTAATTAAGTATTGTTTTGATTTATTTAGAAGTCTTTAAGTTAAGAGTTTTATTCTAGTTGGATTGTTAAGCAAGTTTAGCAGTTTAGTTTCTTTTATTGTTTAGGAAAGTCTTGGTGTCCAAGTTATCCTACTCTATATAAGGATGATTATGGCTCAGTTGTAATGGAATGCTTATTACAATTTAATCAAGAACTTCTCTGAGTTTCTTTTCAATATGGTGTTTCCCATTGTTGTGAGTGTGTTCTAGTTTCAGAATCCATCCTTGGATTCGATTAATCCCATTGGAGATTGATCTAGTTCGATTGAGGATCTACGGCTGCGCCATTATGGCGTTAAGTTTGTAACAAATACCAATGTAAGCCATTCGGCTGGTCAGTCTTGGAGATTTAATTACATTAATGATTATCTTCTTCCAAGTTTCTTTGTGAGACCAGTTTCTTTTGTATTCTGTGTGAATACTTGGCATAACTGCGTAACGCGTTCAATCTTTTCGCCGCCTTTGCTTTGTGATATTATTTTATGGATTTTTGATCCGCTGCAATTTGAATTCCATCCAGTTGCTACAACTGTCTTTCATCTCCTTTGTGTGGGACCGCATCAGATTGGTGCAGATTCAGAATCTTTATTCAGGTTGATATATTGATTTATAATTCTGGCTTAAATTTCACAGATTGACTAACCTTTAGCTACAAATCAACCAGCAGCCTCAAGTCAGTCCAAATTAATATCAGGGACCGTTTGAATGTCATAGTTGTGACCTAGAGCACTAGATTATGCAGACTATTGACATTATATTAATTTGAATCCCCTCAACTGTTGGCTGGTTGATCCTAGGGGTTTATTTATTCCACCTGTTTTTTATTTATTTACATCAATGTTTACTTTGATATAGAATTTTAATTTGGTAATTTGATAGCCCCCATTGTGGAGCCAACCAATCTCAAATGAGTTAAAGGATAGTTGTATGTAAGAAAAGAAAAAAGCCCATCGTGTATTTTTTATTCATTAGACAAAGGTGACAGCTTATGGGCATTTGTCCTTTCCATTTCGTTAAGAGCAGAAGAAACAAGAACAAAATAAAAAGAAAGGGAAAGGAGAGGAATGGAAAGGGAGGAGGAACAAAAAGAGGAAGAGGAAAGAGAAGAACATCTCAGAAAAAAAAAAGGAAGGAGGAGAAGAATCAGCCCCAGCCACCTTTTGCCAAGTACTTGTGCTCTCTACCTTCCTCCTTTCTTTCCCTCGAGTGTGTATTGTTTTATGCAATCAATGATTAGGGTTCAGGGCAACTCAATTGTTGCTTCTCTAGGATGCACTCTCTCTCTCTCTCTCTCTCTCTCTGTGTATATTTTTTCTTTATTTTTCCCTACAATGCATGGAGCCCCCTCCTCTCCCTTTTGTTTTGTGATGCAGACCCTAGGGTTAATGGGTGCCGAAGCACGTGTCCAAAGAAACAATCAATCTCAATAAATGAGGACGTGCCTCAATGAAAAAACCCAATTTCATTAATCAACAGCTGAATAATTCTTTACTACAATGCCATATAAATAAGAAAGATAACTTAAGCCCTAAGAAACCTAATTAAACTAGAAAACTAAATAAATTGAAAATCTAATCCTAAATAGAATTCTTTAAATAAATCAGAAACTAATGACATAATTAGTTAATAAAATATCCTAAATCTAAATGGGTCTTACACATATGGCCATGAGGTCTACGTTGCATCATTCTCCCCCACTTGAAAAAAAACTCGACCTCGAGTTCGAAAATGTCCACCTGGATCAAAGATTAATCTGACGAATTTTTGATTCATCTGTCCATCTGCAGCTTCCATATACAGCTTCATGCATAACTGCTTTTGATGGCTGAAATTTGTGTTGATATGCAATTAAACCGTTGGATGCCTTGTAGAACATGCACTATCAGATCATAATCTTTGACTATCCGCTGGTCATCTCCCAGTTGACATTGTTGATCCCCAAGGACAAAATCAATGTGAGAATTAATATGGGAAATTTCAACAACCGGCTCTTCATCACTTGGTGTTTGCATGTCGGGATTATTAGTACTCATAAAATAAATTTCAAGGCCAACTATAGATGTGGAATTTTCTCTGTCTAACTCTGACTGATCGGTCTGCATATCCGCTGGCACTGGTTCCTCAACACAGTCTGTTACGTGAGACAACTTTTTTTCTTGAGGAGTAACTTTTACTATATGAGACCTTTTAAGCATCTGCTCCACACGAATTGCTTCCCAATATGCCTCATGAATGGTCTTGCAGTCACGTTCTCCCCACTATGTCCGGTCTTAAGCCTCTTACAAAACTAACGAAATCATATTCTTCATCAGCTTTAAATCCACACTTGTCTTGGAGCCATGAAAACATGTCACCATAGTCAAGAACAAATCATTCTCCTTGTCTCAAATCAAGAAAGGAGCGAAAATGGACTTCCTTCTTACAATACCATATTCCATATTTACTCGCATCTTTGAGTCATTGAAGATTATTGTAAAATCTATTGATATGGAATTTCATCTTGACTTGAAAATGGACTAACCTTAACTGTGGATCTGCTCTTTAAGATCACAATGGCGAAAACGGATTTGAAATCTGACGGTAGATGACATTGATACTGCAAAAAGAAATTTTGACCGTCAATCTGGTAAAAATTATTGTTGGCTGAAATCTGCTGATAATATTGGGCTGCTTGTATGTGGGTCAGGTCAATTTGAATTGGGAAGAGGCCCACAAAATTGGGCTTAAACGTGCCACAAGTTTTTTTTTTTGTAAAGCACCTGTTGGACTTGATCTGTGGGCTGCAGTTTCTGGCATGTGGGTCAGGCTCCCCTATTTGGGCCTAACTCAAATTCAGGCCTAGTTGATGGCTCAGTCCCGTCACTTGAAGTGGGACACGTGGGTTGGGCTCCTCGGGCTTGATGCCGGTGAAAGAAGAAAAGGGGCTTTTTACCCTTTTGCTGCTGCTGGAGTTCGGAAGGAAGAAGATGTGGAAGGGAAAGCTTCTGGCGACTTTGGTGGAGTGGAGGCTGACGGCGGCGACGCAAGTGGCAGGTGATGATGACGCAGATGGCGATGGTGATCGATGACGGCACAGGTATGTACTTTTTTTTTTTTTTCCTTTCATTGTTCTGTCTCCTCTTTTCTGTCTATTTTTTTTTTCTGGGTAGGGAAATGGAAGGGCAAGGGTGGGGTTCAGCTGGGTTGTGTGAGGCAGGGACATGGACGGTTGGGATGTGGGTGGTGTCGCTGGTTGGCTGGGTCGTGTGATTTAGGGATGTGGCTGGCTGTGATTTGGGGATGTGGCTGGCTGGGGTCGTGTGATTTGGAGTTGGCTCTTTTTTTTTTTTTTTTTTTTTTTCCTTCTTTCACGGATTGGTAAGGAGGTGGCAGGAAAGACAATAGTGCCGATGGATTGGCGAATGGGTTGAGACGAGTTTGGGTAGCGGCTAGGACTAGATAGGTTTTAGGCAGCGGGAGGGTGACTTTGGGAAAAAGATTGTAGGTGATGGAAGATGAACGGGATAGATGGGATATGGTGATCTTGATTAACGATGGGGATGGGTGAGGATGGGATGGACGGATAGGGGTAACGTAACCAATGCCGATTGATCGTGATGATCGTTCGGCTCTGATACTGATTAATGTAGACCCTAGGGTTAGGGCTTGTGTGAGAAGTGCTAAAAGCACAATGGGTGCCTAAGCACGTGTCTGAAGACACAATCAATCTCCAAACAGACAATAAACGAGGACGCGCCTCAATGGGAAAATCCAATTTCATTAATCAACAACTGAATAATTATTTACTACAATGTCGTATAAATAAAAAAGATAACTTAAGCCCTAAGAAACCTAATTAAACTAGGAAACTAAATAAATTGGAAATCTAATCCTAAATAGAATTCTTTAAATAAAATCAGAAACTAATGATATATAATTAGTTAATAAAATATCCTAAATCTAAGTGGGCCCTACACGTGGCCATGAGGTCTACGCTGCAGCATTTTGGTTTTCTTTGTTTTCTTTGTTTTGTTTTTTAAAGAAAAATTAGGCTGAAATCTTTTCCATTTTGGCAGAAATCCAGGATTTTGGTTCGAAATGTTAGATTTCGGCCGAAACGAACCGAAATCCAGAATGAAACTTTTCTAGGGGGTTGTTTGGTTTGGGCCGAACCAAACCAGGTATGACAGCTATGGTGGTGAGCCTCCAAAGGTCCAATCCCCGAGTGTATATAGAGTTGTGTCGAGTAAGTGTTTTTTTTTTTTTTTTTTTTTTTTTTTGAGAGGGTCAAGTAACTGTATTTTGGTGAGTGGTTGGGGAAAGAGGGTGTGCAGTCGGTCTTTCAGAAGGTCTTTGTTTGAGTCTAAAGAATATTTATATTTGGGATGAGAATTCAAGGTGTGATTGGGAAGAGAGTTTAATGCAGAGGAGATTTTTCTTTATCAAAGTGTGTAGGTGACAGGACACCGGGTTCATATGGCTTTAATTTCTCTTTTATCAAGGCATGAATGGATTTCTTGAAAGAGGATTTTTTTTATATGCTTTCAGAATTCCATCACAGAAGTTGATTCAGTAAGAAATTCTATGCCATTTGTTTAACCCCTATTCGGCTATTCCTTTGATTCCTACTCCAGTGGCATTAACAGATTTTTGGCTCAAAATTTGTTTGGTTGGGTGCACATATAAATTGCTTTTGAAGATCTTAGCTAACCGCTTGAAAGTGGTCTTATCCCATATCATTAGGTTGTGCCAAGGAGCATTTGCGCATTTGATGGATTTTTGGTTGCTAGTGAACTTATCGACATAAGGACGTCTTGTCGTGCAAAGGTGTCATTCTCAAAATAGACTTAGAAAAGGCATATGACCATGTGGGAAGTTAGTAGATTACAAGTTGGACACATAAATTGATTTCGAAGATCTTAGTGACGTAGCGATCGGGTTGATAGATCAATCTCCCGAACTATTGATCAAATCCAAGAGGATTCCAGCCACTAAGGCAACCTCACAAGATGAGAAAACACCATAACTGAAGAGAAAACTCTTATAACTCAAAAGATTAATTAATAATAAGCATGTCTATTACAATGGGGCCTAACATCCTTTTATAAAGGAGTTGGCTTGGTCCCTAGCAACTATATTTCCTAATATATCAATCATATCTAAAATAAAAAGGAAATGGACTAATATTAATCATAAACAAACCATACTACTAAATAATATTTTCTAACTAAATGGATGTCCCCTTGGGCCTATGGACTGGACCTAATGGGTTGGCCGATCTATTGTTTAGCATGCATCAATTCTCCCCCCACTTGAAAAAAACTCGACTCCGACGAGTTGATAGCCTGATAAGAAGGGAGAAAATTCGACCACAAATTCTGAAAAATGTCCGCTTGGGTCGAAAATCAATCGCATGAACATCTCTTTCTTCTTTTGATCTGCATTCTCATTACATGGCTTGGAAGCTTGATGCGGTCTTTTACTCCATTGAGAGGTAGATGGGAGGTTTTGTTCTGCTGATGTCTGTATTGAGTTCGGATGTGTGATCTGACCAATAGAAGCGCTTCAGTTGTTGCCTTTGTACCGACGGAGCATGAACATTGACTATCCATTGGTGATTGCCGAAAATGAAGTCAATGTGAGGAACTTCAAGTGCTTGATCTGCTTGTGAAACTACTGGAACAATGGACTTGATTTCTGATGGCCCAATTGGATTTTCTGGAAGTGGTATGACAATTGGAACCACCGGATGTTTGATGTTCTCACTAACTTGATCAGAGTATTCAATGTTTGCTTCTCCTTGTTCATCTTCAACCTTTTGCAGCTCTCGATTGACATTGCTTTGATCAATATTGTTTGTATTCAAGAAATCATCTTTGCCATGAACTTGTTCTTTGATGTTGTCCTTGATGTCTTCTGGCTTCACTTGTGGTGCAGTCATGACTTCAGTTTCAACTGTTTGCCTTGGAAGGTGATGATGTAGACGAAGACAGGGCTGTTGAATTCATTGGAACGAGCATATCCCTTTTTCGATTTCCACAAAATGGTATATGTATTTGCCTCTTTATCATGGTGCACTTTTCGATCATAAAGCCATGGATGTTTGAAAATAATATGAGCAATATTCATATGGATCACATCACACCAAATTTTGTCCTCATAATGGCCCATTTTGAATGATACCGAACATCTATGAGTCATGGGGATAATGGTATGCACCAAGCAACCTAGAAATTAGCTACTAGTATGAACACAATTAAAACTCGCAAGTGCACAAGATCACTATGTAATATAATGAATTGTAATTACGAGATCGATCCCACGAAGACTTGTGATAAAACAATGTAAAAAATAGCTAAAAAATCAAAATATTAAATAAATGAAGAAGATGATTGAATGCTGATTGACTAAATTAAACTACTAAAAACAGTAAATTAATCTATTTAAAATAACCAAAAGCTAAATGGAAAGTAACCTAAAGCACACAACTGGTACTAGAATTGAGAAACAGTAATAATGAATGAACTAGGGTTTCATCTACACCCCTAACCAATCCTATGCATGTACCTTGTTGTCTTTTAATAAAAAATCAGAATTTATTAGTAACATCTATCAACCTAGACCATGGCATATGTATCTAGATTACTATTTCCCTAAACCTAATTCATGAGTGGCATACTACATGAATTGTTCATTATGGTGCAAAAACTAAGCATGACATATGTCCTAGTCAAAACAAACATAATGCACAAAAACAATGGATAAATACATGAGTCTAAGCATGGCATATACTTAGATTATTCATGGTTCTAAACCCTAGATGATTAACATCAAGATCAATCAAAATTAAGTTAGCTACTCTTAAAATTAATTGAACATAGCACGGTTGGCATGGCATATACACAACTCATCAATTAATAACGTGGTTTAGAATCTCAACTAATAAAACTGAAATCTGAATTAAGGAATGCCAAAAGAGACTACATAGACTAGGCTTGAGTTTCAATTACACCCTAGCCCTAAAAAGTTTAGCTACTCATGTCTTTAATGAAAAATAAAATAGAAAATAGTGTCATAAGAAGAGAACTAGAAGATTGAAGAAGAAGAAGAAGAAGTCCGCCAACAGCTTGTTCCTCTTTTCCTCGCTCCAAAAGCTCTCCAATGTTGCTCCAAGGATGCTCCTCCAAAGGTGCTGTACGGCTGCTGTCTTTATGGAATGATTGTGGCTGATTTGATGACTGGTTTATGGTTGGGCAGAGTGCTGGACGTCCACTTCTTTGATCCCTATTTATGCTTTTTGCAAAAGCATCTCTTTAGCAAGGAGGTTCCTAATTTTTAGGCTTTGTTTTCTTTTATGATTAGGTCTCTTGCTTTCTTTACAAGTATGTTTCCTAATTGGATGAGAATAGAAGTCCCTTTTCTTGTTGTGCAAGACTTTCTAATTCCGGTCCCACTTTATGGCTTCTTGAAAATTCTTCACATGGACCCACAAATCTGAGAATTAATTGCAAGAGATTAAATCTGAAACTTCTATCATAAAAGTGGGCCCTATATGGTGCATGTAACATGAGTGTGGGACCCCCCTTTTTGGACTTCTATCTTGGCTTGAACTCTTGCTATAAACTTTCCTTCTTTTTCTCCTTTTTCTGCTCCATTCTTGGACTTCACTTTTAACTTGAATAAGACTTTCTAATTTATGAAATTCTACTTTTTGCAATGGATATGGGCCCCCTTTGGGCGTGTAACCCAAGATTGGGTTTCTTCCTTTTTCTTCTTTCTTTCGCTTTTCTTCTTTTGATTATGCTTTCTTTCTCCAATTCTTTCCTTCTTTGATTTGAATTGTAAGTTGTCCAAAGAATTAGAAAGTAGTCTTGAAATCTGAAACAGCTTGGATGGGACCCACCATGGTCCTACTTGATGATTCACGCCCATCATGTCTTCATGAATTCTTCTCTTTTTGCTCCTTTTTACCTTTGCATAAAAATTAACAATGACTCTGTAAAAACAAATAAAATAGACATGAACTAGCACAAGATAAACCAAATATTAGGGCTCAAATTGTAAACAATTAAGCACCTATTAGATAACATGACCATTAGACCATGTGACTTGGTAGGGCGTAGAAAGCTTCTCAATTGGCCAATGAAGTTTGTCAATGACCTCTTGCGTGACAAAATTCATTGCACTACCATTGCCAATAATCAAATTAGCGGACTTGTCTTCGACTCTTATCCGGGTGTGGAATTTCTTAACTTGTCTCCATTCTTCTTCTTCCTTTTTACTTGTATTAGACAGTCAGTGAATGACAAGAGTGGGATTATCTTCTCTTGGAAAAAGTCTTTCCACAACATGAGCTCTTGATCTTTGCTGAATATTTCTTTCTTGACACTGAGATTGACACATGCGAGATTTTCGAAGCATGTGCTCAACACGGATAGCTTCTTTGTATGCTTCTAGAATGGTTTCACAAAAATTTACTTTTGCTCGTATGCGGTCTTAACCCTTTGATATATCGGGCTCCATCATTCTTGTTTCTCTTCCATAAGCCACATAAAATTTCCAACTCTTGATGTTGAGAGGTATATTGATACAGCAACAATACCACATCATTGCAACAAGACTCGTGAGCCACATGTGGGACCCATGAAATTATGATTTTAATTGTTATTAGTTTTATTTTTAGCAAAGAGTATAATTAGGATTAGTTTTTAATTTATTATTATTGTGTTTCTTAGTTTGATTAGGATTGTTTTTAGGGCTAAGTATTTTATTATAAATAGAGCATTATAAAGATCAATGGTCTCATATTAGAGATTTGGAGTTAATCAATTTTCCCTTTTGTGAGTTATCATTGGAGAGTTGTCTTCATCGTGTGATTGTTTCCGTGGGAACCCTAATTGTGCCCCGGCACTTGCGATCGTAATTTTCGATTGCATCAATTGGTATCCGAGCCGCATGATCTCCGATCGTAGGTGTGATTAACCCTAGCCATCTTTCCGTCATCATCCCACAACCATCACCGTTCCCCATCTTCCTCCCAGAACCCTGCACACGCACTGAACCCTCTTTCCAGAACCTTGCACAATCACTGAACCATATCCCCTCTTCCCATAACCTTTTTTTTTCTAGCCCCTTCCTGAATCCAGCCTCATCCACTCCTTCCTACCAGCCAATCAAAAAAAAGAAAAAAAAAAAAAACCTGCCCTCGCGGAACCATGTCATCACCATTCCCTGCTCCTTGCAGGCCGAATCCTTAAACTCGTCGCCCAAAACCACCAAAACCAAAACTTGTCGCCCACTCCAAGCCTGTCGACCATCCACTCCTCCCAGCCACAACTGAACCCAAAAATCCCCACCCCTATCGCTTGCTCACATCCCAGCACAAAAAAGAGAGAAAAAAAAAGAGAGCAGAAAGAAGAAGACAGAAGTAGAGGAAGAAGAAGAGCAGTAGGAGAAGGGAAGGAGAATAGGGAAGAGAAAGGTTAAGTGCACCGGTCGATCATCAGCAGCAACGCTGGACGTCTCCATCTCTCGGCCCTATTGCATATCACTCATCTTTTCTGCCTTCGTTGGAGCACAATCATCACAAGGAGAAAGAGGGAGATCTCAGCCCCTTTCCTCTCCACCATCGACCAGAGCTCTCATTCTCCTTTCGTTGAGCATAAAGAGTGAAAGGGTTTCATTCCTTTTTGTCATCTCCATTGACAAACAGCGGAAGCACACAAGAAAAAGGGTTTTAGCCCTTTGTCCCTACGCACAATACACGAGGAGCAGCAAAGGGCCCTCATGTGTCTACTGTGACACGTGCTAAACTAAATTATTCTGTGGGCTTGAATCAATTGGGCCTAGTTTAGGTCTGGGTCAGGCGGCCTTGACTGTCTTGTTTGAGGTCCAACCCTATTGGAAGCCCAGCAGTGTTGTGCTGACGTCATCCGTACATCAACAGTTCAATCAAAGGCAGATTTAGCTTGATCGACGGTTACATCTTCTCTACACGATATCTGGCACATCCACCATCAAATTTTAGATACATTTTTGCCATTGTGATCGTGGAAGGCAGATCTACACTTCTGGTCAGTCAAAATTTTTAAATTTGCATTAAAAAAATATGCCTCTCAAAAAGCATGTAGAAGTGGAGTCTTCCTCCAATAATGATGATGATTTGAGGGGGACCGTTGAGGAATTATCGGTAACTGTTAATCAACTATCCGCAACGATGGTTCAAATGCAAGAGACTCTTGAAAGGATTGAAACCCGATTAACCAATTTGGAAACTAATCGGCATGAGGAAGATCATCGAGATGATGCAAGACATATTCGGAATCAAAGAGATCCACATGCAATAAATGTTGATCGAGATGCAGACTCGTGGGCCATATGTGGGACCCATGAAATTCTGATTTTAATTATTTTTAGTTTTATTTTTAGCAAAGAGTATAATTAGGATTAATTTTTAATTTATTATTGTGTTTCCTAGTTTGATTAGGATTGTTTTTAGGGCTAAGTGTTTTATTATAAATAGAGCATTGTAGAGATCAATGATCTTAGATTAGATATATGTTGTTAATCAATTTTCCCTTTTGTGGGTTATCGTTGGAGAGTTATCTTCATCGTGTGATTGTTCGCGTGGGAACCCTAATTGTGCCCTGGCACCTGCGATTGCATCATCTATTCATCAATGGTTAATTTACCTTGCTTTAAATTAATGTATAGTTAATTTACCTTCCTCAACTTGATGCAGTTGCATGTGAGGATGTGGCGAGATGATGATGAAGACACTTGGATGCTGGCTTGCGAGAAGACGCTGGTTACTGGACGATGCCAGGTATGCTCTCCCAACTCTGTCTTCTCTTCTCTCTTCTTTTTCTTTTTTTCTGTCTGTCTTCTTCTCATTTTTTTTTTCTGTCTTTCTTCCTGTTCTTTTGCTTTGTTTCTCTGCTGGGTTGGGGCTTTTAGATGGGCTGTTTTTTTTTTCCTGATCTGGGATGGATTAAAGAATGAATTTCTGGTTGGTGGGGATTGTCGACAGAGACGGAAGAGGGATGTCGCGACCCCGGACCGGGAAATCCCAATCCGGGATCGGGACATTAAGTGTGTGTCGTGAACCAACAACACACACGTTTTTGTTTAATTTCCCACAGGTGTCCGCGGTGAGGATATCACAAACATCAATGAACATTTCTTTTTGAGTGCGGAAGCGTGTAGCAAATCAAATAGTCCAACTATCATTAGTCATGAAGATCATAACAATAACATGAGTATGAAAGATTGTATCAAAATGAGCAATGATATATAGCAATGTTTCCCAAAAGTTGTTAAAGTTAGACAAGTTATCATTTAGTTACAATCCCCAAAAAGAGAGGCCAACAAAGGCCAATATGAACAAAATAATAACCCAAAAGAATGGTTAAAGTATAGCTCCCAAAATGTGCGTCTCTCGTAGCAACCCGATGTCTACATGACATCGTCAGCACGCCACTCAACTAGAGGTTGCGGCTCTCCTACCGCCTCCTCTGGCTCCTCCTCAAAGAAGCCGGCAACGGGACCTGAGTACCAAAGCAAAGGATCAGACACGACGGTCTGGCAAGAGAAAGCAAGGATACAACAACATATAATAGGGGAAAATACCTTGAAAAGCATATAAATCTGTTTAAGCAAGAACTCTTATAAAACAGATAAATCATTTGCTATAAAACAAGTAAACAAGATGAAACATAAGAGGTAACCAAGGCAATCGGGAATAACAAGGTGGCAATCACATAAAGCTAAGTCCTCTGTCACTAATGTGACAACAGTATCACGGGACGTTGATCTCAGTCACACAAGGTGAGGAGAAACAACGTATACATATATACAATATAATAATACGGGAACGGGACCACGGTAGCGAACCGGGTATCGGGACGGGGCCACGGTGATAAACCGGGCATCGGGATCCAAACTGCAGCTGGCGGGACGGGAGAGGGATATCCAAGTCAGTGGATCAGACTGACAAGGTATCCAAGCTTAGTGATGCCGACACATAGGATAAAACCAATCGAGACATATATGAGTAAATCAAGTACAATAAATAAACGGGGAAAACGGGGGTGCTCAAGGCACACTGTCATCTCATGTCGGGCAATACATATCTGGACAAGTCAATACTACTATCATGCTTTCGGGAAAACGATTCATGTCAAGTAATGCTTGGAAATAGAGAAATATGATGAACTATACCAATTCGGGAAAGATGATGATTTAAAGATCTATTTGAGTGGATAGGGGTCCCGTATGTCGATTATAGATATAACTTGGTACTCCTTGAGTTTGAAGACATTCCGGGCTCCTTATGCACTCTTACAATTTTCAAAACTTAAAATGAGCTTATGGTTATAACTAGATTTCATACTAGGAAAATCAAGGTTATAGACGGTCCATCCTAGGCATGACGTTAATTCGGAAACATCGACCAACCTATTCAGTCATCGAAAGGAATGGAATTCGCGATAACCAAGGCAAAAGACTTATATTTGGATATAAAGAAGTTATCGCGTCATTCCATCCCGTTCAAGATTGAAACGGATTGAACTTCGATGCCACCAAACTAACCGTGAGAAGCGTTGGCTCAAGACATCTCACCCATAGTCCAATTAGTCCAAAAAGGGTAGCCAAGGTCCCACCTAGCACTAAGGAAAAATAAAAATCTCAAAATCCACCGGACTCAAACTGAGTCCACCGATCGATCGGCCAAAATTTTCTGAACAGGGACCGATCGATCGGCCGAAATTTCTACACAGGGCCCGATCGATCGGTCCAAAAACCCTTACAGTTACTGACAGACCGATCGATCGGTCTGCACGTCCGATCGATCGGTCCTGGGCGCAGTGCAGGTCCGGGACTTGGATTTTTCTCCTTTTTGTTCCTTTCTTTCCAACACCTCAACCACCACATAGAACTATGATCAAGATGACTTAATTACATGCTTCCAAGACATTAAATGAGGCTATCAAGAGGTATAAATACCATTTATTGCAATCATGGAAAATCAATAAATGAAATCAATGAAAGCATAAAAATCCATCAATGCTACACTAAATCATTTGAAACTTAAAAAACCTCCAAACATTCACTTGCCTCAAGTCTTCAATTAATGATATTAAGCTCTATCAAGTCCTCCAAGAAAATGGTCCAAGCTACAATGCAAAATCCCCAAATAAAGCCCTAACATGGGTCAAACAATATAATGACTAGGAAACCTTTCAAAAATGGAAATGTAGCTTAACAAGAACTAGAGGAACACTAATCTAGGAGATGGGGATGATCTCTTACCTTTAAGGTCCTCTAATGGCAATGATGAGCTCAAAGAAGGTCTTGTGATGGAGGGTCCTCTTCACAAATGGTATCAATGGAATGCTTGCAAGATGAGGAAGAAGAAGATGATCTCCATTTTGAGTTTGGTGCAAGATTGGTGAGGCTTTGAGATGGAGAAGCAAGAAGAAGGAGAAGAAAAGGGAAAACCCTAGCTTCCCTCTCTTTTGTGCTGGAAAATGAAGATGGGAGGATGAAGGGAATGGGGAAATGGGTTCCCTTATGTTAACAATCGATTGGGTCCCACAACTTAAGGAGCTAAATAGGTTGACATCATCTCCCTCGGGTCCTCGGATGAATTCGACGAAGAAGGAAGAAATGATCGTCGAAATATCTAGTTTCCAAAAAGTCTATGTTTTGCGGGTTTCGGGAATATCAAGTTTTGGGTACGGATTTTGTGTGCAATGACTATTTTGCCCTCCAGGCCAAGAATTCGGGTTTCAGGATCTCAAACGAACACGGGATCAACATCAAAGTTGTCGGGATCATTAAAACGAGTAAAACGGGATTAAAATCATACGTGTAAAAATCTCCGATAAATCATCAATCATATGCAATGACATGAAAAGGAACCCCCAAAGGGCCCTACTAGCACAAAGCCAATCAAAATCCCCAAAACTATATCAGAAGCTATTCCAAATCCATCTTAACCAAAAATCACTAATCAAGCTTAGCACTAACACGCAACTTAATTAGTACTAATCGGGTTCACTCGGGTCGGGGTCTTACAAGGGATGAGGGCTGAATTTTAGGATTAGGTTCGGTGCTCTCGGATGAGGGGGACAATGAATAGTCCGGTGGAGTTTGAGTTCGGTGGTGCAGGGGGTTTCGGTTGAGATGGGGTTCGGTGGGTTGGATTTAGGGTTTCGGAAGTTTGGGAGTATGATGAGTGGATTGGGTGTCGTGGTTGAAGTTGACTAGGGCTAACGTCTTAAAGGGTTAGGCTGGCTTGGGTTTTGGAATAGAGGGTTTTTTTTTTTTTTGGATTCGATGGGAATGGGCAGGGGTGGGGTTCGGTTGTGATGGAAGGATGCTTGGGTGATAGTGAGTTTGGTTGGGAGAATGGGAGGGTAGGTTTGGCTAAGGATTGGGTTCGGGATTCTGGGACTGGAGGAATGATGTTTAGGGGTGTCGGTGGTGGAGAGATGGTGGAACGGAGGTGGATGGATGGATGAGGGGGGAATTTCAGGAAGGACAGACGTCTCCCCGGCGATCGCTCTTCGGCTCTGATACCAATTGACGGATGAATTGGGTGATTTGGGATGGATTGGGTTTGAAAGAAGATGGGTTTGGAACTGACGGATGAATGGATGATGATGATGGGTTTCACGGGTTATACCTCGAATCGATGATCTGGACGTCGAAAAGGTGGATGACGAGATTGTGGATGGTGGATGTCGAAAGTGGTGGATGGAAGAACGATGATGATGAACGGAGTTGACGAGAGAAAATCCGGGAAGGACTGACGTCTCCCCGGCGACCGGCCTTCGGCTTTGATACCAATTGACGCAGCGATCGGGTTCATAGATCAATCTCCCGAAGGATTGATCGAATCCAAGAGGATTCCAACCACTAGGGCAACCTCACGAGAGGAGAAAACACCATAACTGAAGAGAAAACTCTTATAACTCTAAAGATAATTGCTAATAAGCCTGTCTATTACAATGAGGCCTAACATCCTTTTTATAAAGGAGTTGGCTTGATCCCTAAGCAACTATATTTCCTAATATATCAATCATATCTAAAATAAAAAGGAAACGAACTAATATTAATCATAAACAAACCAAACTACTAAATAATATTTCCTAACCAAATGGATGTCCCCTTGGGCCTATGGACTGGACCCGCCAAGGAGCATTTGTGCATTTGATGGGTTTTTGGTTGCTAATGAACTTATCAACATAAGAAAGACGTCTTGCAAAGAAGGGGTCGTTCTCAATATAGACTTCAAAAAGGCATATGACCCTGTGGGATGTTAGTAGCTTACAAGTTGGACAAGTTTGTTTTTGGTCACAAATGGAGAAGCTGGATTAGGAAATGGATGTCATCATCTTTCTTTTCAGTTTTGATGAATGGGTCCCCTTCTCGCTTAGGAGGATCTTTTTTTTTTGTTGGTTGTAGGAGCTTTGGGAATACTTTTGCACATGGCTAAGGAGATGGGACTTATTGAGGGATTTGAAGTGGCCAGTAATAGGGAGGCTATTACTCATTCAGTTTGTAGACGATACCATCTTGTTTTGTTCATCGAGATGGGAGAAGATCATTGTTTTGATGAGCATCCTTGGGTGTTTCCAGTCATCTTCGTGATTTTATTGAATCTATCTATAAGTATCATGGAGGGGGGAGGGTGTTTGGTGGAGGTTATCCAGCCATGGGTAGATAGATTACCTTGCAGAGTGGAGCAGCTTCCTAACATGTACTTTGGTTCGCCTGCTGGGGCGAATATAAGATTGGAAGTGTTGTAGGATCTTGTTGTACAAAAACTTCAGAAGAAGTTATCTGTGTGGAAGTGACAGCACTTATCCTTAGTGGACAAGATGACTCTAATTGAACCTACATTGTCTAATTTGCCATCGTATGTCTCTTTTATAAGATGCCATGGGCCGTCATTGACGGAGTGTACCATATCAGAAGAAACTTGTCATTGGAGTTGCAAAGTGGTAAGAGGAGATTGCATCTCATGTAGTTGAAGTGCTGAAGTGAAAAACATGCTGGAGAGTTGGGTGTCAGAATGTTTGATTTGAAGAACTGGGCATTTTCCAACATAGTGGTTGTGGAGTTTTGGGGAACAAAAAGAAGCTTTATGGAGGAGGATAATTGGCTAACAACATGGGGAGGATAGGTTGGGTTAGTGTTCCTAGATATTTAGTGTCTAGATTGTGGGATGCTACTTCAAGTCTTAATGTTGGGGAGAGGAAGTGTCCATTTTTCGGTTGATGATTGGGTGGGATTAGGCCATCTTTATCGTTTGTTCCCTAGATTGTTTAAGGTGGTTTGTAATGCATAATCTTCAGCTAAAACTAGTTCCTGGGGATAATGTCTTGCATAGTTTATTTAGGAGGGTCCTTAGTTTTGAGTCTTGAGTATGAGCAGCTATTGAGTTTGCTTTCTAATGTTTTTATTTGTACGGATGAGGCTTACATTCACATTTGGAAACATTCTACTGCCTGTATGTTCTCTTCTAAGTTATTTTATATGGTGTTAGAGGTGACATCAGCAGATAGATCTCCATACCAGAGGTGATATCAGCAGATAGATCTCCATACACGTTGGTTTGGTTGGCTTTGACTCCTTCCAATTGGAGGCTTTTTGCTGGTTGGTGGTGGCAGGCAAAGTGTGGATACTAAACAACCATAGAAGGAAGGGTATATAGTGGCAACATATTCAATAGCTTTTCCTTATGCGGAAAAGAGGGCAAGTGAATCAACCACTTATTCTTGCACTGTGAGCTCTCTTCCTTTCTTTGGAAAAGCTCTTTAGAGAAGTGCGGGTTGACATTGTGTCTTTAGGATTCCTTGGGAAGCCTAGTTAATGGATGGATGGCAGCTCCCTTTTATAGTTTTGGTCTTTTGTTATGGAGAATTATAACTTTTGTTGTTCGTCAGTCAATTTGGAAGAAAGAAATGACCAAATTTTAAGTGGTGACTCTTTTATTTGTATGATTTACAAAGTAATATTCTATGCATAAGCTCTTAAAAAAAAAACAGATCTATGGATTTTGGGAAAGGTGGTTAACTCATTATTTCTATTGCCATGCACTTCACCCGCTGTTGAATGGTGGGTTTCACAAATTTAATAAGAGGCATACCCCTTTAATGAGAGGCAAATAGACGTCGTACCAAATGGTCTATTTAAAATAGACGTGCAATACCAAACACTTTTTCTGATTTTAGCTTCCTTTTTTTATGGCTCTTTTTTTATGAGTCTATTTTTGATGGCTGTGTTGGAATAAGAGTAGACATACCAAACAAGGGCTAACTATACACAAGCTATTTACTGTTTGTTTCAATCTGTCCGATTTAAATAGCTTATTGACTATCCATCTAGGTGATGTCTCTGAAATTTTCAAATTTCTAAGCAAAACCATTGGATGTGAAAGTTTATAGGCAAATATCCACAATGAGCCATGAATTGATCTCTCCTTTGATAGGAAATGACCACCATCCATTACAACATTATATGCCAAGAAACCCCAAGGGGTAGCTTAGTTGGCCTAGGACCACGGTTTGCTCCCGGAGGTTGTGGGTTCGAAACTCCGCTACCACACTAGGGCTACAGGGGATTTACCCGGCTTCCCTCTGGGCCCGGAGGGATTAGTCCAGCCCAAAGGGTTGGGAACCCTCCGACAGCAAAAAAAAAAAAAAAAAAAAAAGAAAGCCAAGAAACCAAAGGTCCCTTGTACATCTCCACCTTAGACCCTTTACTGCTTACCTCTTTAAAATTGTGTGATAAAAGCCTTCTAGGAACGTTATACTAGGTAGGCAAATGGGCCAAAACTTTGCCCAGTTCATGTTTCTTATGTTGGTTTCTTTCAATAACTCCTATGTTCTCATCTCATGTAGTCATTATCATCAGCATCTACCTTTATAGCATATGCTCATTGACTGTTTGTTTTCTGACAAAATCTTAATGCAGTGGATCTCATGGACAAATTGGGCTGTGTTGTGCTAAATGAGGCAAATTCAGATGATGACTATGAGTTTGGGGCTCTCAACCGATCACATACTTGCACATAAAATATTGTGATGGTTTTATTTTGTGATACAATTGTTGCAGAAAAATTCAGCTATGAACTGGGCACAAGTTTTATCTTCAAACAGGTAAAGAAGATACAATTGCATACTTAGATTCCCTTGCCGGGTAGTCTTATAAGTCTATTTGCATTTGGATTTTGCTCATTAGAGAAATTTATCAAAAAAGGTTTTGTATTGTCAATGCCGTGGCCTTGTACTTATCATATTGGTATCTTTTCCCCGGCAATGTGGGCTAGGTTGACTGCTACTTTCGACCAGGTCTATGGCTGGCTCCCTATCTCACTTCCAACTTATTTTCGAATGGGTTTGGGACCGGCACATGTTGAGGCTTGACATATTATGGCACAGCCGTGGATGATTTATGAATCTTATTTTAGTTTAAATATCTTTGGTCATATACATATTAGAAATGATTTCTCATTTACCTGGTTTGCTCTAGGAAATGCCAACTTTTCACACTTCCCACTAACCGGGTTTGTTTCCGGGCCCGACTTTAGCAATACTTGCCCGTCATTGGCCCAAGACTGACATGGGCTGTAAGTTAAGGCCCTGACCTGGATTTTTATCACATGTTTGGGCTTTCTAGCAATAATAAGGACAAATAATCACTAACTTACAAGACTCTTTATGCCTAAGTACAGATATAATTAAATCAAGGTACTAAAATATCTACTTTTTACTTGATCTTGCACTAAAATCTCCCCTGCCCATAAAACTTCTCTCATGAGTTTTCATCTTTATAACAATTTTATTTTAACATTTACATTTACTAATTTAACTAAATAATAAATATAGAGAATCAAAGAAACAATGAAATGCGACAAATCGTGATGTTGGACCAAGTCATAGATAGAGTCTTTCAAGCATAGGTAGTTTTTATAAATTAATTCATTCTTTGTACCATCAACAATTCAAATTGATTATTCTTTTATATGCATTCTTCTTCGTCATCTATTATGTTATTCATAACTCTTCAACTTTTCCATTTTCTTACCCGTTTTATGTTTTTTTTTTTTGAATGGTAATTCCAATTTCATAAAAAAGAGAAATAAGAGCAAAGAAACAACAAAGTAAAGGAGGGAGGGAGGAAGTACAAGAGTATTGTGCCACTCCCACCCCAACTACAAGATCACACCCACCTCAATGACAAAAACATTCCCACCCAATCACCACTCAAACTACAAAACCACACCTTTACATTATAAAAAAAGAAATTAAATCACATCCACCTAAGGAGACCTCAATCCCTTGCTTGGCTAATGCATCGGCCATAGAGTTGGCGGATGTGACCTCATGAGAGAAGGGGACATTGATGCTAGCTGAGAGCTTCCTAATTTCGTTAAAAAGAAATTGAAAATTTCAAGGTTGAGCCTTTCAATTGGACGCCCAAGAAATTGCGTTTAAAGAATCACTTTCCACAACAAGGGACGACCCTCAAAATCTTCTTGAAAAAAATTTAAGGCCTTCCAAAATAGCTAAAACCTCCACTTCATTGGAATTACAAATGCCCACATTCTTTGAGAACATAAGTAATACCTTATCCTTAAAATTACGAAGGATGCCTCCAATCCCTGTTGGTCTCGGTTTACCCCTAGAAGCCCCTTCCACATTGAACTTTAAAACTCCAAAAGAAAGGGGAGACCAAGGGACGGATATGCTCTCTTTAGGATGGCCACACTCCATGAAAGCTACCCAAATTAGAAAGAATATCATTAAAATTGAAATTAGAGAACTCCTTTTAAACTAACACCCATTTTGCAATCCTCAGGGTGACCTTAGAATTCAAATCACCTGCCGAAGAATAAAAGCTTCTAAAGATCCTTTCTTTCCAAATAGACCATAAGATAACGAAAGGAGTCACCCTTCATAGGACTTGTTCACAACTGACAAAAGACCCACCTCACCAAGACTCCGCCACATCCACAATATTCTTTGGAAAACACGAAGCCACACCGCATCTCTCAATAAAGCTACACCACATTGTAGAAGCCAACTTACAATGAATAAAGAGGTGGTTAATGGTCTCCTCTGTGCCACACATCACACAAAGGTCAGAGAAGTTTAAAGAAGTCATCCCTCTCCTCCTCAAATTATCCACCGTGGAAACTCTCGCCATCATAGCTAACCAACAAAATGCCTCAACCTGTGGAGGTGCTAACCCAAACCACACAAAGGAAGACAGAGCCCTTTGATTGTGAAAACCCTCCGAGGCTAGTAGGAAAGCTTTTGCTGAGAAATTTTTGGAAATGGAAGGTTTTCAAATCCGAGCGTCCTCAGAGTCCCTGCAAAGAAACAAGTTAGTAAGAAGACTCAACACCTCTTCATAAGAACCCCCTCCAACAATCACAAGCTCCTTTTAAAAGACACCCTCCATACAATACTACCATTTCTCATCTCATAACCATCACTGACCGAAGCCTCCTTATTGACTGATAATCTAAAGAATTTAGGAAACAATCTGCACAAAGACCCACACCCACCCAATTGTCCAACCAAAACCTTACACTTCTCCCATTCCCCACCACAAAACCCACCCCATTGTACAAAGCTTCCCCCGTCACATTAGATTCCTTCCTAACTGAAGCAATAGCGCTGATCTACAATAGCTAGGCCCTTGTTTTGGCCACCACCCCCACTTATCTTCTCCATATTTAAGAGCAATCACCCTAAGCCAAAGAGCCTCCTTCTCCCCAAACATCCACCACCATTTAGTCAACAACGCCTAATTCTTATTTTCCAAACTACTAAGGCCAAGAACCCCTTTAGATTTAGGTTTAATCACCTCACTCCACTTCAATAAATATAATTTATTTTTGTCACCCTTACCATCCTGCAGAAAATTCCTCCGAATGCGATCCAACCTTGCAATCACTGCCTTTGACATCTTAAAGAGCAACATATAATAAACTGAAAGATTGGATCGGCAGTCTTTAATAAGAGTGATTCTTCCACTCAAGGACAAGTAAAGCTACTTCCAAGAAGACAATTTCATGTTAAATTCCTGAATCACTGGATCCCAAAACGACTTAGATCTTGGCTTAGCACCAATAGACAGCCCAAGATAAAGGATGGGAAGCCTCCAAGCCTCCTAGCCCTACACTTAAAATTACTTGCCAACACTCGAGTAGTCTCCTCGGAGAACCCAATTCCCACCAACAAACTCTTTGAGATGTTTATCTTCAATCCCGACACCAACTGAAAAGAATCGGAGAATTCTCTTTATGGCTATAATTTCTTCCGTTAACCATTCTTTCAATATCATGTATCAGATAATTCGATTAGATTATTTTACTTATTTTCTCTTTAAAACTTTAGTTTTTGAAGTTCTGTTTTAATTGTGTTTGTATAATAAATTATATGTTAATATTTATTTATAATTTATCTAAATATTTATAAATATTTCTAATTAAAATCTTAATTTTCTTTTTATCAACGCAAGCTTGTTGCACTAGTAATCACTAAATTACAAGCACTCTTTATCCTGGCTACATTGGGCCAATCTTTGGCCTTTCTAACACTTTAACCCAAGTCGGCCCAAATTTTAAATGGGCCTAGATTATATATCCAAGCACCGCCCATTGGGGGCCTGACCTATGAGTACCCCTACTTGTTTCATAGAGCTATGTAAATAACTAGACAAATCTTATGTTTCCTTCTTCATACCAAGCTTCTACTTCCCCTGTTAACTATGATTTTTGTTAGACTTTTTTTTTTTTTTTTCTCTTTTTCTAGAAAGGGAGATTCATTAGCAGCTTGTCTGTGCAATGAGGGAATTTTTGTCACCGTGGATATTTATTTCTACAAGAGGAATCCTGGATTGCTACCTCCCTCAAGAAATGAAAGTCCACTTTGTTGAGGAATTCCTTTTTATTTTTTTTCCTTTTTCACAAGAAAACTTACTGCACCAAAAAACAAAATATAAAGCAAAAGATACAACATATGTGCTGGGTTGTACATAAGACTAAAAAACCCAGATGGAAGAGCTACACAAGTGTTAATTGCACATGTCAAAATTAGTTCAATTTTGTTTTCTTTTTCCACGAGGAAAATGTCATTCCAAACAACAAAAGAGAGGGCTGCATAGAAAATCAGAACATTTTTCATCTTCATCTTTAAATCCATTAGTTGCATAAATGCACATTAAGGGCAAGTTTGTATACACACCCTTTTCGTGGAAAGAGGAAACTGTCACATCAGCAAATTCCATAGAAATGGAAATCTCGGAAAGGAATTTCAGTTGAATTTAGAAATTTATGTTTGGTGGGAATTTTTTTCCTCGCTGAATTGGTGATAATGTTGTTTGGTGCGGCTGTAGATTTCTTATTGAAAAGCAAATTAGCCATCATAGAAATAATCATCATACATATACCCAACTAATCAAAGAAAACAAAATCATAATGCAATGGTGATATTTTGGGTTGAGCTGGAAAAGGATGGGAAAATGAGATTATATAAGAGGGAGAAGTTTTCCGAGGAATTAGAATTCCTATACCCCCCATAGGAAATCCATTTCTAACATTAGCAAGGAAAATGCTGACAAGGCAAAAAAACATTTCCGTGGAATTGTTTCGCACCAAACACATGAAAAATGGTTTCTCTGCGTCTACTTTTCTGCAGAAAAGTGTTACACAAACATGCCCAATAAGAAAACCGACTTCACAAATGTTGTTTAGAATTAGGAGAAGAATGCATTTCCTTATTAGTAGTGCGAGGTAATTGTTTTGTCAATTATATAGCTCCCATCCTGGAGTACAGATCTAGGGATTCTCTCTTCCCATGGGAAAAGGATGGGGAACTTCAGCATGCGGCTTACTTATTAAAAATCTGAACTGATCAAAATGAGCTCCTCCTACTCCTAATGTTACTTAAATGAGATGTCTCTAAATTGTACTTCGGTAAGAGTTGGCCCCAATGTCATATTGAACTCAATTGCTAACATGATTAACACAATGTTATGCATTATTGTTAAATGCATCAATTACGTTATTAATCATATCCCCAATCTTATGGTGACATCAAATTTAATGGTATTTTGATGCAAGGTACAGTGTTTATTTTGATTGGTTTGAATTTTCAATTGGACCTCACCATGGAGTTCCACTTCACTAACAAAATTTCACCTATGAGCAAGTTGCATATCGTGCTTAAACTGTCTAGCTCCTGGGGCCCATTTGGATGCATTCCTATCGGTGCAGTGCGTGTAGAATGGTAAGAAATGTCTTTTTTATGGATCAGGTTGAAGCAAAACACAGACCCATCAAATTGTCCTCGGTTTTTTTTAGACTCATTCCAACAGTAAGCAACGGTATGCGGATCAAAAGTGGCCCAGGGCCTCATAGTGCTAGACTGTATGTGCGGGTGTGGATTTAGTTTTAGTATTTAGAATGGAGTCGGATCTTTTATTTTTGCACGTTTAACAGATGGGCGGGTGTGGATTTAGATGTAGAGAGCTTAAAGCCCGGCCAACCAGAATGTAATACTTACACACCACTGGCCCTCGCACTCGCACTCGCACTCGCACTCGCACTCGCACACACAATAACCAAACCAATTGAGCTACGCTTGAGGTGGTTTATATAAAGCTAACCCAGCCCGGGCTCAAGCTTAATGTCTTTTAGGTGGGTTGGGCTTCGGCCAACTACTTATGGCCAGAGTCGAGCCTGGGTCAGGCTTGGGCCTATAGTTTAGAAGTTGGCCTAGGCCTGAATAATCCTTAACCTCGTTGTGGGGCTCACATGCTGGCTCACCTTGGCATGGTGTTTGGGGGATTTGAGGATATGCATGGGCCCATCGAGTCTGTTGACATGTGTGCGTTCATTATAAGCCCAAGTCATCCCTGTGGAAAGTCTGGCACCATGGCAGCTACTTGACTGGGGACTTAGGATTTTGCATACTAACCCTGAGCTCCTAGTGGGCCCCACTATGGAAAAAGGTTTACCCAAAGAAAATCCAAGTTTGAAGTTCATGGGCCAAGCTACATAGGCCTGGCTCGAACCCAACTATAGATGGATGGCGCTCCAAACAAAACCTAGGTTTCAAGTTCATAGTGATATTTGGCACATAGCCGCATACTTTCAACTAAGGTGTATATTGTATTGACAAACCAACTACTTTATTTATTTTTTGTTGTTGCTATGTTGGGCTATGGTCTAATTTGAGAATCCAGGGATTGATCCATGGACATATGTACAAAATCAAGGTGCCAACCATGAGTGTATTTTGCAATTCAATGTGTTATATATATAAATTTAGGAATCACAGTTTATGTGTCAAAGTGTGGAGGCCCAGCCCAATCTAGGCGTTGACGGGGCGATGTTTGAACTATGCTCTGTAATTGTAGGTGCATATGCTCTGTAATTGACGGGGCGATATTTGAGCTATGCTCTGTAATTGTAGGTGTTAGTTTTATGGTCTCAATACCAGTATATGATGAATAAATTGATTAATTTCTTTATTTATCAATATATATTATTGCTTTCCTTTCATGAGATGAATGGTGTTTTATTACTTGTTTGTACATAACTAATACGAATGACATAATGGTTCATGAGATGAACCGGAATCCACAAGTATACTAGATGTAATACATGTGTATGGATGAGATTCACATATAGGAGACATGTATTGCAAATTTTATACTTAAATATCTTCACAACCAGTGATGAGATTAGGCATCTCATCTGACAAGGTTGCAACACTTTGATCACTATGAGATAGTGTGATTTGTCTCGATCATCGGAATGTAAGATTCTGGATCATGGTGCCGGTACATTGGATGTATTGAAGGACCATGAGAAGCAACTTATGTACACTGTCTTTACTTAAAGGTCTGCTATCATAATTCCCTAACAATAGGCTCATAATCTTGAGACATTAACGAACTCAAGTTTCTATCTATTCATTTGCTTTGAGTCACCAATGAGTGAGGCCAATTGTAGGTCAACACCTCGGTGATTTGGGTACGTGGTAGTAGAGCTGTGAGAACATTCAATGGTCAAGATGGAATCTATGTTTAATATCCCGTTGTGCCAATTAATGGATTTATCATTGGTAAGTGCGCACTCATTCCAATTAAGAGTTAATTGGATCGGTACCACATGCTCAGTATAATTAATTGAGGCTCAAGGATAATAAGATATGGATCTAATTTGGTGGACAGGTCCAATTGATCCATGAATATAGATGGAGGGGCCTACTTGTGGTACCGTGGAAGTTTATGGTCTTCATTGTAATATATTCCTAAGACTGGAGTGCAATTGCATTTATATAGTGGAGTTATTTGTAATTAACTATGGGCTCGGATTGCACATGAGATGTGGGGTCGCGTGTCCCAGTTGGAGCCAGCTTTCTAAGGAATCCCTAGTGGTCCCCACGCTAGCCCAAGATATTAGAAAGATACTAATTATAGTAGAACTCTAAAATGAAATAGAAAGTTACTATTTCTATTTGAAGTGAGACTTCTAATAGTGGTAATAGTAAGTTACTAATTATTAATGGAAGTGAGACTTCTATTTTAATTAGAAAAAGAGAAAGTTACTAATCATATTTGAAGTGAAATTTCTAATTGTAATTTAGTAAGCAACTAATTATTATGGAAGTAAGACTTCTATTTCAATTAGTAAGAGGAGGTTGCTTAAGATATATAAAAGGAGAGAGAGAGGAGGCTTGGATGTCCAATGCAATAATCCCACCCAGGGATTCACGTCCATCCTCTTTCTTCCTCTCTTGTGCAAGTTGTTGCACATCTCTTCCCTCTTCTAGTTCTCTTCTAGTTTCCTTTAGGGTTTTCTCATGGAGATTCCACCATCTTCTTGAGAAAAGAAAATCTGATACGGGTCATAGCGTGGAAGATCAAAAGGTGTTGGAGATTCTGATTTGATTAGTGAAGGTGTTCATCATCAAAGAAAGAGATCAACTTCTCCATTAGAGCACTACAAAGCTCCAAAGGTATAATCTACATCCTTGTATGTTATAGATTTCGTGGTTGCATGTTTAGGTGCTATTTTCTATCTTCTAGATATGTTATATTGCTGTACATGATTTATGAGTTTGAAGGATTGCATCCTGAATTGAATTTTGTTGCCTTCTAGATAGTTGATCCCTACATTAAGTGGATCAAAAGTTTTTGAAACCTATTTAAATGGCCCATCTATTTTCAACAGTAGGTGCATATGCTTGGATAGAGAATGCTAAATATCTGATAGAGGTGAATTAAAAAGTGAGACTGGTGGAGAGAAAGAGAAACCAAACAAATACGCGTGGAAAAAAGTTGGGTCATCTATTTCCTCGTAACTTTCCTTCCTTTCTTTCATTCTTTTCAAATGATTGACCGATTATACACGGTATGACATTAGACTACGGAGAAGACCAGTTTCCGCGACGCTGCACTGCAGCAGGGTGCAGCAACCCCATGGGTATTTGCAATACCAAAAGTCTACCTGGCCCGACTTTGGAGACCGGGTGTTGGCCCGGTCCCCAAGGGGGCCATTGGATCCCAAGACAGCTTGGGATCCAATGGCCCCCTTGGGGACCGGGCCAACACCCTGTCTCCAAAGTCGGGCCAGGTAGCATTACTCTTTGCAATATTCCACAGACCCAAATGATCGAACACGTCTCTATTTAACACATCATCAAAGTTTGTTTATGCCATAGTGGGGATGAAAAATGCTTTAGTAAAGGAAGGGGGATTAATGAGCTGTATGGATATCCTTTTGGATGTGGCCCCAGTGATCCACTTAACAAGTGATATTTAATATAAAAAAAATACTTTTAATGGGAGAATGTTAAACTAGGAGCGGACTTGATATGCAAGCTCTATAGGGCCCCAGTTGGGCTTAACTTTGATGAATGCAGCTCCTCTCCAATCTTGTCCTTCCACCATTTGGTATGAGCCCTAATTTTACACTCATTAAATTGAATGTAAAACTAGGATAATCTAATGAGGCTGGTTTTTTTTACTAACTCCTATCTAGAATTCTTAGAAATGTGTTCATAGGAATAACTAAGCTTGAAGAAAACAGGTGGAGATCCCTGAATTGCATAGAATAATGTTCCCCTATAATGGAAAATGAATTTAGGAGGGATGGCCAAAGAAAATGAATATCCAATCATCACCTTTGCAAATCAAATCAAAGCATGTCCGATCTACATCTCCACATTATAGTCTTCACCCATCGGCTTCCATTTTACTGTTTTACCATATATATGTCCATCCAACTAGACCACACACACATCTCCAATAAATTTCATATGGCTTCCGAGTTTTGTACACATTTAAATGGACTGGACCGTTGGATTGACTGCTCACCCATTTGAATAGACTGTACACTGCTAAACTTGTAGGGTCCGAATGTAATGATAGGGTTTAGGGGTGGGGTTGATTTCTTGTAGAGATAAAGGGCCCAGGCAGATCTTTCAACCCCCTAGGTCCCATTCCCATGTGGGCCCTACATTGAGGAGTGCACACTCATGTACTGGATCAGGACATATATATATATATATATATATATATGAGAGCCCCTCTCCTCAGCTAACGCTGAGGAGATCGTCCGCTCACCACGTGCTGAGGAGAGGGGGCTAACATCTAAGTGATTCAAGTGATGAGAGTGCCTCGTGTGGAGCCCGCCGAAGACATTTCATCTCCTGCTCTCATCTGAGGCCAAAATAAAAAATCAAGAGAGATTGTTGGCCTGCCTCTCATCCTCTTATCGCTGGCGCTCTCTCCCCCATTTCCATTCCCCGATTTCCATCTCTGGCTCATCGTTGGCGCTCTCTCCCCCATTTCCATCGCTGGCGCTGTCTCCTCTCTCTCTCTCTCTCTCTCCATTCTGCTGGCAAGATCGTCGTCCTCGCGCTCTCTCCTCAGGCGACTCCCCTGGCTCTCTCCCATTCCAGGTTTAGCCCTAAATCTCCTCCTCTCTGTGATTTGGGATCGACTTCACCGGCAACTCTCTCTCGCGACCAAAGATGATCGATCCCAATCGTCGTCTCCTTCCTGCGATTGCAAAATACAGTCGTCCTCGTCTCTCTCTCCTTCCAGGTTAGGCCCTCTCTCTGCTTTTCAGTTGGAAACCCTCTACAAGCAGTGAAAATGTTATTTTGTTTTTTTTATTCTATTTTAAGTGATTGATCTGAAGTCTGAGTTGGAGATGGAGATGGAGATGGGTTAAGGGGAGGGTTTGGATGGCTTCTGGTTGGAAACATGTCGCCATCCAAACCCATTTTCTCTCTTACAGTCCGACTAAGGAAAAGAAGAAGGGGAACCAGTTTTCCAGCTGTTGTTCTTCCTTCTTCCTCTGTTTATTTTTCTTTTCTTAATTTTTTTTGTTCTGTTTGTTTTTTCTCTGCCATCGAGTTTGATATAGGGGTTTGGATGGGTTCCTTCTTTCTCTGTGTATTTTTCTGTTTTTTTTTCTCTGCTAGCGAGTTTGATATGGGTTTGGATGGCTTCCTTCTTTCCCTGTTTATTTTTCTTTTCTTTTCTTTTTTGTTCTGTTTTTTTTCTTCTCTGCCAGGGAAAAGGCTCATTTGGGTATGGAAATTATCTAGTTAATCCTACGAGTTTCATTTGGGTAAAAAGTCAGTTGTGGATTCTCCCATACCATCCCATAGCAAAAAAAAAAAAAAAAAGGGTTGAAGCTATTTGAACGTTCACACAGACTTCATTAATAAAATCTGAGGCTTGAAAAACAGTTACAGCCAGCCCTTTCTAAGATTGGTGAAGATGACAAGCAACTTATCAGTTGGTGGCAGCTTCTCCTTGATGAATGGAACATTGAGGAATCTCTCACCCCATGCATGGAGACATGGTAATGTATTGACATCCAGTAGCTTGAATCCACACACTTCCTCAAACATTGGCAACTAGTGAGGAATCCAACCCACCACAAAATCCATAAAAACACCCCAAAAAGGGAGATATCACCCTATTGTAAGTAGGTTTACCCAATGACTATATATATGTAAGTAGGTTTCCCTTGCAAAAGCTCATACTAAAGACTCAAACCACAAGCTTTAACATCATTTATTGAGTCAACCCTTTCTAAAGACTCAAACCACATACTAACGACTCAAACCACAAGCTCTTTCATGAGCAGCCCATTTAGATGCCAATTCTAATTAGTAGGAGGAGGAGGGCAGTGTGTGAGTGGTTTAGATAGTTGGTCCACATGTACTCACTCTCACTCTAGCCATGCTTTGTTAAGTTTCAAATGTAGTCTAATTGCAATAAAAGGGCTAGTTTAGTTAGTTACCATCTCAGGTTGTGCTAGTCCTACTCGTCAACCAGGTTAACTAGTTCGCTGAATAAAGACTTCTTTTGTTGTGGTTTGCTTGACCTAAACTTGATTTTGCAGAGTAACTTATCAAAGACAATTCTGTATAAGTCCTCAACCTCAAGTTGAGCTATGTCATCTTCAAGTATGTAATATGAGATTAACTATTTTTCAAATAAATGTTAAGCATTTGTAATTAAACTTGAATTCATCTACTTCGTCTGAGATCTCAGGTCAAGAATATATAGGCAAATCATCTTTGACACCATTCCGAAGCTTAGAATGGGCTCCAAAATGCCCATGTGGATACGGGTTTATGATATTAAAGACGTCTCGTACTACATCCAACCCTGGCCGTAAATTTTGGAAATGTCCAGATTTACATGTAAGCATCTATCTTTCCAAAATCATTTATTGATATTTTTTCTTCAATATTTAAAACATTTTAACTTCATTCATAAAACTGTATATTTTTTGCTCCAACATTCATTATATCAATATGAATTTCATTGTAGGGAGGAAGAGGTTGTCGTCTTTTGATTTGGATGGATGAAATTGCTCTAGAATGTATACCGATCCTAACTTTAAATCGAGGCCAAGTTGAGGTGAAATTAGAAGAAATGAAAGACTCAATCAATGAGTTGTGCCTAGAAATACGACATCTAAGTGAAAGCATGGATACTCACATGAAAGGAAGTCGAAGCAAAAAAGGCCTTGCATTTTCGATTGCAATTCTTCTCCTCTTTGTTGCATACATGTGGCATGGACAGAAGGATGGACGTGCCTATTTGTCTTATGGGATGTAAACATTGTTCTGATGTGGGAGGCACGAGCTATTTGGTTTTTTTTTTTTTTGCTTGTTTCAACTTTAGGAAGTCTCATTTGGACTATTGAATGCATGAAAGACTAGAATGTGTAAACTTATGGTAATTGGATCCTTAGCTGTAAACTTTCGTTTGGGTTTGGATTTTGTGTTGAAGAAAATGAATATGTAGCTTTTGTTTTAACTGAGTGCAAGTGATGTGGGTCCTGTTTTAACTGAGTGCAAGTGATGTGGGTTTTGTGCACTATTATAATTTCCTAATCTAATAGATTGACTCGCAGCATACCAAACAAGAGCTGTTTCACCTAACAGGAACTGTTTCAGTCCAGCTTTATTCTTTAAGATACGTTTATCACTGTTTCACGGTAAAGTATAATCACTGTTTCGACCATAGGGTCCCATAAACCATAGGGCAATGTATATCCAGATTCACAAATAATCAATTCTCAAATTCAGAACTGATGCATCATTGTTTGTCAGTTCTACTTAACTACAACCACATTTGTAGCCATGTTTTCAGCAACTACATAACCCATTGCCTCTTTGCTCACTACTTCAATTAAGGCCTTAACTGGCCTTCCTGTTTAGTTCCTTAAACATGGAAGCCTTCATTATAGACATCTTAGAGGAGCTATCAGGGCTGCTATGGATAAGACAACTTAAATGAGACTGACAACATCAAGTATACAGTTGCAAAAGAAATATAGCACAAGTCCACAATAGAAAATTGGCAACTTTTTATCATGAGGTTTTCCAAAGTGGTCCCTTCTCATCTCCTTTTTTTTCCGTTGGTTCAGGATATCGTCTAACGACATTGAGGCATAAAGAGATAAATTGCTCAACCAACCAAAAAGAGGGTAGCAAACTCGAGCTCGAGGATACTAGGGTCGAGACAAGGATTGTACACTTCCTACATGAAATGGTTCCCAAAGAACTTGATTACTGAAAAAATTAAAAAAGTGATCTGCCAACTGTAACAATCACGAGCACTCCAATTAAAACATGAACATTACAAGAGCACATCTTCCAAATAGAGAGCAAAACTAATTTAGATACAGTTCAAGTGCAAAGCAATGAAATCAATAAGAGAGTTATAAGGGTAAACAGGTGTATGCAACATACCACTAGTTCCATGATAAATGCCATCCACATGTCAATCAAACATTACAGAAAAAAAATGACTTTGCCTTTTTAAGGAAAGAGACCACAGAAAAGATATTATGATGAGCAAAATAAAAGAATTACTTACACTCTGTGACAAGAGTAGTTAAGCACTAAACCTCTTGGGTTAGCACAAGAATAATTTCAGCCCATAGTGCACCTGAATTACAGGAAAGTCAATAAATCTGAATTGTAACTGCTATAATCCATAAGTAATAACTACAAAATCCTTGGACTGACATTTGTGGCATATCACTTCCACTGTCTCAATGTCTCAATTACGTAAGTTTGATCAAACTATAGATATCAAACTAGAAATTCTGCAGCTCTCTCTCCTTTACTCCCTTGAACTTGTCAACTTCAGCTATTTATTCTTTACTCCCTTGATCTTGTCAACTTCAGCACTTTCTTCTTTACTCCCTTGACCTTGTCAACTTCTTTCCATACTTTATTTTGGAATCAAGACAGGAAGGTGACGGTAACTTCCCCCCCACACTCTTTAGCCACAGCCTACAACAGATGCATGTGATTAGTAAATAAAACAAACATCTCATTTAAAAGAACTTGTAAAAATGCCATGAAAGATTTAATGTTGTCTAGGTAACCACATAAACATTAGGAGATAATGAAGTTAAGAGCTCATCTTTGCCTTCTTCTGCTTCACTTGGGTATGCTCTTCTCTTCCTTCTGCCATTTTTCAGATGGAAAAGAACCTGCTGGGTATGGCTACAATCTCATAGCAGTTAACTTACATCCCTCAGGAAGATCACCGACAACCAATCTTTCCAATGTTTTTCTTATCTGTGACTAACTTGTGAAATATTCAAGATTTATGCCAATCACATGAAGCAAATGAACTAAAAAGACTGCAGTCTATTAATCCAATATGAATGTTTAGTCAGTTCAACACTACAACCATAATTCAAAGAAGGTGTTTAAAATCCTCTCCTAAATACAAGTACAACCATAAGACCATAAGACAAACAAGGTGTTTAAAATCCAACACAATATAATGATAAAAAGAGGCATCATCCAATAGACATCATCCAATTGTATTCAGCTGTCACCCTCGAACATATCCAATATGGCTTCATTCCAATAAATCTGCATGTTTATGATCATCCAGAGAAACAAATAAATCAGTCTAAAACAAAAACATCTAGTTGAAGATTAAAAATGAAAGTATAAAAGTAAATACCATGAAAGTTCACTGAATGCCAAAAGGATGAAGATCTCGTCCTTTTCACACAATTACCTGATGCAGTTTAAAAACATCCAAACTCCAATAAGCAAAAACATGATGATAAACACCCAAAAATAAAATAAAATCCCTAGTTGCTAAACATAAGAAAAAACATTATATGCAAAGCGAATATTAAATCAAAAGTCATAAGGCAAATACCATTATAGTTCATTGAATGCCTGAATCAGAGCCGTCCGAACTCTCGCTACTATGAAGATTAAGATCTGGATCATTGTGTTCATCTTCGCTTCGTAATTTGAATTAATGTGTTATAAATCCATTTGTAATAAAATGAAAATAGAGGATAAATGCAATTAAGACGTTCTTTTTTACCTATTCAATAGTACTGGGCAATTGCGCTTGTCATGTGATACACCACATTTGTTGCAACCACGACAAAGACGTCCCTTTGTTGCTTTCTCTTTTGAGGATTTTAGCCTCTTAGCCCGTCCTTTTGTAGTAACATGTGGCGGATCATGATATTCTATCACATTACTGCCTATAATTTCTCGCTCATCGCACACACTTCTTTCTGATGCATCTTTTGATTTGACTTGTCTTACGCTCAATTGTAACTCCGCATGCTTACTAACCAAGACATCATAACAATTATAATATTCTCTGGATGAGCTGACTTCTTCAATTAGTGCATTGAAAATACAAGATAGATGATTATGTTTCGCCATAAATGAGTCAGAACAATGAGATCCTATCTCCATCTTTATCAACAAATGTTCCAACTCTAGCATTCTTTGTTCATCGCCTCAAAATGTAATGCTCGGGCAAATATCTGATACAAAACTGCCTCATGACAGACAATGCATGACGACATGGGATGCCTTCGAACTCAAACTTTTTGCATGAACAAAAAGCAAGCTTCTCCTCTTTCTTCCACAAAACATCTCTTTCTCTTTCGTTTTCATTCGTCAAATCTTTCACAGTAAAGACACACCTAACATCATCTTCATTCACAAGTAATGGAACGATTGACATAGTCATGAAAAGCTCATCTTGAAACTTATAAAAAATATTTCTTGTATATATATCCGCCATTTGCTTTTCCATTGAAGAATATGCCTTCAGCTTCGGTCTCCCATTGCTTGACTCGTAGTCCTCTTTGTTTTCAAGATATCTTAGCCGTTCAACGCCTTGCTCGAAACACAATATAAAATCAAGAAGTGTGTTCTTGTATTCTACATAGTGCTTCACAAAGGCATTCATACTTTCACTTCTTTGAGTAGTTGGCATACCGACAAAGAAACTGTCTTTTAAAAAGGCTGGTACCCACATATCCCGAATGTTGAATATTTGTGTCAACCATTCATTGTCCCCAACCTTATATTCTGTTATGATCCTTTTCCATTCACATTCAAAATCAGCAGGAGAGTTAGAATTATGCACACATTTCTTTATACTATCAATCAAACCTTCATTTTGAATAGAAACCCCTCCTAAATTTGTTGGTAGTTTGTCCATAATGTGCCATAGGCAATATCGATGAGTAGTGTTCGACATTACTTTTTGAATGGCCTTTGTCATTGCCAAATCCTGATCAGTTATAATTCCTTTTGGTGGACCACCCAACATTGCTTCAAGTCATTTATTAAATAGCCACTCAAATGACTCAGCCTTTTCATTTGGGAGGAACGCACAGCCAAATAGTGTTGTTTGACCATGGTGATTGCAACCTACGAACGCACCGGAAATTAATCCATAACAATTCGTCTTATACGTTGTGTCGAATGTTACAACATCACCAAAGACACTGTATGCTGTACGGAATGTGTGGTTTGCCCAAAAAACATGTGTGACTTTGTTATCTCCATCTCTCTCTATATTATAAATAAAGCCATTACTCATTTGTTTCCGATTCTCAAAATGTTGAAATAACATATGCCCATCTAGTCCCTTTTTCTTTTCCTTTTCATTTCTACGATGATTTTCAGCATCTTTATCTGTAAATCCAATCGTGTCAAGTCCCCCCGACTGCTTTTCGAACACTACCATTTGTTGGGTGCTTCGAATATTGGCAGAATCAAGTGTATTTATTAATTGTTTCTTTGATTCCGGCACCCCTCGATGTGATCTCAACATAAATCTCTTATGAGGAGTGGTGGGGGCATGAGAATGCTCGGGAACAAACTTGGACACTATATAACCACCTGCTTGATCTTTTTTAATTTGCAACTGAGCCTTACAGTTTTCTCTTGTTTCCATTCGACGCCTTTGAACACATTCCTTATCTTTCCAATGTTTCTCATCTATTTTACCCTCCTTTGAACAAAAATATCGCTTCCAAAGCCTCATCCTTAGTACGAGTTGAATCTTTTCTTATGCTAAACCCAGCAAGCTTCGCGTAAGCATTATAAAAATCATACACCTCCATTAAATTATCAAACTTCATCCCAACTTTTGGGGTCATATCCTCTCCGACATCTGGATAGTGCAAACGTGTTGTTGATGAGGAGGTTATATCCATCTTGAAACTGTAATACAAACATAGGTGGGTGGGTGATTGCTCCTATAAACACATAAAAAAAAGGAGATAGAAAGAATGACAGAAACGGATTTTCGGAAGACATTCCTGCATGGACATTTTCAACTCATGACATCAACAATACAAAAAAGAATTTGTAATCTTTAAATAATCACTACTGCAATGTTTAGTTAGATTTGATGAGCTGCACCTGTAGGCACAGGACCATCTGATAAGTTGCTTGTCATCTTCACCAATCTTAGAAAGGGCTGGCTCAATAAATGATGTTAAAGCTTGTGGTTGACGAGTAGGACTAGCACAGCCTGAGATGGTAACTAACTAAACTAGCCCTTTTATTGCAATTAGACTACAGTTGAAACTTAACAAAGCATGGCTAGAGTGAGAGTGAGAACATGTGGACCAACTATCTAAACCACTTGTAAGACCCCGACCCGAGTGAACTCGATTAGTGCTAATTAAGTTGCGTGTTAGTGCTAAGCTTGATTAGTGATTTTGGTTAAGTTGGGTATAGAATAACCTTGATCCTAGTTTTGGGCTACTTTGGGTGTTTTGATAGCTAGTGGGGCCCTTTGGGGGTTCCCTTTTCGGCTTTGCGTTTTCTTGAGAAATTTTCCCGAAGTGTTTTGAATTGTGTTTTTGACCCGTTGCATTCATCTTGTGGATTCCTACAACTTTTATGTTGATCTCGTTCCCGTATGAAACCCCGAAACCCGAATTCTTGGCCTTGAGGGCAAAACAGTCATTGCACACTAAATCTGTACCCAAAACTTATTATTCTCGAAACCCGTAAAACATATACTTTTTGGAAACTAGATATTTCGGCGATAATTTCTTTCTTCTTCGTCGAATTCATTAGAAGCCCCGAAAGACATGATTTCAGCCCAAAGAGTGTCTTTAGTAGTGGGACCCATTCCCATTTGCTATATAAGGAGAACCCATCTTCTCATTTCCCTTTTTCCAGCACAAAGGAACCTAGGGTCTGCTTTTGGCAACTTTTCTTCTTCTCCTTGTTTCTCCATCTCCAAATCACACTAACTCTTGCACCAAACTAGAAATGGAGATCATCTTCTTCTTCCTCATCTCGCAAGCTTCATCTTGATCCCATTTTTGGAGAAATCCATCAATCTTGAGATCTTCTTTGAACTAGTTCTCTTCATTCGAAGGTCATCCAAGTAAGTGATTCTTCTCATCTCCTAGATTAGTGTCCTCCTAGCCCTTGAGAAGCTACATTTGCATTATTGTTGGTCTATTCATTTTCATTCTTTGTGTAACCCATTTTAGGGTTGTTTTGGGGGTTTTTGATTGTAGCTTGGCTTTGAGCAATAGAGGTGAATAGAGGCTTATTTTCAGCTAGCTTGGACTAGAGGCAAGTGAATGATTGGATGTTTTAAGTTTGGAATGGTTTGGTGAAGTATTTATGGATTTTCCATGCTTTCATTAATGTGTTCTTGGTTGGAATAAATGCTCATAATGCACCTTGATAGTTTCATTTAATGTTTTATAAACATGTTGGTTGAGCATTTATTGTCCTTTGTGGTATCCTAAATGAATGTTTGTGAAATGGTTTCTTTCCTTCTTTCCTTGTATTGGAATTGATGTTGATGGAAGAGGTGAGGAGATGAACCCATATTGGAGTTGTGGAGAAGTGTAAATAGTTGCATTGGAGGAGCTTTTAGCTCAGTTATGTGGCAAGGATTAAGTGGAAGTGAGGAGGATGGTTTTGAGGAGGAAAATGACTCAAATTTGAACACAGTGGGTGATTCCCGCACTGGCGGTCAGCCTGCGGTCACCCGGCGGCTAACCTCCAGGTAGCCGAAATGTCACGGTTCCTTTTCTAGAGAGCATCATTTTCCACCTGAAAACACGGTTAGCCTCACGGTTAGCCAGCGGCTAACGCCGACCCCATCGGCGGCTAACCGCCAGCTAACCGCACATCGCGGTTACCTTTCCAGAGAGCATCATTTTCCCACTTGAAAACTCGGTCAGCTCCACGGTTAGCCAGCAGCTAACCGTCGAACACATCGGCGGCTAACCGCCAGGTAACCGCACTTGGCGGTCAGCTTTCCAGTAAGCTGCATTTTCTGCAGCCCAGCCGCCTGCCCCAGCGGCGGCTAACCGCCAGGTGACCGAAATTCCCCAGTTTTCGGAGAGCTCCTCGCTCGAACGAACCGGAGAGTTCGTTCGAGCGCTGAGCTTCATTGGGCACAGGTGATTCATTAAGCCATGAAAGAGGCCATTCGAGGAAGAAACCATATCACGAAGATGTCATTCGAAATCTTTGAAAATCGTAAAAGTGCATAAGGAGGCCGGAATGTCTTCAAACTCAAGGAGTACCAAGTAATGACTATAATCGACGTACGGGACCCCTATGCACCTAAATAGATCTTGAAAGTAATATTTTACCCGAAATTGTTATAGTTCATTGTTTCACCTCATTTCCAAGATTTGTATTTCATGACTTGTTTTCTCGAAAGCATTGAAGTTACATTAGTAACAGTTATTTGTCCCGAAATGTATTGCCTGACATGAAATGACAGTGTGCCCTTGAGCACCCCCGTTTTACCCGTTTATTTACTGTACTTGATTACTCGCATATGTCTCGATTGGTTTTGACCTATGAGTCGGCATCACTAAGCTTGGATAACCTTGTCAATCTGATCCACTGACTTGGAGATCCCTCTCCCGTCCCGCCAGCTGCAGTTTGGATCCCGATGCCCGGTTTATCACCGTGGTCCCGTCCCGATACCCGGTTCGCTACCGTGGTCCCGTTCCCGTATATTTATATTGTATATATGATTTACGTTGCTTCTCCTCACCTTGTGTGACTGAGATCAACGTCCCGTGATACTGTTGTCACTTTAGTGACAGAGGACTTAGCTTTATGTGATTGCCACCTTGTTAGTTCCCGATTCCTTGGCTACCTTATATGTTTTATCTTGTTTACTTGTTCATAGCAAATGATTTATCTATTTATGAGAGTTCTTGCTTAATCAGATTTCTACGCTTTTCAAGAGGTTTCATTTATTATATGTTGTTGTATCTTCTCATTCTCTTGCCAGACCGTCGTGTCTGACCCCTTTGCTTTGGTACTCAGGTCCCGTTGCCGGCTTCCTTGAGGAGGAGCCAGAGGAGGCGGTAGGTGAGCCGCAACCTCTAGTCGAGTGGCGTGCTGACGATGTCATGTAGACATCAGATTGCTTTGAGAAGCGTAACATTCTGAGGGGAACTACTTAACTATTCTTTGGGTTATAGTTTTGTTCATATTGGCCTTTGTTGGCCTCTATTTTTGGGGATGTAATTAAATGATATTTTGTCTAACTTTAACAAATGTTGGGAACATGCTATATATCATTGCTCATTCTGATACAGTATCTCATGCTTATGTTATTGTTTCATGACTAGAGATAGTCTAACTATTTGATTTGCTACACGCTTCCGCACTTAAAAGAAATATTCATGCAAGGTTGTGATATCCTCACCGCGGACACCTGTGGGAAATTAAATAAATAAAAATATATATGTTATCATTCCTTCTTTATCATTAGTGTCCCGACTCCGGATCAGTTTCCTTCGGGATTCCCGGTCCGGGGTCGCGACAGACTGGTATCAGAGCGAGACGTGTTTCAAGCATCTAAAAGAAACTAGAAATCCTAAGGACGTGACGAGGATCCGTTAGATCTTTCGTTAGCTAGTATCGTGTGAGCAATGTGTGACCCTTTATATTATTATGTGCTAACAATTTGTTTTGCAGCATCATGCCTCCACGTAAGAGACCATTGAATGGCAACCCTACTGCAAGCAATAGTGATCATACAGGGCCTCTAGAGGAGGATATAGTTGAGAACCATGGTCATCCACCTAATCAATTCCAAGATATGATGAGGGCAATGCTTGACCAATAACGTCAAGCTAATGAAAATAAAGCTAGGTTACAAGAACAAATGCTTAGGAGAGAGGAAGACCATGCCAGGAAGATGGCTGAGATACAAAGGCAATTGCTAGAGGTCTTACAGAGAAGACCAGAACCAGTTCAGCCACAACCTGCTATCGTCATAAATCAAAGGCAACATGATCCAAATGCCTTATTCGAACGGTTCCGGAAGAGGGCTCCGAAGGAGTTTCTCGGGGAAGAAGATCCAATAGCTGCAGACGATTGGCTAGAGCACACAGAGAACATATTTGAGATCTTCCAGTGCACAGGGGGAGAGAGTGAAGTTGGCATCATCCCTTTTTGTTGGTACAGCTGATAGATGGTGGAAGACAGTTAGGGAGGAGTACAGAGCTATGCCTGATGCTGAGATTTGGGCAAATTTCAAGAGGCAATTTCATGATAAATATGTACCTGCCCATATCAAGAAGCAGAAAGCCATAGAGTTTCAGCAGCTAGTGCAAGGGAGCATGACAGTTCTCGAATACCTCACCAAGTTCGAGAGATTGTCTAGATACGCTCCAGAGTTAGTGGATACAGTGAAGAAGAAGATTGCTAAGTTCTTTGAGGGACTTAACCCTTTCATTGAGAGGGATGCCACCGGGGTAGTACCACCTACTACTTTCGATGAAGCAGTAAAGAGAGCTTACAAGTTCGAGAACTTCCACAACAAGATCCTCAAAGTGCAAGGCAAGAGTCCAGCCCCTCAGCAGAACTATCAGCATCAGAAGAACCATCAGCATAAGAGGCAGAGGACAGGGCCAAATGTGCAGAATCCAGTGGTGTGTATCCGCTGTGGGAAGAACCATGCTAGTGCTGAATGTCGTACCATCACGGGAGAGTGCTTCAGATGTGGTTCGATGGACCATAGGATGAGGGATTGTCCTAGGCCAAACAGACAGAATCAACAGCAGCAAGGGCCACAACGTCCACCGCCACCACCACAGCATGCATTGGTTGTCCAAAATCAACCAAGACCACTTCAGCAGCAAGCACCACAGCAATAACAGTTCAGACAGCAACAACAGCCATAGCAGCAGGCCCGCAATCAGCAGGGACAGCAGCGTCCACCGCAGCAGAATAGGAATTCACCACATGGCAGACCACAACAAGCTCAGAACAGGCCACAACTTCGAGGGCAAATCTACGGGGTCAATAGAGTGGATGCAGAGGCAGCGGGAAATGTAGTAGAAGGTACACTCCTTGTTTGTGGGATTAAAGCTATGATTTTGTTTGACCCTGGCTCTACACATTCTTTCGTGTCTCATAAATTTGCTAAGTTGATTGATATGCATGCTAGAGAACTTGAGTTCATTTTGACTGTGGCAACCCCAGTAGGTTATTTGTAGAACCTTTTACCCTAGTTGCACAGTCCAGATAGGAGAAGTGGTTTTGACCGCAGATCTCATTTCTTTAGAGATGTTTGATTATGATGTCATCCTAGGGATGGATTGGCTGACTGGTTACCATTCCACAATGGATTGTTTCCATAAGACCCTCACTTTCAAGTTGGTTGAGACACCAGCAGGAGTGTCATTTCAGGGAGAGAGGAGGAATCCTTGTGCAGGGTTTGTTTCAGCGTTGAAGGCTGACAGACTTTTGAGAAGTGGGTGTGAAGCTTATTTAGCGTTTATCACGGAGGATAAACGGTCCCAAGGGGTGGAGGAGATCCCAATAGTTTGGGAATTCCTGGATGTTTTCCCGGAGGAGATTCCAGGTTTGCCACCCATGAGAGAGATTGACTTCACTATTGAGTTGCTACTAGGGACTGCTCCTATATCTATTGCACCTTATAGGATGGCTCCAGCAGAATTGGGAGAGTTGAAGACTCAGTTGCAAGAACTGTTGGACAAAGGTTTTGTGAGACCAAGTGTGTCACCTTGGGGATCTCCAGTCTTGTTTGTCAAAAAGAAGGATGGTTCAATGAGGATGTGTATTGATTACAGAAGGTTGAATCAAGTGACCATCAAGAACAAATATCCATTGCCAAGGATAGATGAATTGTTTGATCAGTTGCAAGGTGCATCATTCTTTTCAAAGATTGACTTGAGATCCGGTTACCATCAGCTGAGAGTCAGAGAATCAGATGTGTTGAAAACAGCTTTCCGGACAAGATATGGCCACTATGAGTTCCTAGTGATGCCATTTGGGTTGACTAATGCACCGGCAGTGTTCATGGCATTGATGAACAAGATATTTGCAGAGTATCTAGATCAATTCGTTGTAGTGTTCATTGATGACATTTTGGTGTACTCCAAGACCAAGGAAGAGCATGAAGAGCATTTGAGGATCGCATTGCAACTCTTGAGAGAGAACCAGCTGTATGCTAAGCTTAACAAGTGCGAATTTTGGCTAGACCAAGTAGCATTTCTGGGGCACATTATCTTAAGGGAAGGATTATCTGTGGATCCATCCAAGATTGAAGCAGTAGTGAATTGGGAAAGGCCGAAGAATGTGACAGAAATCAGAAGTTTTCTGGGATTGGCAGGTTACTATCGGAGGTTTGTGCAAGGTTTTTCGTCGATTGCGTCACCATTGACGAAGTTGACAAGGAAAAATGCACCATATGTATGGACAGATCAGTGTGAAGAGAGTTTCCAAGAGCTAAAGAAGAGATTGACTACAGCACCAGTCCTTACTTTGCCATCTGGAAGCGGCGGTTTCACCATTTTTACCGATGCTTCTAATGTTGGACTTGGGTGTGTGTTGATGCAAGAGGGGAAAGTGATAGCATATGGATCTCGGCAGTTGAAAGAGCACGAGAAGAACTATGCCACCCATGATCTGGAGTTAGCAGCGGTTGTGTTCGCGTTGAAAATGTGGAGACATTACCTCTATGGAGAGCAGTTCGAAGTCCACTCCGACCACCGCAGCTTACAGTACCTATTTTCACAGAAGGACTTGAACATGAGGCAGAGAAGATGGATGGAATATATCAAGGACTATGATTTTCCAATCAAGTACCACCCGGGGAAGGCCAACGTAGTTGCAGATGCCTTGAGCAGGAAATCAGTAGGTTTGGCAAACCTAAGTGGCACTTATATCTTTGAGCAGTTTGAAGAGCTGAGCATAGACCTTCAGCCTCTAAGGAAGGGTGTTTTGTTGGCTAACATGACGGTGTCAGAACCTTCTTTCATTCAGAAGATCAAGGATAGTCAGTTGCAAGATCCAGAGTTGGCCAAGATTTCAGAGCATATAGCAGAACGTCCTGATTTTCGTGTTGTTGATGGATTTTTGTACTACCGTGACCGGCTTTGCGTGCCTAACCTTGAAGATTTGAGGAATGAAATCATGACTGAGGCTCACAGTACGAAGTACTCCATGCATCCAGGTAGCACGAAGATGTATCAGAACTTGAAGGGCAGATTTTGGTGGAACAACATGAAGAGAGAGATTGCAGCGTTTGTCTCCCGTTGCATGACATGCCAGTTGATTAAAGCAGAGCATCAGAGGCCTCCAGGATTGTTACAGCCTTTGGAGATCCCGGAATGGAAATGGGAGCACATTACCATGGACTTTATTTCGGGATTACCGAGGACTAGCAGGGGTAATGATGCGATTTGGGTCATTGTGGACCGTCTCACCAAGTCAGCGCATTTCCTTGCGATGAAGACAGGGAAGAAGATGCACATGCTACCTTTGGCAGAGTTGTTTGTCAGCGAGATTATCAGTCGACACGGGCAGCCAGTTTCTATCACTTCCGACAGAGATAGCAGATTTGTCTCGAGGTTCTGGAAGACGTTGCATGAGTCTATGGGCACGAGATTACAGTTCAGCACAGCTTATCACCCTCAGACAGATGGCCAATCAGAGAGGACGATTCAGACTCTTGAGGACATGCTCCGTGCTTGTGTGTTAGACTTCAAGACTCAGTGGGATGAGACTCTACCGTTGTGTGAGTTCGCTTACAACAATAGCTACCACTCGAGCATCGGGATGGCGCCTTTTGAGGCATTGTATGGCAGGAGGTAGGACACCTGTATGTTGGGAAGAAGTTGACACTCGCAGTTTCCATGGACCGACTATTGTTAGCGAGACCAGTGACAAGATTAAGTTGATTCAAGAGCATCTAAAAGTGTCCCGGAGTAAACAGAAGAGCTATGCAGACTCCCACCGCAGAGATCTACAGTTCAAGGAAGGAGACAAGGTCTTCTTGAAAGTGTCACCTACAAGGGGAACATTGAGGTTTGGGCAGAAGGGCAAGTTATCACGGAGATACATTGGACCATATGACATTGTGAGCAAGATTGGTGACGTGGCTTATAGATTAGCCTTACCGCCTGAGCTATCTGGTGTACACAACGTCTTTCATGTGTCCATGTTGAAGAAGTATGTCCCCGATCCTTCACATGTGCTCCGGCATGAGCCATTGGAGATCCGAGAGGATGCTACTTATGTTGAGAAGCCCGTTGAGATCATTGACACGAAGGAGCAAGAGCTGAGGACTCGGACTATTCAGTGGGTGAAGGTACTATGGGAGAATCATGGACCGGAAGAGGCAACTTGGGAATTACGAGATCAAGTGCAGAAAAAGTACCCACATCTCCTACCTGAGGTGAGTCTTATATTTCATTTGGAGGACCAAATGCCCTAAGGGGTGGAGGATGTAAGACCCCGACCCGAGTGAACTCGATTAGTGCTAATTAAGTTGCGTGTTAGTGCTAAGCTTGATTAGTGATTTTGGTTAAGTTGGGTTTAGAATAACCTTGATCCTAGTTTTGGGCTACTTTGGGTGTTTTGATAGCTAGTGGGGCCCTTTGGGGGTTCCCTTTTCAGCTTTGCGTTTTCTTGAGAAATTTTCCCGAAGTGTTTTGAATTGTGTTTTTGGCCCGTTGCATTCATCTTGTGTATTCCTATAACTTTTATGTTGATCCCATTCCCGTATGAAACCCCGAAACCCGAATTCTTGGCCTTGAGGGCAAAACAGTCATTGCACACTAAATCTGTACCCAAAACTTATTATTCTCGAAACCCGCGAAACATATACTTTTTGGAAACTAGATATTTCGGCGATAATTTCTTTCTTCTTCGTCGAATTCATTAGAAGCCCCGAAAGACATGATTTCAGCCCAAATAGTGTCTTTAGTAGTGGGACCCATTCCCATTTGCTATATAAGGAGAACCCATCTTCTCATTTCCCTTTTTCCAGCACAAAGGTGATGGACCGCGTCCCTCCGTTCCTCCTCCGCTGCCATCCGCCCCGGGTCTGTCGGGGTCCGGAAGGAGGGTGGAGGAGATGGGAGAAACGGGTATCAACATTTTTTTTTGGGTATGCCAGATTTTCTATTCTACTTGGAATTTAGAATGGTGATCCGGAGATTCACCTTCACAAGTAGAAAAGGAAATCAACTTTTTTCCATCTTTCCATTGCACACATATTTTTAAAGAAAAGAGACAACGTTTGTTTTTTGAATGCCGTGAGAGGCGGTTTTCTTTGTTTGCCGTGAAAAGCGATTTTGGTGCCGTAAAAGGCGATTTTGCCGTGAAAGGCGGTTTACAAATCTTATCAATAATGAAAGACAAGAGATGTGATTTTTTTGTCTCTTTATAAAAAAAAATACAATGCAACGGAAAAGAAAGAAAAGGAATCTAACTTTTCATGCGATTGTGGGGGACCCGTTCAGATCGACGGTCGCGAGTCATGTATGGACTCCGCCATCGTCCTTCAGATGAGAACTTTGATGCTTGATTTCATGGCTTGGCTCCAACCTCAGATTTTTAGAGGATAAGGACCAAGATAAGGTCCTATATCCGGTAAAAAGCTGAGTAGACGGGCTGAAAAGCCGCATCTAGCCATGTTGGATAGAAGGAGAGGTGGCGTTGGGGGGGGTGGCCCCCCAAGGGGCTTTGATCACCTTGTAGTGTTGGTTGCTGTAGAGTTTTCTTGAAGGAGCAGAGTTGTAGAGATTTCTCCGACGATTTTTGAATGATTTTCTGGCGATTTTTTCTCTGGCCCCGTTTCCCTTGGAATGACCCTCCTATTTATAGGCCTTTGGTAGCCATTTAGGAGAGTTTATGAGCATTTATGGTATTAATGCTCATGATGGGAGGAGTTACAAGTTTTTATTTACTTGTTTTGTAACTCCTTTTTCCTTGAATTTGATTGGCTGATGGAGAGTGATGGGCATTTAATCGCCTTTAATCTCCATGATGATGGGAATTTCATGATTTTAATGTCATGATTACTTGGACTTGTAACTCCCATTTGCTTGCTTCTGATTGGGCCGTTCAAAATAATGAGTTAATGACCGCACTAACTTGCCATAAACGGGTCATTTAACTTCATTAATTGATTGCCTGGGCGCTTGAAGAGTCGCGGGCCATGCCGCATCCTTTGGGATTCTTCTTGCGATGATCACCAATGGACCCACATACCATTTGATGTCGGATGGTGATCCAATTTCAGACATTGGTTGATGTCAGCGGGCCAGCAACATCTGTCCAGTCGATTTCGCGATCGGGCGGGCAAAAAGTGTGCTTTCTTGGTTAGCCGTTTGACGATCTTGAGGCGTCCGATGATGATCTAATGATTCCAGTGATGGATCCGTGATGTTGATGAAGATCGACGGATATCATGCACAAAAAATCAAATTTTGGAAAAATCACAGGGGCCAATCAATTAGAAACGAGAAAAGTACCCGAAAAACGGGGTTTTTGGGCGAGGTCCGGCGGCCCGGACCTCCATGGTCGCCGGCGACCATGGGGTTTGTGCCCCATGGTCGGCCGTCTTCCGGTCGCCTTTTCTTCGCCGTTTTTCGTCTTTTTTCGCTTCTGTTTTCTCCTGCATTTTTCTTGAAATTTCCTCTCATTTATTGGCTGGATTTCCCTCAAGAAAACCTGACGAGAAGCCATGCAAATCGGATCGCAAAGTTTCCCATTTTCTGAAAAGCCGAAGACTTTGCTGTGGAGAACTGCCGATTTTTTGTCAAGCGTCGAAACTAGGTCAAACGATGTCGGAAAGACCTGAAATTCGACATGTAGCTTCTTGAGCAATAGACAAGACCAACCATAGGCTTTTGTTTGAGTTTTGAAGCCGTTTGGGGGCCCGCAAATGCTTGACTTGATTTCACCGCGAGGGAAATGCCGAGCTTTGACTTTCGGTCAAACGATGTCCGATTGACCTGAAATTTGATGGGTAGCTTCCTCATCAGTAGATAGGACCAACCATAGGCTTTCTTTTGAGTTTTGAAGCCATTTGGAATCATGCAAATGTTTGCCTTTATTTCACCGCGAGGGAAATGCCGAGCTTTGACTTTTGGTCAAACGATGTCCGATTGACCTGAAATTCGATGTGTGACTCCCTCATCAGTAGATAAGACCAACCATAGGATTTTGTTTGAGTTTTGAAGCCATTTGGAGTCATGCAAACGCTTGCCTTTATTTCACCGCGAGGGAAATGTCAAGCTTTGACTTTCGGTCAAACGATGTCCGATTGACCTGAAATTTGATGGGGAGCCTACTGGAGTCATTTTGAGATGATCCACAAGCTCTGAATTGGGTGCCATGGTCCCGGGGTGCTCCGCCGCCGGTAGGCTTTGATTTTGTTCCCGAGCATCGAAAGTGGGTCAAACGTTGTCAGAATGACCTGAAATTTGATGCGCAGCCCTTTTGAGGTATGCAGAAGCCGCCTATGTGCTCTGTTTGATGAGTGACGACCTCGGTAGTTCTCGCTACCTAAGGGCTTGATTTTGCCGCTCGAGAGTTGATGGAGGGTCAAACGGTGTCGGTTTGACTTGAAACTTGACATGTAGCCTTTCGGAGGTATTTTGAGACCATCCGTAGGCTCTGATCGAAGATTTGGGGTCTTCGACACTGTTGTCGCCGGGAGCTGCTGCTTAGCTGTTGGAGAAGTGAAGCTAGGCCAAATGATGTCGGAATGGCCCGAAACTTCATGTGTACCTCTCTTTTGGTTGTTTTGAATGACCTTGCAGTTTTTGTTTGATTCTGACAAGATCTGATGCTTGAAGTGGCGCCTGCCTATTTTTGGTAGGATGCGGCTCCATGTAGCTTTTGATGTGAAGAGGCAAAGTGACATTTTTGGTGTCAACAAATGCCCCCTCGAGGTACATCGACGATATAGCTTTTGCAGTCGATGTGCCTCGAAGAGAATCTTGAAGAAGAGCTTCTGACTTGACCAAGAGTCTTTGAGCATTTTTCTTTTTTTTTGATGGAGTAGCCTTTTGAGCTTCCAGGGGGTTTTATGGTAGTGAGAGGGATCACGTACCATCTCAAGGCAAGATTTTGAGAATGACATTTGGATTTGGATTTGGTTTTGATTTTGACCTTGTGACCTAACAAGCTGTATGTGGCAGGTTAGGGGGTCAGGTTTTTGGTTTTGGTTTTGACCTTGTGACCTAACGGGCTGTATGTGGCAAGTTAGGGGGTCGGGATTTGATTTTTTGGTTTTGGTCTTGTGACCTAACAGGCTGTATGTGGCGAGTTAGGGGACCATGGTTTGGTTTTTTGGTTCACTCTTTGGGACAATTTTGGGTCCATTGGAGTGGTTTGGGCTTTTGTGGAATGTCAATTTCAAGATTTTGGCTTAATTTGGTTCATTAGGTGGGATGGTTTGGATTTTTGGAAACTCATGAAGCTTGGATTTTTGTATGGTATGGTCCAATCAACTCAAAGGAGGCATGGAACCATTTTTGTATGCTCTTGGTAAGAGAAATTTTGACTAAAAGCCACTTTTAGTGCCTAGGTGGTCAAACCTGGCTCATATGGGCTAACCCATGGGACCTTAAGCTTTGATGGGTGGCTTAGATCTCAATTGGTGTCATTTTCGTAAAGAATATCTAAAGAGATCTCCTTTGGGTGGAGAATATCTAAAAATATCTTTACTTTGAGAGATTTTCTCAAGTTTTCTTGATTTTGAGAGAGATTCTCTCAAAATATCTTTCTTTGGGAGAGAATATCTATCATTCCCTTTCTTTTTGGAGAGAATTTCTCAAGGACTCTTTGTTTTGGGAGAGAATATCCCAAGTTTCCTTTTCTTTTGGGAAGGTTGCCAATTTTTAGCACTTACCTCCTTACTTCTTTCCTCTTTTGGTTTGCTCTCTTCTATAAAAGCAAGGGAGGTGGGATCTCTTGCTCCTATTGCTTTCTTTTTGCAAAAGTCTTCAAGAGAGCTCCAAGATCTCCTCTTCTTCAAAGACCTTCAAGTTCTTCTTCTTCTTCTCCATGGCTTCAAGTGAGTTTTTTTTTTCTCAACAAGAAATTGCATGTAAAAGTAGAAAAAAGTTTCTTTTCTCCTTCTTTTTTTCTTTTTTTCTTTTTTTTTTCACGTGTTTTCCCCTTTTTTTTTCACACGTTTTTTTTTCTTCTTTTTTTTCTTCTTCTTTTTTTTTTTTTTTTTTTGTCAGTTGACTTGCCAGAGGATTCATACTTCGAGCCATCTATGGATATGGCTTTCGACGTTGCCTCGGATGAGCAGATGGAGACAGAAAGTACTCCACCCATCATGGAAGAAGGTATTTCATAGTGATAATCTTGACATTGATTTTTTTTTGACAAGATCATATTCATACCTTTTCTTGTGTTTTTGCCAGCAGGTTGTGAAGCAACAGGAGAAGTTCCTTCGTCTTCCTCAGGGCCAGAGCAGGAGATGCCAGCAGCCGATCCAGAAGTAGGGGCTTCTTCTACCAGTCCCGTCATGGCGGAGGCGGGATTTTGTGGTGATATTGCTTCTTCAGTGGCTCCGATTGGAAAGAGCCTTTTGATTTCTTCTCCACCACGACCTGACTTGGGCAGTCAGCCAACAGATCGTGGTGAATCTTCATCTGGGCCATCCCTCCAATATGCAAAGAAGGTGTTGAAGAGTGTATTGAGCTCATGGGTTGAAACTCTCTCTTCTGGCCATTTGGAAGCTGGTTTTGGCATGGTCAAGCATGTACAGGACATCCTTGCTGACAGTGCAGAGGTCGGTCTGGATGTTGCAAGTGCCAAGGCCTTTGTTGATGAAGTCATTGCTTTGGGTGACAAATGGACTGAGACCAAGAATTTCCTAAGCGGTGACTTCTTCAGTGAGATATTTTTGCAGCCATCCGGTAAGATCAAATCTGAAATGGATGAGATCTCACGGGCTCGGAAGCAATTCGTTCGGGAGAGGAACGTTACCGAGTTGGCTATCATCGAGCTAACACAGGACCTGCGCCGTCTTGATAGGGAGGTCACAGAAGCTAGGTAGCGCCTTGAGCAATTGCAAGAACAAAGTGCTGCCAAATGGACTGCCATTGTAGAAGCCCGTGCTAAAGAGGGAACTCTGATTCGCCAGGTTGAAGAAGCCGGTAGCAGCTTCCAGAGAAAGACTCAGGAGTATGAGCAGTGGCAAATTCTCTGGGAAGAGCTTCCTCGTGCCGAAGATGGGTCGCGGCGTTCTGCCGTATTTTATGGCAAGATCTTGAAGAAGCGCGGCCTGGAAGCTTTAGAGGCTAAGGCCAAGAGTTTGCTTGAGGAGCTGGATCTTTGGTTGAAGACCATGCTAGACTGAGCTCTTTATAACAAACTCTTTTCTTCTTTTCTCTCTCTTTTTTTTTTTGGTACCTCTATGTAAAACATTTTTGGTATTCTGTGTACCTTTTACTTAAATTCTTTTTGATGAAAATAAGCAAAGGTTGGATGAAAATGTTTGTTTGAAAATTTTGATCAAAAGGTTATCATTTTGTGAAAATCTTTTGTCAAAAGGGTTGTTTTGGCATGAAAGCCAGATTTTGCGGCAAAAGCCAGGGTTTTTTTTTTTTTTTTTGTGGTTTGAAAGCCGAATTTCGAGATGGCATGAAAGCCGAAATTTGGGTTTATGGCATGAGAGCCAAAATTTTGGATGGCGTGGAAGCCGAAATGTTGAGGTGGCATAAAAGCCGATTTTGGTGGCGTGAAAGCCAAATTTTGGGATGGCATGGGAGCCAAAGATTTTTTGTGGCATGAGAGCCAAGATTTGGTTTGTGGCATGAGAGCCGGTTTTTTTTTTGGTGTAAGAACCAGATTTTGTTTTTGGCATGAAAGCCGAAATTTCTTTTTGGCATGGAAGCCAGATTTTTTTGTTTTTGGCATGAAAGCCAGATTTTTTTTTTTGAAAACCGAGTTTTGTTTTGTTGGCATGGAAGCCGAATTTTAATTTTTGGCATGAAAGCCGGATTTTTGATTTTTTGGCATGAAAGCCGGATTTTTGGCATGGAAGCCGGGTTTTTTGGCGTGAAAGCCAGGTTTTTGGTTTTCAAAAATGCAAGTATCGACTCAAAGTCGCCTCCCTGCTGAATGGTATTGCAAGTATCGACGGAATGTCGCTTCCTTGCTCATTCGGTTGTGAGTATCGATGGAATGTCGCTTCCTCGCGGAGTTTGGTGCAAGTATCGATGGGATGTCGCTTCCTTGCTTTTGTCTTCAAAAAATTTTGTTTTGTGGGTATCGATGGAATGTCGCTTCCCCACGATTTTTGAATTTTGAGGTTTTTTCGAACCTTTGTTTTGTTTTATGTTTGTTTTGAAATTTGGGTTGTGGATATCAACTGGAACGTTGCGTCCCCACGATTTTTGAAATTTTGGGGTTTTGGAAGTATCGAATGGGGTTCGCATCCTTCCGATTTTGGGTTTTGCAAGTATCGACTGAACGTCGCTTCCCTGCGGTTTTTGAAAAACCATTTTTTGTTTAAAGACACGAGGGTCGTAAATTTTGACTCAAAACCATTTTGGTGGTAAAAGTCGGGGTGGACTAGGGCTGAAATCCCTAGGTCCTGATTTTGTTTCAAACCATGAATTTTGGGTTCAAGGATCGAAAATTTTGGTCAAGTTTGGGAAGAGGCTCCTAAACTTGGATTTTTGGATTTTTTTTTTTTTTAACAATGAAACAATGAAAGAAACATTGTTTTGAGGGTTTTTTTTTTAGAAATTTCAACAAGAGGATGAAAATTCCAAAAGGAGTGGGTTTGACGAGCAGATACCTAAGAATAGGCTTTGGCCGTGCAAGCGTCGCTCTGACCCGATGGAAGAAGCCTTCAAGGGTAGTACCGCTTCAAGAACTTTCCATTGATGGGCAGCATACATCTGTCACCCTCCATGTTTAGAAGAGCGTATGCGCCATTGGAGAAGACTTTATCGATGACGAAAGGTCCCTCCCATTTTGGTTCAAATTTGCCTTTGGATTTGTTGGCAAAAACCATTGGTCTTTTTACTGTAAGAACCAGGTCTCCCTTTTTGTAGGCGCGTTGCCTGACCTTCTTGTCAAAAGATCCTGCCATGCGTGCTTGGTAGAGTTCAATGCTTTGTAGAGCTTTGAGCCGTCTCTCATCAAGGTTATCCAGCTCTTGGAGTCTCAATTTGACATTACTTTCTTGCGTCATGTCATTTTGCAGAGATACCCTTACGGAAGGAATTTGAACTTCCAAAGGGACAACAGCTTCGCATCCATAGACCAAGGAGAATGGTGTGCTATGGGTTGGTCCTCGAACGGTGGTTCGATAGGCCCACAAAGCTTCAGGCAGTTTGTCGCCCCAATCTCTTTTGTGACTAGAGACCATTTTCTTGAGGATTTTGCAGAGCGTTTTGTTGAAGGCCTCTACTAGTCCATTCGCTGCCGGATTGTATGGAGTTGAAGGACAACTTTGGATTTTGTATTTGTCGCAGAACTTGTAGAATCTGTGATCCCGGAATTGTGGTCCGTTATCATGAACGAATCTTTTAGGTATGCCGAAGCGACAAATGATGTTGGTGCGCAAGAACTGAAGGACTGATGAGGTCTTCATTTCACTAAGTGCGAATGCTTCTGACCACTTGGAGAAATAATCCGTAGCGGCGAAGATGAAGCGATGACCTTTGCTCGATGGAGGGGAGATAGGACCTATGATGTCCATACCCCAGGCTTCAAAAGGCCATGAGATCGCTGTAGGATGCAGCCATTCTGGAGGCATGTGGACATAGTCTCCATGAATTTGGCATTGTTGGCAGCGCTTAGCAAATTGCATTGCATCAGCCACCATGGTAGGCCAATAATAACCTAACCTTTTTATCTGATCGTAGAGCTTAGGGCCAGCCTGATGGGCTTCACAAAGACCAGCATGTACTTCTTTGAGTGTTTCTTCAGCCTCTTGTTGTGACAAGCAGCGTAGAAGTACTCCGTTGTAGGATTTTCTATAAAGCATTTTTGAAGGAATATCCAAATGAAAGTTTGGGGCTCGTCTTTGGATGCTTACCCGTTCTTTAAGATCTTCAGGTAGGATTCCGAACATTATGTAATCAATGAACGGATCTCTCCAGTCGCTGATCAGAGGTTTAAGGACGAAGATCCGACTTCCAACCACTTGGTGGCATTCAGCAACTGCTTGATGTGTGTTGAGAGGAGGGAGAATCCTCTTTTGACACACTGTAACTTGCATGTTTTCTCCTTCTTGGGTTGCCATAGACGCAGCAAGTCCAGCCAGGGCATCTGCACGAATGTTTTCACCTCTGAGGATGTGGGTGATGTGACAGATGTCGAAACGATTGTGCCTTGTTGTAGTAAGGCAACAGTTCGGGCTTTTTGACTTCAAATTTCTGATTCATCTGGTCGACGATCAGTTGAGAGTCTCCAAAAGCTTCCAGAGTAGTGATGCCGGATTCAAGGGCGAGCTCCAATCCTACGATGAGGGCTTGGTACTCAGCTGCATTATTTGAACATGGTTCCAGTATCGAGAATGCGTGTGGAATCATGTATTTGTCGGGACTAACAAAGAGAATGCCAATTCCCGATATTTGATTTCCCTTTTCATTTGTCCTGGTTGCGCCATCGAAGTACATGTGCCAGGAAGCATTTGATAAGGAAGTCTCCACACTGTAGACCGATTCGTCTGGGAGGTCATCCCTGAGTGGAGAATCTTTAGGCAATGGATGCTCCGCGAGGAAGTCTGCTAGAGCTTGGCCTTTGATTGATTTTTGTGGTACATACCTAATGTCAAATTGTGACAAGAGGATGGACCATTTTGCCAGTCGGGCATTGAGAGAACTTGCTTTTGTGACAAGGACCTTTAGGAGGTTGATCCTCGAAATCAGGTACACTGTGTTGGATAGCAGGTAGTGACGAAGTTTTTGTACGGCGAACATTACTGCCAAACATTCTTTTTCGACTGGAGAGTAGCGATGCTCTGCACCTACCAACATGCGGCTAAGGTAATATAGAGCAGCTTCTTTTCCCTCGTCATTCTTTTGTGCGAGTAGAGCGCCTAAAGAACAGTAAATGGCTCTTGTGTACAAGAGGAATGGTTTTCCAGTTGTGGGGGCAGCCAACACTAAAGGTTTAGTCAGGTATGACTTGATGTCCTGGAACGCGGCTTCACATTCAGCATCCCAGACAAAATCAACACCTTTCTTCATTGACCAAGAGAATGGACGGCACTTCCCTGATAGGTTGGAGATGAACCGTCGAATGTATGCCAATCTTCCTTGGAGCCCTTTTAATTGTCTTAGGGTTCTTGGAGATGGCATTTCTAGGATAGCCTTGACTTTGGTGGGGTCAAGCTCTATGCCAGCTTTCCGTACTATGTATCCGAGAAACTTACCCGATGAAACACCAAAGAAGCATTTGAGGGGATTCATTCGCAGTTTGTGTTTGCGAAGTCGGAGGAAGACTTCTCGAAGATCTTTTGAGATGTTCTTCTTTTCTTTTGCTTTTGACGGTGAGGTCGTCGACATAACATTCGACCGTCTTGTGCTGCATATCTTGGAATATCTTTATCATAGCCCTCTGATATGTAGCGCCGGCATTCTTCAGACCGAATGGCATGACAGTGTAGCAATACACGCCAAACGGGGTCCGAAATGCTGTGTGCTTTTCATCTTCAGGATGCGTCTTTATCTGATTGTAGCCAGAGAAGCCATCCATGAATGTCATTCGCTCGAACCCACAGGTGTTGTCGATCATCACCTTCGGTATAGGGAGCGGGAATTCATCTTTTGGGCATGCATTGTTCAGGTCTCTGTAATCAATGTAGACCCTGATTTGCCCATTTTTCTTTGTCACGGGGACGATGTTGGCCAACCATTCAGGATGCTGTTCCTCACGGATGAAGCTAACGCTTTTGAGTTTTTGAACTTCTTGTTCAATTTTGTCCATCACGTCAGGACGGAACCTTCTTTGGCCTTGTTTGACAGGCTTGATATCTTTTTGAAGATTGAGTTTGTGGACTGCTATTTTGGGGTCTAAGCCAGGCATCTCAGCGTAAGACCATGCAAAACAATCAACGAACTCATGAAGAAACGCGATATACTCGGGTAACTCATCATCCTTTATATTCTTGCTTATGAATACAGGACGTGGGTTATCAGGTGTTCCCAAGTCTATCTTTTGAACAGAATCTTCAGTTGGAAGGTTTGAAGGTGGTTCCTCCACAATATTTTCGGAGGCTTCCAGCCCAACAAAGCCTTCTGGAGTTCCAAAGGTATCTACAGACCACGGCTCTGCTTTTGTCCATGGGTCTTCTTGATTGGTACTTTTCTCAAGATTTGCTATGAGGTGGTGCCAATCACCTGTTGAAACCAGGTCGAAGTAGGGCACTTCCTTTGGAGACAGTGGTTCTTCTGGGTCAGAGAACCGTGTGTCTGTATCATCGGACAATTCCTCTTCATCATCAGAGAAATCGTACCAATTGGATGAACTTCCTGGATCCTTGACGGTCAACTCTTCAAAGAGATATCCAGGGAGATCGATGTCTTCATTAATATGAGATGTTGAGGCTTGGTTGGCAAGATGACTTTGCAGCCTTTGTGTCAACTGTCTCAAGGGAGCGTCAGGATCATACCCCAGCCCATGTGAAGACTTTTCTATGTGGCGGTGGGGTTTCCAACCTTCCAGTTGACTTTTGGTCAGGGTTGGTTCCAATGGCGTGATAATACCACGGCCATCTCCCAAACCGATTGGGTTCTGAGCGTCGTAGCCCATTTTCTTCATGATAGCTTGTGCCATTGGATTATACAGGGATAGTTGAGGCATACCTTCATTTTGGAAAGGTTCAAGCGAAGAATTTGATGAAGAAACTCCCGATTTATGGAAGAAGATTGGCTTTTCTTCTGCTGATGTTGCTGGGACAACGAAGGAAGCAGATGCCGGATCTTCTATGTCAACGGTTGTCTCTATCGGAGTGAGAGCGGGCTGAACTTGTTGATCATCAGCTTGGCTTGACAATGTGTCGTCTTCTGGCTCTGAGTCCGAATCCGTGTCTTGCGAGATAGACACGAAGGAGGCAGCAAACTTGCCCCCAGCCCTTTGTTTTGTCTTCTTTGCTTTGGTGGTGATCACTAGAGGCTTTGAAGACTTGAGGGAGACCATGAAGGGAGATTGATTATTCTCTTCGGTTTTGATAGAGGGTTTGTTTTCTTCTGGTGATTGCTGAGGAGCCTTGCCTTTATCTTTCTGGAGATTTTCGGCAAAGGGTGCTGTTTCTTCCTCCCTTTCTTCTTTTTTATCTTTGTACATCTGAGCATCTGTGAAATAGACTTCTTTGCCTTTGAAGGGCTTTTTGTCTGCAAACACTCGATGTATCAAGCCGTCATTGCCAACGAACTTGATGCATTGATGTAAAGTCGAAGGGACAACACCATTCTCGTGTATCCAGGGGCGTCCGAGAAGGATGTTGTAGCATGAAGGGGTCTTTATTGCATAGACAGTGACCTCGGAGATAAGATCACCGATTTGCAACTTGAACCTGATTTTGCCGATCGGCCTTTGAGCGCTGCCATCATATCCAAAGATGGACACAGACGTGTGGCTCAGCTAGCTAGGCGGAATGCCCAGTTCTTCGAGTGCCGAAGTGGAGATGAGGTTGAGTGCAGAACCTGGATCGATCTGGATTCTGCGTACTGGCACCTCTTTGATGTACCCGGTGAAGTACAGGGGTCGGTTGTGCTTTGTCTCGCCTAGCAGGAGGTCTTCCTTGGTGAAGGCGATGGTTGCACTTGCTGCTTTTTGAACCGAGAGGCATTCGATGTAGGATCCCTCAGTTTTCTTCTTTTCTCCTTTTGAGGGAGTTTTTGATTTTTTGACCCTATAGTCCATTTCAATTTGTAGGACTTGTGGGGGATGTTTGTCGACATCCGCATCCAGCATTTGTAGTTCTGAAATGAGACTATCACGAGTCTGTGGTGACATTCGTAATAAGTCTAGGATGTGTAGACGTGCAGGTATGTGTTTGAAGTGCTGAATCAAGTCATACTTGAAAGCCTCCTTGGGGCCTGCATTTTCATTATTCTTGCCACTAGGGGCGTTTACAGCTTGTTTTCCCGAAGGATTTACATAAGAAACAGAAGGTTGGTTGTAGTTTTTGTGGTAATCCCGGCCAGAACGGGTACCTCTACCAACTTCATGAGCTTCTGGAGAAGGGTCTTTGTTTGGAAGATCACCCTCGAGATCGAGGGGTTGTTCCTTCTCATTTGCTGAAGATGTCTTTGTGTCAGCATTGCCATCTTCAGTAATTGTGTTGCATGGAGCATTTTCCGGGAGTAAGTCCTGAACAGCATCTAGCAACTTTCCTTCTTTATCGAATATTTTGACGGTCCAGACATCACCGATGAGATCGGGCATTTGGGACCAATTGACCGGATTTTCTCTTAAGAAGATTTCACCGGTTGGAATTTCTTCAAGGTGATCAGTCGGAAGAGGTTTGAGTTCCGATGTCACTGTTCCAGGAGACGAAGCCTGAGAAGGTGTGGTTCCGGAGGAATTATCATCCTGAGCTATTGCATTGCAAGTAACTTTGACGGAAGATGCCTCCAAGATGAACTGTTGGGAATCAGATTCGTCCTCAGATGTAAGAGGATCGAACAACTTTCTTCGTTTTCAGGGGTTATCGGAGGAGATTCCTGTAGATTTTCAGGAACTTCCGGTGCTGGGTTGTGACGAAGCTGGTTGATGCGACCTTGTTCTTGCTCTATAGCAAGGTGCTGCAAGATCCTTGCGTATTCATCGAGATCAGGCATGGGGGCCAAATCTTCTTCTTCGTCTGCTCCTTGTGGTTCAACATGGTTGGGTTCCACTGGAGTACTTTCTTGGACAGCCTCTTGGTCTTCTTCATCATCAGACCAGGATCCTTGCGGCTGTAATGGGTTATACCAGATTACTGGCATAAGATGGGATTCAGGGATCCATTCCTCGTCGGAGAGATATTCTCCTGTTTCGAGGGATTCCTCCCACTCATCGATGTTGCTTGCGGTGTCACTGGACTCGTATCCATCCATGGGGAATCCGACCACCGAGTTGCAAGAGTATGATGCCCCCTGCATAGTTTCATCTTTGAGGTGCGATGGCATGAAATCACCAAGAGTGAATCTTCTTGCCGCCTTTGAAGTCTTGGGAGGAGACTCTTCTGTTGCCCCCAGTGAAGCGGTAGAGGAGGTTTCTGCCTTTTCAGTGACTTCTTGCTTTTTCGGAGCTTTCTCCTATTGTTTGAGCTTGCGGAGTTGTCTCCTGGCTTGCCTTCGCTGTCGAGCGGTTGGCTTTGTTTTGACGACCTTCCAATTTTCATCTTCTAGGATATCAGGGTGTACCCTTATAGGCTGTCCGTCTGATGTTGGATATGGAACCAACTCTTGGGACATTTGGGTCATCTTTATCACCTTGAAGGAAGTAGTGATCTTCTCTTTTGGTGATTTTTGTTTTTGTCCACACGACACCATGTTGACGGAGGCAGACCCATAGTTCTTGTCGAAGGTGATGACTCCGTTTTTCCACATCTCATTTATCTTCTCTCTCACAACAAAGCATTGACTGAGAGGATGTGAGACCATCTGATGGTATGGACAGTACCGAGGATCGTTGGTTTTGCCCACATCTCCTGGTCTTTTGGGGTCAGGCAAGGTGAGTTTACCGTTTGCGAGAAGTGCCCCAAAGATTTCTTCAACATCTTCATCGAACGGGTATTTCTTCTCTACTCGTTCTTTGAAGGCATCAGAGAGTTCAGGCTTTTTACCTGCAGCTTTGTTTTCAGCTTTCTTTGGCTGTTGAGGAGCTGACTTGGTTTGCACATTGAGAACCTCCTTTTTCTTTGGTTTTGAGGTTGCAATGGGAATCGGCTCTTTCTTTGATGATTTCTGACTGTTGAGGTCTTTGATCACCGTTTTAGCTTCCATAGCTGCTTCCAGGAGTTCTCCTAGGTTCTTCGATTTGTTGCCGATGATCATGGAGCGGATTCTTGCTCTCATGTTGTTTCGGCAGATGTCGACCAGTGACGCTTGTGGCAATACATCTGAGCATTTGTACGCCATTGCCTTCCACTTGTGAATGAAGTCATATGTTGACTCACTCTCTCCCTGTTTTAGGCTGCAGAGCTGTGCCATAGTAACAAGATGATCCTCACCTTTGAAGTGGGTTAGGAAGCGTGTATCCAGCATGACCCAATTTTGAATGGAGTCCTCCAGCAGAGTGGAGTACCAATCAAAGGCCGTACCTTTTAGGGTACTTGCAAAGAGGCGGATTTTGAGGGCATCTTGATCCGCAATAGCTCCCGTCAGGATCTTGAAATGGATGACGTGTTGTCTGGCTGAACCTTTCCCCGTATATGTTTGGAGAGTAGCTTGCTTGAATTTTGTAGGGAACGGGACCGAGTCCATCCACAAGGGATATGGTGGCTTGATCCCATGCTCCTTTAGTGTATCATCTTCTTTTGCTTTGGCGAGGATATCGTCAACGTCCTTTTTGGTAAGGGCGCGTGACTCACTATTTTCCGCATTTTCTTCGTCGCCTTGATGGCTCGGAGGAGCTTCATTGTTTAGCGGACGTTGGATAGTGAGAAGGAGGTTTTCCATTAGGGCCTCTATTCTCTGCTGTCCTTGTTCCAGCTGCTGGATGCGTGCAGCTACGTCATCATGCGGCGGAGGTTGCTCAGCATTTGTGACCAGGACGTTCATTCCTCGAGAGTTGAATGAAGATATTGTCTTGGTGACTGAGCTAGAGCTCATTCTTTTAGAGGAAGAGCTCGAAGAGTGATTACTCCGATGTCCTTGGCTTGAAGGAGCGGGAGAGTTTTCTTTATGTCTTCGTGTCCGGGAGACGCTGCGAGTCACCGGACGTCTGACATGGATTTTAGTTGCTGACTTCTGACGTCTTCTGGTCTTGCCAACCATATGGACAGCAGCAACTTGGTCGGGTCTTTCTTTTTCGACCCATTTTTGGAAGACCTGAAGTGCAGAATCTTGGGTTCTTTGCTTCTCTAGTCTCTTTTGTCGATATGCCGCACGGCGGCGCATACGACGAGCGATTTGAGCTTCGGTTAGCTTTGGCTGTGCTCTGGCAATGAAGGACGTAGTTCCTGGTGCGCAGCACCCGAGCTTGTCTTCTTTGAAGACTGGCAGGGACAGGATCCGGACGCGGTCCTTGGCCTGTCGTAGCGAAGCTTTGAATTTGGCAAGTTCGGCCCCTGTTGAGAGGAAGGGTCGACTCGCAGGTGTGCAGGCCTTGGCAGGTTCTTGCGGAGGCCTTACGATGCACGATTTGATTTTGGGCTTGTATGAGCAAGCCGGCTCGTGCTAAGTTGGTTTTTTTGTTTGGTGGAGGGTAGGCTTCTCCTCTTTCATGTATGTAAGAGGGTAGAACCGGTTCTCCTTTAGCGGGGCCAGGTAGGCTGGCTTTGCTGATGTTTGTGACCTTCGCTGTTTGGGTGAAGGCCTTGGAGACCAAGTCTTTGAGCGGACCTGGTTTCTTGTAGGTTGAGGTTTTGCAGGAGCGCTACGGGCCTCAGGCTTCTTGATGATCGCCCTTGGTATCACTGTAGTGATACGTTGAGGGGCGGTTCTCTGCTTCTTGGCAGGTGCGGTTTCTTCTGCGGGTAGTGGGAATGGTCCCAATGACCCGAAGACAATGGTCCGGGGAGTAGAGTTTGACCCGGTGTCTTCTGAGTTGCCGAGGGAAATGACGCTTCGGCAGCTGGCAGGGCGCTTGTAAGTGCGCTTGGTTTGTTTGTCTTGGAACATGAGCTGGTACTTGTTCTCATCAAAGGTGATGGTTAATGAAGCTGCCATTGTTAGTTTTTGGAAAACTTCTGAAACAAGACCATATCCATTAGTAATCACAAGAATATGGTGATCATAAATGGAAAATACTATGGTTTCGCCTCTTCAAGTCGCCCGAGGGGACATGGCCCAATCCAAGCAACATGAGGAAGGCAGAAAAGCCATAGAGGGCACAATTGTTCTAAACGCAGGTAGGGTTAGCTCAGAATGAGCGTCCCAGTGACTACTAGAAGCAATTGTGAGCCTTAATTCAAATTACCGAGAAGCAAAGCTCACTCAAGGTAAAATGATATAAGGTTGAGATACAAATGTGTCGGTTGCGAATACAGTAGACCCGAAAGGGCGTACTAGCACCGCTAGGCACAAATGTTGCAAATCGCATCCTTGGAAAGGACACGAGATGGGATTTTTGAAAGGTCAAGATTGGATTCATAGGAGAGAGCAAATGGTATTCCAATCCGAAAATGAGCTCAACATTTCTGCGAGCTCGAAAGTCCGAAAAGGAAGGAACCAGGATTTCTCAAATGTGAATCCAAAAGTGACGGAAGTTTTTTTTTGAAAGTGTCAAGATTGGACTTTATAGAAGAAAGCAAATGGTATTCCAATCCGAAAATGAGTTCAACATTTCTACGATCTCGAAGTCCGAAAAGGAAGGAACCAGGATTTCTTAAATATGAATCCAAAAATGACAGAAGTTTTTTTTTTGTTCTTTTTTTTTTTTGAAGATTTTTTTTAAGAGTTCACATAGATCTCCAATTCGATCTTATGAAACCTCAGTTGATAGATCAGCCCCCAGGTAAGGGTAGGATTACTTAATAAACCCGTTTGGAGGACCCTTGCCTAGAACAGTCTAGCTGTCTCCACACTCTGGACAAGGCTTTTCTTAGATCCACTTTGGTCAAAGAACGCAATTGGTGCAACCTTAGTGGTTTTTTTTTTTTTATGGATTCATAGAAGAGAGTGAATGGTGTTCCATTCCGAAAATGAGTTCAACATTTCTGCGATCTCGAAGTCCGAAAAGGAAGAAACCAAAGTTTCTCAACTTAAACCCAAAAGGGAGAAATCTGAAGTTTTTTTTTAATCAGATTTTTTTGTGGATTCATAGAAGAGAGCGAATGGTGTTCCATTCCGAAAATGAGTTCAACATTTTTGCGATCTCGAAGTCCGAAAAGGAAGAAACCAAAGTTTCTCAACTGTGAATCCAAAAGGGGGAAATCTGAAGTTTTTTTTTTAAATCGAATTCTTTTTTGTGGATTCATAGAAGAGAGCGAATGGTGTTCCATTCCGAAAATGAGTTCAACATTTCTGCGATCTTGAAGTCCGAAAAGGAAGAAACCAAAGTTTCTCAACTTAAACCCAAAAGAGAGAAATCTGAAGTTTTTTTTTTAAATCGATTTTTTTTGTGGATTCATAGAAGAGAGCGAATGGTGTTCCATTCCGAAAATGAGTTCAACATTTCTGCGATCTCGAAGTCCGAAAAGGAAGAAACCAAAGTTTCTCAACTTAAACCCAAAAGAGGGAAATCTGAAATTTTTATAAATCAGATTTTGTTTCTTTTTGAGAATTTTTTTTTTTAGAAACAAGAAAGACTGGAAATAAACTCAAAAGAAGAAATTTCCAAGAATCCCATCTCATGTGTTTTTTTTTTAGATGCAAGATCCAACATAGGCCACCAACTAAAAAGGAGCCAAAGAATCCAAACATTGTGTTCTCAAATGAACAGGGTCTCACCGGGTGTGCCAACTTGATGGACCGCGTCCCTCCGTTCCTCCTCCGCTGCCATCCGCCCCGGGTCTGTCGGGGTCCGGAAGGAGGGTGGAGGAGATGGGAGAAACGGGTATCAACATTTTTTTTGGTATGCCAGATTTTCTATTCTACTTGGAATTTAGAATGGTGATTCGGAGATTCACCTTCACAAGTAGAAAAGGAAATCAACTTTTTTCCATCTTTCCATTGCACACATATTTTTAAAGAAAAGAGACAACGTTTGTTTTTTGAATGCTGTGAGAGGCGGTTTTCTTTGTTTGCCGTGAAAGGCGATTTTGGTGCCGTAAAAGGCGATTTTGCCGTGAAAGGCGATTTACAAATCTTATCAATAATGAAAGACAAGAGATGTGATTTTTTTGTCTCTTTATAAAAAAAATACAATGCAACGAAAAAGAAAGAAAATGAATCTAACTTTTCATGCGATTGTGGGGGACCCGTTCAGATCGACGGTCGCGAGTCATGTATGGACTCCGCCATCGTCCTTCAGATGAAAACTTTGATGCTTGATTTCATGGCTTGGCTCCAACCTCATATTTTTAGAGGATAAGGACCAAGATAAGGTCCTATATTCGGTAAAAAGCTGAGTAGACGGGCTGAAAAGCCGCATCTAGCCATGTTGGATAGAAGGAGAGGTGGCCTTGGGGGGGTGGCCCCCCAAGGGGCTTTGATCACCTTGTAGTGTTGGTTGCTGCAGAGTTTTCTTGAAGGAGCAGAGTTGTAGAGATTTCTCCGAGGATTTTTGAATGATTTTCTGGCGATTTTTTCTCTGGCCCCGTTTCCCTTGGAATGACCCTCCTATTTATAGGCCTTTGGTAGCCATTTAGGAGAGTTTATGAGCATTTATGGTATTAATGCTCATGATGGGAGGAGTTACAAGTTTTTATGTACTTGTTTTGTAACTCCTTTTTCCTTGAATTTGATTGGCCGATGGAGAGTGATGGGCATTTAATCGCCTTTAATCTCCATGATGATGGGAGTTTCATGATTTTAATGTCATGATTACTTGGACTTGTAACTCCCATTTGCTTGCTTCTGATTGGGCCGTTCAAAATAATGAGTTAATGACCGCACTAACTTGCCATAAACGGGTCATTTAACTTCATTAATTGATTGCCTGGGCGCTTGAAGAGTCGCGGGCCATGCCGCATCCTTTGGGATTCTTCTTGCGATGATCACCAATGGACCCACATACCATTTGATGTCGGATGGTGATCCAATTTCAGACATTGGTTGATGTCAGCGGGCCAGCAACATCTGTCCAGTCGATTTCGCGATCGGGCGGGCAGAAAGTGTGCTTTCTTGGTTAGCCGTTTGACGATCTTGAGGCGTCCGATGATGATCTAATGATTCCAGTGATGGATCCATGATGTTGATGAAGATCGACGGATATCATGCACAAAAAATCAGATTTTGGAAAAATCACAGGGGCCAATCAATTCGAAACGCGAAAAGTACCCGAAAAACGGGGTTTTTGGGCTAGGTCCGGCGGCCCGGACCTCCATGGTCGCCGGCGACCATGGGGTTTGTGCCCCATGGTCGGCCGTCTTCCGGTCGCCTTTTCTTCGCCGTTTTTCGTCCGTTTTCGCTTCTGTTTTCTCCTGCATTTTTGTTGAAATTTCCTCTCATTTATTGGCTGGATTTCCCTCAAGAAAACCTGACGAGAAGCCATGCAAATAGGATCGCAAAGTTTCCCATTTTCTGAAAAGCCGAAGACTTTGCTGTGGAGAATTGCCGATTTTTTTGTCAAGCGTCGAAACTAGGTCAAACGATGTCGGAATGACCTGAAATTCGACGTGTAGCTTCTTGAGCAATAGAAAAGACCAACCATAGGCTTTTGTTTGAGTTTTGAAGCCGTTTGGGGCCCCGCAAATGCTTGACTTGATTTCACCGCGAGGGAAATGCCGAGCTTTGACTTTCGGTCAAATGATGTCCGATTGACCTGAAATTTGATGGGTAGCTTCCTCATCAGTAGATAGGACCAACCATAGGCTTTCGTTTGAGTTTTGAAGCCATTTGGAATCATGCAAATGCTTGCCTTTATTTCACCGCGAGGGAAATGCCGAGCTTTGACTTTTGGTCAAACGATGTCCGATTGACCTGAAATTCGATGTGTGACTCCCTCATCAGTAGATAAGACCAACCATAGGCTTTCGTTTGAGTTTTGAAGCCATTTGGAGTCATGCAAACGCTTGCCTTTATTTCACCGCGAGGGAAATGTCAAGCTTTGACTTTCGGTCAAACGATGTCCGATTGACCTGAAATTTGATGGGGAGCCTACTGGAGTCATTTTGAGATGATCCACAAGCTCTGAATTGGGTGCCATGGTCCCGGGGTGCTCCGCCGCCGGTAGGCTTTGATTTTGTTCCCGAGCATCGAAAGTGGGTCAAACGTTGTCAGAATGACCTGAAATTTGATGCGCAGCCCTTTTGAGGTATGCAGAAGCCGCCTATGTGCTCTGTTTGATGAGTGACGACCTCGGTAGTTCTCGCTACCTAAGGGCTTGATTTTGCCGCTCGAGAGTTGATGGAGGGTCAAACGGTGTCGGTTTGACTTGAAACTTGACATGTAGCCTTTCGGAGGTATTTTGAGACCATCCGTAGGCTCTGATCGAAGATTTGGGGTCTTCGACACTGTTGTCGCCGGGAGCTGCTGCTTAGCTGTTGGAGAAGTGAAGCTAGGCCAAATGATGTCGGAATGGCCCGAAACTTCATGTGTACCTCTCTTTTGGTTGTTTTGAATGACCTTGCAGTTTTTGTTTGATTCTGACAAGATCTGATGCTTGAAGTGGCGCCTGCCTATTTTTGGTAGGTTGCAGCTCCATGTAGCTTTTGATGTGAAGAGGCAAAGTGGCATTTTTGGTGTCAACAAAAGGAACCTAGGGTCTGCTTTTGGAAACTTTTCTTCTTCTCCTTGCTTCTCCATCTCCAAATCACACTAACTCTTGCACCAAACTAGAAATGGAGATCATCTTCTTCTTCCTCATCTCGCAAGCTTCATCTTGATCCCATTTTTGGAGAAATCCATCAATCTTGAGATCTTCTTTGAACTAGTTCTCTTCATTCGAAGGTCATCCAAGTAAGTGATTCTTCTCATCTCCTAGATTAGTGTCCTCCTAGCCCTTGAGAAGCTACATTTGCATTATTGTTGGTTTATTCATTTTCATTCTTTGTGTAACCCATTTTAGGGTTGTTTTGGGGGTTTTTGATTGTAGCTTGGCTTTGAGCAATAGAGGTGAATAGAGGCTTATTTTCAGCTAGCTTGGACTAGAGGCAAGTGAATGATTGGATGTTTTAAGTTTGGAATGGTTTGGTGAAGTATTTATGGATTTTCCATGCTTTCATTAATGTGTTCTTGGTTGGAATAAATGCTCATAATGCACCTTGATAGTTTCATTTAATGTTTTATAAACATGTTGGTTGAGCATTTATTGTCCTTTGTGGTATCCTAAATGAATGTTTGTGAAATGGTTTCTTTCCTTCTTTCCTTGTATTGGAATTGATGTTGATGGAAGAGGTGAGGAGATGAACCCATATTGGAGTTGTGGAGAAGTGTAAATAGTTGCATTGGAGGAGCTTTTAGCTCAGTTATGTGGCAAGGATTAAGTGGAAGTGAGGAGGATGGTTTTGAGGAGGAAAATGACTCAAATTTGAACACAGTGGGTGATTCCCGCACTGGCGGTCAGCCTGCGGTCACCCGGCGGCTAACCGCCAGGTAGCCGAAATGTCACGGTTCCTTTTCTAGAGAGCATCATTTTCCACCTGAAAACACGGTCAGCCTCACGGTTAGCCAGCGGCTAACCGCCGACCCCATCGGCGGCTAACCGCCAACTAACCGCACATCGCGGTTACCTTTCCAGAGAGCATCATTTTCCCACTTGAAAACTCGGTCAACTCCACGGTTAGCCAGCAGCTAACCGCCGAACACATCGGCGGCTAACCGCTAGGTAACCGCACTTGGCGGTCAGCTTTCCAGTAAGCTGCATTTTCTGCAGCCCAGCCGCGGTCAGCCAGCGGCCAGCCGCCTGCCCCAGCGGCGGCTAACCGCCAGGTGACCGAAATTCCCCAGTTTTCGGAGAGCTCCTCGCTCAAACGAACCGGAGAGTTCGTTCGAGCGCTGAGCTTCATTGGGCACAGGTGATTCATTAAGCCATGAAAGAGGCCATTCGAGGAAGAAACCATATCACGAAGATGTCATTCGAAATCTTTGAAAATCGTAAAAGTGCATAAGGAGGCCGGAATGTCTTCAAACTCAAGGAGTACCAAGTAATGACTATAATCGACGTACGGGACCCCTATGCACTTAAATAGATCTTGAAAGTAATAATTTACCCGAAATTGTTATAGTTCATTGTTTCACCTCATTTCCAAGATTTGTATTTCATGACTTGTTTTCTCGAAAGCATTGTAGTTACATTAGTAACAGTTATTTGTCCCGAAATGTATTGCCTGACATGAAATGACAGTGTGCCCTTGAGCACCCCCATTTTACCCATTTATTTACTGTACTTGATTACTCGCATATGTCTCGATTGGTTTTGACCTATGAGTCGGCATCACTAAGCTTGGATAACTTGTCAGTCTGATCCACTGACTTGGAGATCCCTCTCCCGTCCCGCCAGCTGCAGTTTGGATCCCGATACCCGGTTTATCACCGTGGTCCCGTCCCGATACCCGGTTCGCTACCGTGGTCCCGTTCCCGTATATTTATATTGTATATATGATTTACGTTGCTTCTCCTCACCTTGTGTGACTGAGATCAACGTCCCGTGATACTGTTGTCACTTTAGTGACAGAGGACTTAGCTTTATGTGATTGCCACCTTGTTAGTTCCCGATTCCTTGGCTACCTTATATGTTTTATCTTGTTTACTTGTTCATAGCAAATGATTTATCTATTTATGAGAGTTCTTGCTTAATCAGATTTCTACGCTTTTCAAGAGGTTTCATTTATTATATGTTGTTGTATCTTCTCATTCTCTTGCCAGACCGTCGTGTCTGACCCCTTTGCTTTGGTACTCAGGTCCCGTTGCCGACTTCCTTGAGGAGGAGCCAGAGGAGGCGGTAGGTGAGTCGCAACCTCTAGTCGAGTGGCGTGCTGACGATGTCATGTAGACATCAGATTGCTTTGAGAAGCATAACATTCTGAGGGGAACTATTTAACCATTCTTTGGGTTATTGTTTTGTTCATATTGGCCTTTGTTGGCCTCTATTTTTGGGGATGTAATTAAATGATATTTTGTCTAACTTTAACAACTGTTGGGAACATGCTATATATCATTGCTCATCCTGATACAGTATCTCATGCTTATGTTATTGTTTCATGACTAGAGATAGTCTAACTATTTGATTTGCTACACGCTTCCGCACTTAAAAGAAATATTTATGCAAGGTTGTGATATCCTCACTGCGGACACCTGTGGGAAATTAAATAAATAAAAATGTATATGTTATCATTCCTTCTTTATCATTAGTGTCCCGACTCCGGATCAGTTTCCTTCGGGATTCCCGGTCCGGGGTCGGGACACCACTCACACACTGCCCTCCTCCTCCTACTAATTAGAATTGGCATCTAAATGGGTTGCTCATGAAAGAGCTTGTGGTTTGAGTCGTTAGTATGTGGTTTGAGTCTTTGGAAAGGGCTGGCTCAATAAATGATGTTAAAGCTTGTGGTTTGAGACTTTAGTATGAGCTTTTGCAAGGGAAACCTACTTACATATATATAGTCATTGGGTAAACCTACTTACAATAGGGTGCTATCTCCCTTTTTGGGGTGTTTTTTTGGATTTGGTGGTGGGTTAGATTCCTCACTGGTTGCCAGTGTTTGAGGAAGTGTGTGGATTCAAGCTACTGGATGCCAATACATTACCATGTCTCCATGCATGGGGTGAGAGATTCCTCAATGTTCCATTCATCAAGGAGAAGTTGCCACCAACTGATAAGTTGCTTGTCATCTTCACCAATCTTAGAAAGGGCTGGCTGTAACTGTTTTTCAAGCCTCAGATTTTATTAATGAAGGCTGTGTGAACGTTCAAATAGCTTCAAGCCATATATATATTTGCTATGGGATGGTATGGGAGAATCCACAACTGACTTTTTACCCAAATGAAACTCGTAGGATTAACTAGATAATTTCCATACCCAAATGATCCTTTTCCCTGGCAGAGAAGAAAAAAAAAAAAAACAGAACAAAAAAGAAAAGAAAAGAAAAATAAACAGGGAAAGAAGGAAGCCATCCAAACCCATATCAAACTCGCTGGCAGAGAAAAAAAAACAGAAAAAAAGAACAGAAAAATACACAGAGAAAGAAGGAACCCATCCAAACCCCATATCAAACTCGATGGCAGAGAAAAATCAAACAGAACAAAAAAAAATTAAGAAAAGAAAAATAAACAGAGGAAGAAGGAAGAACAATAGCTGGAAAACTGGTTCCCCTTCTTCTTTTCCTTAGTCGGACTGTAAGAGAGAAAATGGGTTTGGATGGCGACATGTTTCCAACCAGAAGCCATCTAAACCCTCCCCTTAACCCATCTCCATCTCCATCTCCAACTCAGACTTCAGATCAATCACTTAAAATAGAATAAAAAAAAAACAAAATAACATTTTCAGTGCTTGCAGAGGGTTTCCAACTGAAAAGCAGAGAGAGGGCCTAACTTGGAAGGAGAGAGAGACGAGGATGACTGTATTTTGCAATCGCAGGAAGGAGACGACGATTGGGATCGATCGTCTTTGGTCGCGAGAGAGAGTTACCGGTGAAGTCGATCGCAAATCGCAGAGAGGAGGAGATTTAGGGCTAAACCTGGAATGAGAGAGAGCCAGGGGAGTCGCCTGAGGAGAGAGTGCGAGGACGACGATCTTCCTGCAGAATGGAGAGAGAGAGGAGACAGCGCCAGCGATGGAAATGGGGGAGAGCCAACGATGAGCTAGAGATGGAAATCGGGGAATGGAAATGGGGGGGGGGGGGGGGGAGAGAGCGCCAACGATGAGAGGCAGGCCAACAATCTCTCTTGATTTTTGATTTTGGCCTCAGATGAGAGCGGGAGATGAAGTGTCTTTGGCGGGCTCCACAGGAGGCACTCTCATCACTCTCATCACTTAGACGTTAGCCCCCTTTCCTCAGCACGTGGTGAGCGGACGATCTCCTCAACGTTAGCTGAGGAGAGGGGCTCATAAATATATATATATATATATGAGAAATATTCAAGTGAGGGATTCCCTTACTATGTGTGATGATGGACTCTCCTTTTTGGGGAGGTTTCAAGTACAAAATGGCTTTTGTATTTAAAGGGAGTACTTGAAACCTCCCCAAAAAAGGAGTCTCCCACCACACATAGTGAGGGAATCCCTCACTTGAATACCCCTCATATATATATATATATATGAAGGTGCTCCTATGAGTGCATCTCTCACCTTATTATGAGAGATAAGGTGGGGGCCCTCACATCCATATCCAATGCCAACAACTTAAATGTGAGGGCCCCTACTTTATCTCTCATAGTAAGGTGAGAGATGCTCTCATAGGAGCATCTCCATATATATATATATATGTTCATGGAGTGGGACCCATGGGCTTCAGTTTAGACCCAAATCTTGTTTGACTTGAATTGGACCCCAAGCTAAAAACAGTCCAACTTTTGGACCACCACAGTCTAGTTATTCAATTGGCCGGGTACTGTGCCTCCAATCTCATTTCTTATATAAGGTTTGATTTGCATCTACTGCAGCAGAAATATTGTAGGGCGTGAGTCCGAGCAGTGTAGCTGGAAAAGGAGCCAAGGGGTTATCAAAATTGCATTGTAGGACAATTTGTCCCAATCCCAATATCATTGCTTGCAAACTCTGCTAGGTCTGTGCCAAAACCTCCTTTCTTTCTTTTCCTTTTCTGTTATATTTTTATCCCTTATCTTCTTTTTACCGTGTGAAGGGAATTAAAGAGAGGAGGCAAAGAGAGGACATATTTTGAAGAATAAGTCTGTGAGTTCATGATTTTTAATTTTCTCCTAAACTTCAAAATTTTCAAAATCATTCTTGTTCTACATACTTTGGCCTGCCTTGCCTTCTTTTACAATTGCATGTGTGTAGTTGTTGCCTTCAGTTGCCTAGTGCAATAGTTCTGAGAGTTTTAAGTGTGCCGTTTGAGTGGTGTGTTGTGCTATGATGGTTGTCGTTATTGCACTTGGTCTTGCGTGGTAATAAACATCTACTTCGTAATTTACCTTTTGATGAAAATAAATAAACAAAGAAGAGTTTGCTCAATTTTTTCTTCTCTTTTTATTAGGATCATGGTTTTATTGCCGAAAGCCTGAAACTGAGTTGTATTGCTCCATATGAAGTTTCTGCTCTGACTGGTACTCGTTCATTGAATGTATTGGAACTCTAATATTCTCATCTCTCATATATTCTAGGAATACATGTTTGGAAGCATGAGAGGAATTGACAGGGAGGATTTTACATCGATATTGGTGAGTATTAATGTGTAAAGTTGATAAAAATTAATATCAATGCATAAATCCATAAAAAAAGGACTTTCAAATCCTATGGGAGGAGGTCATACCTAAAAATCCCCACAAGTGAGGATCTCTACTTGCCCCAAGTCTTCGGAGATTTACAATTGCCAAGCGTGAGTTTTCTTTCACTTTGTGGGAAACTAGTAATGAATCCCCAAGGATTTGATTGTCAAACGTCAAAGCAAATTGAAAAGCTCTTCCCCATGACATCATTTTAATTTATTGATCTTTGACCACTAAATCAATGATATTAACAGTGATCGATGATTGTCAAATTGGAGTGAGTGGTAGCTTTTCTGAGTTTGGCAAGGAGCTTTGTGTGAACTATTGGAGGTGCTGGTCCAACTTAAGAGCAAAGAAAAAGAAGGAAAAATAAATTACTTGAAATGAGGAGATTTTGATAACCCATATCATATCCAACATTCTATTATCAAAGAAATGGCCCAAAACTCATTATCAATTAATTGAACCGATGGGCTGTCCTAACAATGAATTCATTGATTGAATAATTGAAATAGAATACTATTTAAAGCTAACAGCATATATAATATCTAATGATATGCATGATTAATGCTATCAAGATTCAGTCTAACAACACAATATCTGTTGGTAGGAATGAATGACCCAGGATATCGAAAAATAGCTTTTTATGGTGCTCGAGCACCTGCATGCATCTGGCATTGGAGACTTGGTCACCCTTCCTCTTCATCTCTTTTTAAAAATCTAATATTACTAGTTAATTCTGTTTGTGATAGCTATCAAATGGGGTTTAGGACAATTGATTCACTGTGTCATCTGGGGATCAACCTCTTTTTCTTCTCTTGGTTGATTTAAGTATTTCATTTTTGAGAAATGCTTTCCTACGGGTAACAATATATATAGTCCAGCTCTGCAGGTCCCACTTGGGCCAACCTTTGATCAGTGCAGGGCCGTATCACACCCTCATCCTCCCATGATTTGGTGCCATGCCCAATTTTATTCTCATTAAACCTTTATACATGGTTGGATTGATGTCAAAGAAACCTATGATTAAAAGCCCACTATATTTTATGGCTAGTAAATCAAGGGCTAGGATGATCTGATGGGATTGAATTTTTTTTTTTCTGACCCTTATCTATAAGGAGTCTTTTTCTTGTACCCTTGAGCTAGACTACATATGGGAAGAATGCACTTTGCTCTTATGAAATTAAACACCCCCCTAACAATTTATTTGTAGATGACTATAGTCATTATTTAATGTATCTTCAGGTGAAAAAGGAGGATGGAAACGTGATTAATTTCATGAAGAAAAAGTTTCCCATGAATATGATGCGTGTGGATCGTAATTAGAAACAATATTCAACCACAAGCAAAGGAAATTTATTAATCACCAAGTGGGTATGGATTTTTCAAAGTCTGGTCAAGAGAAAATCAAAGATTTTGAGTAGGAACAGTGCTCTCAATTAATTTAACGATAGGTGAGAATAAGGCTGCACATGAGCGGTTTAGATCGGTTTAACACTAAAACCAACAACCAAATCGAACCTGTCGATTTTTTAATTAACTGATCTGATCTGACTGATGTAGAGAGCTTAAACCGAACCGAACGGAACCAAACGGTTTGGTTCAATCGGTTAAACTGTTGTTTTTTATTTTAAATTTTTTTGGAAATCAAACATTGAAAATTTCAAAATGATGATACCCCGTCCTTTGCATTTATTTTAATGTTTAGTGCAAACATAAAAATCCAACATTCTAGATTGGACTAAACGCATATAAAAAATAATTCTACTCCAAAAGGAGAGTTTGGACTAACGTAAGCGCAAAAAAAAATAAAATAATAACCAGCTTGCAGTTAAACATTCATTCCACATGATACCATTTGGAATTACAATAGAATAATAGTTCATGTCAAGAAAAGTCACACAAACGAAATTTATATCAGAACCCACTGTATTTTTCAAAAAAATGAATGTTTCTTAACACATTGGTTAGGTGAGACCAAAACCAACCATCAAAAGGCTAGGCTCTATTGACTTTTCTAGCATTCCCAAGAGTGCAGCCTTCTGATAAAAACTTCATTGAAACGAGGTAGGAATTATGATGGAAGGAAAACACCTTGTACAATAATCTCTCCATCTGCAATGAAGTATCAAAAAGCATTTGAGAGATTAGAGGAGATGCACGGAGGCAGTATTGACGGTTGAGTTTATGTGAGAATGGAGTTGTGGAATGTAACTTTGAAAGTAGTAAAAAATGAAACCCTAAAGCTAAAATAGTAAAAAAGCAATACTTAAGTTATTGCATACGGTCAGTTCGGTTTAAGCGGTTAATTGTGGGCTCAAACTGATAACCAACCGATGTAAGCGGTTTTTATGATTTTCAAACTATTAACCGAACCGATCTATTATAAACGATCCGAACCACTAGGTTCGGTCGGTTCGGTTCGATTTTGCGGTGATACCGGATTTTTTGTGCAGCCTTAGGTGTGAAACTTAGAGTGGTTTGGAGGTTTTTGGAGTGAAGGGAGCTCAAGGTCTCCCCAAATCCTTTGGTGGTTCTTCCAAATATCGTAGTGTTTGAAAGTTATGCGCAAAACAAAAGAGATTTCAAGTAAGATCTTAGATCATTTTTGAGGATTTTAAAGTCCGACATCCCCCAATATTGCTTAGAAATCCTCATATTTGCGAGTTTATGTACTGATGTCAGTTTTTCTCAACTACATTCTGATGTTGATGTCAAATCCTTGGCTATAGAGAGGAACGCTCAAATCTGCAGATTTGGAAATAAACGGCCCCTTAATGGTTTTGATCTTAGCTATTAACATTGTTTGAAAATTTATATATATATATATATATATATATCTAAATGAAGAATGTTGAATTTTCTAGTAAGCTAGAAAAAGCTGACACTACATAGTTCCAAGAAAAGTCTAGAATTCTCGAGGAGCAAGCTACTGCTAAAAAAAACAACTCTAGCAGCACACTCTCAACACATCCACCAAAGAAGAAGAATAATAGATTAAAAAGAGGTACCACTTCGTTTTGAATTGTTTTTGGAATTTGCATTCGTTTAGATGAAAATGAATCTGTGGAATCGTGATTTGAATTTGCTTTCATAAATCTGTAATACATTTTTCTGATTTTAGTTAGTTTATAAAGTTATAACCAATCATGTTACTGAAGAAGTTGGACTTTTTTTTTTTTCAATTTTAAGATGCCCTAAACCTATTTGGATCCTCCTTAATAGCTATTTTGTGGACAAAGTAGGGAAATAGAATGTTCCCTTGACCCAGAAGAGCAGCCCTGGGTGTTCATAAAGTTATGGAAAAGTCCTCTTAGCCCGACCCTGGGGACCGGATTCTGGCCCGGTCCCCCCAAGGGTCCTCCCTGGGGACCGGGCCAGAATCCGGTCCCAGGTCGGGCCAAGTAGCACGACTTTAAAGTTATTAGGAGGATTTTCACCCATGAGACAGTATATGAGCATTGAGCACCCTATTTGAGAACCTGTCGATTTTGGTTAGGTGGGACCCACAATCATCCATCTAATCCTGTTACCTAAACCCCTCCCTATATTTAACCAGGACCCTAATTTTTACACTCATTTGTTGAAAATTGACCCATACTTTTCTCTAGATAGAAAGCACATAATCAATTTACTAGCCTTGCCAATAACTTATCTTTTAATTTGCATGATTTTGACAGTAAGGCTGTTCTTAGATTTGACATTTGCCACAAATAGTTGAAGTTTAATAATTTCCTACATAGTTGTTCGTAAAAAAATGTGTGACATCGCACGGCCCTAAGATATCTCATAGTGAAATATGTGTGATATCACTCGGACGGAGGTAGAATATCACATAGTGCAATACAGGATATCACATGAACATTGTTGTGGGAAATTTATGAACTACTTTTCTGGGGCAAATGTCATGTATACTGGCAGCTATGCAGGCAACAATCCTTTTTTTTTTTGGGATCCGGATCCCCTGTTTGGACCAATCAAGGGGTGCCACATGGAGGGGAGAATTTTTTTATTCATGGATGAGATGGGATGTGACATCGCTCTGATGTGGCACCCCCTGATTGGTCCAAACAGGAAAATCGTTCCTTATTTTGACAGAAAGTTGTTGATTTGACATGACCAGTGCACATTTCACACGAGATGAAAATGATTATGTTCCCTTGTTACCTCTAGAGGTCCATGGGTTTCGTATCTAAAGATCCAATGCCACGCAATCAACTATTATATGTGTAAACATGTAAATTAAGTCTTAGGGTTTGAAAATCCTAATCTAATTTAGTAAGAGCTAGTTAGATTAAGTATAGAACAATTAGCTATAATTATTCATTTCTAAATTACATTTAGTTTATATGATGAGATTCTAAAGAAAAGATCTTATTTGTAGCAGTACACTTTGTAAACATACAAATGCAAGATTATTAGATAGGCACTTTCTTGTTGATTTTGAAAATAGGATGTTAACTAGAGGAAAAGCTTGCCACATATGGGCAAGTGACAATTCATAGAGGACTTTTGAAAGGGAGAGGTGGGTCATCTATTGTCTACATTTGGTTATATTACATTTGTGGTAATCTAAATTACTTTTCTTTAGCTAATATATTTAGTTGAGTAAATTAGATTTTCTATTGCAATAGAGTTGTTTGTTTGTTTTTGTTTTTGTTTTGTTTTTGTTTTTTTGTTTTTTTTTGTGAATTCGTTCTACGTATGATTGAAAATATAATTGATAAATGTCGGATACAATTGATAAAATAAGAGGAAATTGAATAAAATGATTTTACAGAAAAGTTTCTATTATTTACATTTATATAAAACGCTGACATAACAATCGGTGTGTGTGCGTGTCACATCCCAGGCCCGATAATTCCTTGATTAGGGTAGCTCCCGAGGTGTGACACGCGTACTCTTGTGAACTCGCACTTGTTCCGGACCAAGTCCGAATTCACGAGGGAGAAAATCCCACTTTGCACGTGTGAGGATTACCCACTGACACTTGTCAATGTACATTTAAATTGCGGAAGCATTTACGTCGTTAATCTCAAAGCTTGAGCAGTCCATTAAAGTCCTAATAATACAGTTACAGTTTATCATTAACAAAACTAATATTTTAAATATCTTAATGCATTGTACAAAGGTACTCTAACGAAGAAATCGCTAGGTACTTGACCTTAATAGAAACATGACCCTAGTACGAATGCAAATCAACTAATCACATGCATAACCATGAACTAGTACAAGGTAACATAAATGCATAGTCTATTCCCAAACCTAGTGTAAACTCTTGTACGTTCTCCGACAAGCAAAGCTAGCCAATAACCTTAATTTTCCTTCACACTAATCATGGAGAGATTGCTAGTGCTCCTCCTTAGTTTCTTGGATTCCTGTGACACCAAGTGTAGCGCCATGAGTACGACGATTCAACAATATATATATATATATATATATGAGCAATTAAGATTTAACACATGCTATTATAATTTCAAATTTAAACACGAATAAATTAAAGAGAGACCAAATAAATGTCAACTAGGCACATTGTGCATTATAAATAAATCATGTTTTGTGAGTCAAAGATCAAATACATACTTTTTTAGTTGGCTACTACCTTGGCTAAATCCTCTCAACTAGAGAGCACTCATCTTGGGATGTCACCAGTGACCCGGCCAAAGGTTCTCCTGGCTATTCGGTTATGGATTTCTAGAGTTTACCTACCGCGCAATGGCATTCACACACACTAAACCGAACTTCAACCCCGTCAAGTATCGTACAATCAAAGTTAAGTAGTGTCGAACCATTCGAATCAATTAATAGGACTTGAGTAATACTTTTCACTTCTATTCAATTCATATCAAATCTATTCATTTCCACTCTATTCATATCAATTCATTTCGAATCATTTTTATCAATCTAATCACATGCTTACTCAGTCCAAATGTCACATCAATACCCGATAACATTATAGGATGGTTGCAATAACAAATTGAGGGTAACACGAATAATGTCATAAGTAATTAGACAATTGAGGGCAATAGTAAAGTCAATGACAATATGCAAATGTATTTGGATGAATGGAATCAAGGTAATTTAATAGCCAAACATAATCTAGTTACCCCTCTTCTCTAACCACCTATTTCGATGTAGTTTTAGGTAATTCGATGCACGCACTATATTTCGTTGGTGTCACTTTGTGTGCGTGCGAGGTACACCGAAATCCCTAAACCAACACCCATTGTGAAGTGCTAGACTAAGCGGATAAGCACCATGAGAAGCACCTTATGAAACACTGTTTTTACTTTAAGGTCTGCTCTCATAATTTCCTACCAATAGGCTCTTAATCCTGAGACATTAATGAACTCAAGCTTCTATCTATTCATTTTCTTTGAGTCACCAATGAGTGAGGCCAATTGTAGGTCAACACCTCGGTGTCTTAGGTACGTGGCAGTAGGACATTAGGGATATTCAATGGTCAAGATGCAATTCATCCTCATTATCCCGATGTGCCAATTAATGGATTTATCATTGGTAAGTGCGCACCCATCTCAATTAAGAGTTAATTGGATGGTTCTGATGATCACTATGATTGATTGGGTCTCAAGGATAATACGATGTGGATGTAAATTGGTTGGATATGTTTAATCCAATTGATCCATGGACATGGATAGAGGGGCCTACTTGTGGTGATAAGAAAGTTTAGGGTCTTCTTTATAATTTATTCATAAGACTGAAGTTCAATTGCATTTATATAGTGAAGTTATTTACAATTAACTGTGGGCCCGGATTGCACATGAGATGTGGGGTCAGAGTGTCCCAGTTGGAGCTAGCTTTCTATAGAATCCTTAGTGGTCCCCACGTTATCCCAATAATTAGATCATTACTAATTCTACTTAAACTCAAAAGGAAAGGAAATATAAAATCATTAATTGTTATGAAAGTGAGACTTCTAATAATAATTAGAAAGAAGAAAGTTACTAATTCTTATGGAAGTGAGACTTCTATTATTAATTAGTAAGAAGAGGTGGCTTAGAGCTATAAAATAAGGGAGAGAAGGGGTTGGATGCCCATCCCTTGGAATCCACGCCCATGTGTAAGAGTTCCACACGCCCCTCTCTTCTAGTTTCTCTTCTAGTTTGCCTTTGAGGTTCTAATTGTTTTCTCTTGGAGATCCCACCATTCTCCTTGAATAAAGAGATATGAAGCGGGTCATAACGTGGAAGACAGTTGGGTCTTGGAGATCCTAATTTGCTACAAAGAAAAGTTCTTCATCTAGCAAGTTGTCAACTTCTCCATCAGAGCACAATCAAGCTCCAAAGGTATAATCTACTTCCTTGTATGTTGTGGATTTTGTAGTTTCTTGTTGGCTGCTATTTACTACCTTGGAGATAGTGTTCTATTGATCATGGTTGATGAGATTGAGGCCTTGGATCCTGGATTGAGTTTTGTAGCCTTATGGATATTTGATCCCTGAGTCAAGTAGGTCAAAAGTTTTTGAAACCTATTCACGAGGCCCACCTAATTCCAACATACTCTTCATCTCATGCCTGAAAAGGCTTAAACCAATAGCACATATAGTTCTATAGTATTGGAGATGTTCTAACAGCAACTACACAAAGCAAGTGAAAACAGATTATGGAGTTCCAATCTGGATTACCATCAATTTAAGCAAAACCAGTTCTATTCTCGAGCTTCCCTTGTTCCAAAGCATAGAGGTTTTGAAGAATATTATAGTTGGATCATCTCCTTCACACATTATGAAGATACCAATATATCTCTAGTAAATTCAATCATCATTAGTTTATTCTCTCCTTTAGGGGTGTAACGGTTTGGTTAACTGGTCATGTTGGGAAAACCGTTAAACGAACCGTAACCTAGTTTTTTATTTTTCAAAACCGTAACCGTAACCGTATCCACAAAAACCGTAGAAAACCGAACTATGGTTAACCGTATAAAACGGTTTGGTTACGGTTAATAACCGTGGAAAAAAATCTGTTCAGCCTGTTCTCATCTCTTGTTTCTCATATGTAGAAAACACAATTATCTAATTGTGAGTCCAGATCCTAGAGCAAAAAGGGTCATTTGGGATGAGCATAATAAATTATATTAAAAACAATTGTGAGTCCAGTCCAGAACCTGCCGAAGGGCTGACTAAAACACAGGCTCAATATACACACAGCGTCACCAGTCTGCCATTAACCTATGTAAAGGCATAGTGGGCGATTCATCCCTTGCCCTTCAGTCTAAAATGCTGGGTCCAATCCCAGATACATGAATGATAATAAATTATATTAAAAACAATTTGGGTAAAATAGAAAGAAGAAAAATTAGGCGGTGGCTTCTCCTAACAAACAGCCAAGAAAATTTTAGCACACGTCCTGGTCACTCGTAACATGGGATATTGCTAATAAGATACCGTCACTATTGTGTGGGGCCCATCACGTGAACCAACTCCTTTCGGTTTCGGCCTATTGTGTGGGGCCCATCACGTGAACCAACTCCTTTCGGTTTCGGCGAAGCACGTCCATATCAGTCTCGGGCATACACCCATGCCACTTCGGTTTCGGAAGTAGATGCTGATATCGGGAAAGCGATATCCATTTCGGCTCGGCCACGCCACCCCGCCCAGTCTCGGCTACACAGACTATAACTGCATCCCTTGGCTACAGCCCCCATAAAGGCGGGGCCCAAGAAAGGGGTCCGATGGGACCTCAGCCGCCAACAGATCAGGGCAAGATCAGGCCCAATGTGACTGGCATTAAATGCAATGTGGGCTGATCGGACCCTCATTAAATGCAATGAGGGCTGTGATGGACCCTCATTAATGACTAAGTGGGCTGATGAGACCCTGGTCGCATCACGAGGCCCGCTGGCACAAGCACCAACACAGTCTCTCATATAAGGCAACAGACCATCCACAAAGGAGGTATGCATTCTCTTACATGCAACAGCACTCCTCCCTTCCTTCTTCTTCTTCTCCGATCACTGCTAACTTGAGCGTCGGAGAGCCCTGCGCTGCCCCAGCCAGGGTCCTTTGACCGTTCTCTTTTTCCCTTTCAGGTTCATCAGACACGCAGCTCTTTCTCTAATACTTTGAGTAAGTCCTTGAGGGCATCCTAATCTTGTGAGTATATTTTTCTGCACTTACAATTGGCGCCGTCTGTGGGAAACGATTTCTACAATCTTCCCTATCACCATGACGAGGAGAGCTGCGAAAGGTGGAGAAACATCCAAGACAAGGCGTGCAGGGCCGTCCTCTAAACTCCTCCCTGCTAAGAAGAGGTCCGGGAAGGAACCAGCTGCAGAGGACGACGTCGAGCATGGCCTCGTCCGGATCAACGTTCAGGAGCGTGATTCTCGCTTGGAGTCTGCTCTCCGGAGGAGAAACTCTCAGCAGCAGCCCGAGGAAGACCTCCTGACGGGTCGAAGTTGGCGGGGCAAGTCTCCAGTGGTCGATGGACCACGTCCTTCTGATCAGATAGAGGATGCTGAGGACTTTGAGGATGAAGAATATAACCCTGATAATGACTCCGACTCCACCCTTGAAGAGATTAGAGTACAGAATGAGGCCATTAAGGAGAGGGATGCTCTGATCCTCCAGCTCCAGCAGCAGCTGGAAAAAGCTACGGGTTCAGCAGGACATCAGCAGTCGCGGCAGCAGCAGCGGTCGTTACAACAGTGCTCACAGCGACAGCACGAGAGGAGGATGTCTCTTGACAGGCGCCCCGACTCCCCTGAGAAGGACTTGAGGGACCATCTGAATAAGAGAAGGATCGACCGAACTCGAGACGAAGGCTCGAGTGCCAGCCATAGCTACTCGAGGAAGGCATCAGAAACCATTCCGGAGAGCAGGTATCATGATCAGGAGTGGTTGGACGCGCGCATAAGGGAAACGGTCCAGCGCAATCTGGAGGTGGCTGGTCTCGGCCGAGACCAAAAGGATGTTTGCTGCGACCCCATCGATCTCGGCGCGTCTCCTTTTTCTCGCGATATCAGGAAGTACCCCCTGCCAAAGAAGTTCACCGTCCCGAGGTTTGTCACTTATGACGGGACCTCGGACCCGGCTACACATCTCAGGCACTTCTCCCAGAGGATGTCTGTCTGGGGAGACGAGGGCCATCTGAACTGTCGAGTCTTTTCCTCCAGTTTGGGTGACCTCCCCCTGAAGTGGTTCTGTGCGCTCTCGGAAGGGTCCATTTCGAGTTGGCAGCAACTCCAGCAGTCCTTTATGAAGAAGTTCCAGGCCAACAGGATCCTCCCGAAGACAGATGCAGATGTCATGGCCTTGAAGATGAAGCAAGGGGAGAGCGTCACCCAGTTCGCGAAGCGATTCTGGACGGTCTACAGCCAGATTGAAGACTCCAAGGACGAAGTGGCCGTCTTCGCATTTCGGAATGCCCTGCTGCCAGACAGTGACCTTCGTAAAGACCTAGCCAGAAACCCGGTGTCTTCCATAACAGCGCTCATGTCCATCGTCAACCGGTACGTCGCCCAAGAGGAAGACCAGGCCCGGGCTCGGGAAAACCACGGAGCTGTGCAGAAGGACCGAAGTGAGAGGTCCTCCAAGAAGGACGGGGGACCGTCCCGAAGAGATGAGCCACAGAGAGACGAGCAACGAAGAGACGAGTCAGACCGGCGAAGGGCGCCCACCAGCTCGGCAAGGGCTCAGGCATTCACCTCGGCGAGAGGCAAAAGGCCCAGGCTGTCCGAAGATGCATATTGGGCAGTTAACACAATCTTCAAGGAGCCTATCCACAGGATCATGTACAAAATCAAGAAAAGGCCGTACTTCAGCTGGCCGGATCCCATGAAAGGCGACCCGTCCACCCGAGATCAGACGAGGTTTTGTGCATATCACAAGGAGGGCGGCCACAAGACCGAAGAATGCAGAATATTGCGGTCGCATTTAGAGAAGCTCGTCCAAGAGGGGCACCTGCAGGAATTCGTCAAGGCAGACACCAGAGCCGACACTCGAGCTCCGCGCCGAGATGAGAGGGGTCATTACAGCGACGGGTCAGAGAAGATCATTAACGTCATCTATTTAGCTCCCCCGCCAAAGGGGAGTAACCGAGCTCGCGCCGAGGCCAGGCAAGCCTCCCACAGTAAGCAGGTCATGGCCGTCGAACTCGGCTCAGCACCGAAAAGGGCTAGGAGGGAGCGGCCCGAAATCAGGTTTACGGATGCAGACCTGGAAGGGGTGCAGCTTCCCCACAACGACTCGCTGATCGTCACCCTGAAGTTTGATTGCTCCAAGCAAAGCGTGAAGAACTGCACCGTGAAGAAGGTCCTCGTCTACCCCGGTAGTTCATCCGAGGTCCTCTATTTCGACAGCTTCCGGAGGATGGGACTGACGGAGAAGGACCTGCAGGAGGCCCGAATTCCCCTCATTGGCTTCAGCGCCAAGCCGGTATACCCCAAGGGAAAGGTGACATTCAAGGTCGAGGCCGGCGGCGCGTCTGTTGAGACGACCTTCATGGTGATTGACGCACCCTTGCCTTACAATGCTATAGTGGGCAGGTCTTGGCTCCACAGTTTGGAAGCAGTCCCCTCCATTCTCCACTAGAAGTTGAAATTCCTGTGGGAAGGAACGAGTGGCCGAGTTGAAATCGTCACGGTCAAAGGAGATCAGCAGGCAGCCAAGCAAAGCCTGACGGCTGTGGTATCCGGCGAGCGAGAGCCCAAGGAGGTTAACATGGCCGAGATGGAAAAGAGGGTGGAAAAGAAGCTAGACGAGGTCGACCAGGAGCCAGAAAGCAAGAGCGTGGAAGACCTGACCGAAATCAGAATTGATTCGCAAGATCCGGAATGGTTCTTCTTGCTCGGCAGTCAGCTTGGAGAGCCAGAAAAGACCGAACTGGTCCAGTTCCTGGTACAGAACAGAGAAGCCTTCGCCTGGACGCCTCAAGAGATGCCTGGCATTGACCCTGAGGTAATATGCCATAAATTGAATGTAGACCCTAATCATAAACCTGTGATGCAGAAGGCTCGCAGGACTGGGGTGCCACAAACCGAAGCCGTGGTCGAAGAGGTGGATAAACTACTCGAGGCCGGCGCAATCAGAGAGGTCCAATACCCGACCTGGCTCGCTAATACGGTGGTCGTCAAGAAAAAGACTGGCAAATGGAGGGTGTGCGTCGACTTTACCGACCTGAACAAGGCCTGTCCGAAGGACAACTTTCCCCTCCCAAAGATCGACCAGATGATCGATGCCACAGCGGACACGATAGAATGAGCTTCCTAGATGCATATCGCGGCTATCACCAGATCCCGTTGTATGGGCCGGATGAGGAGAAGACAGCTTTTATCACATCCCGAGGGACCTATTGTTATAAGGTGATGCCGTTTGGGTTGAAGAATGCAGGAGCTACCTACCAGCGACTTGTCACCAAGATGTTCCACGATCAGCTTGGCAAGACTGTTGAAGTCTACATCGATGACATGGTGGTCAAGTCCAAGCAAGCCCATACCCATTTGGCAGACCTAGCTGGAGTCTTCGCCACTTTGAAGAGGTTCAAGCTCAAGCTCAACGCCTCCAAGTGCGCCTTTGGTGTCGGTTCCGGCAAATTCTTGGGAAGCTTGGTCACACGCAGAGGGATAGAGGCAAATCCAGATCAGATATCGGCTATCCTCAGAGTGCAGAGCCCCACCTCGGCTAAGGAAGTCCAAAAGCTAACCGGAATGGCAGCCGCACTGAATCGGTTCATCAGCAGATCCTCAGATAAGTGCCGGCCTTTCTTTCAGCTTCTTAGGAAGAATTTTAAATTTCAATGGACTCCAGACTGCGACCAGGCATTGCAGGAGCTTAAGGCCTACCTTTCTTCTCCCCCTCTACTGTCAACTCCGGTCCACGGAGAGTTTTTGTATTTATACCTGGCGGTCTCGGATCATGCAGTGAGCTCGGTCCTCCTCCGAGAAGAGGACAGGGTCCAAAAACCCATCTATTATACGAGCAAAACCTTGATTGATGCCGAGACCAGATATTTGCCACTCGAGAAGCTCGCGTTGGCACTCGTTAGTGCCTCGCGGAAGCTCTCTCACTACTTTCAAACACATACCATAGTGGTTGTTATGGAACATCCGCTTAAATCTGTTTTCCGAAAAGCTGACTTTTCAGGCAGAATTTCAAGATGGGCTGTCGAACTAGGGTAGTATGAAATTCAGTATCAGCCCAGGACAGCGATCAAGGCTCAGGTTCTGGCAGATTTCCTTACCGAGTTTGACTCGAGTTCGGCACCAAGCCAGCTCGGCACCGAACTGGGGGGCAGGGAGCATGAGACGCCCATGGGCTCTGAACAATCACAATGCCAAGCCCTCGCCCCAGTTTGGAAAGTCTTCGTTGATGGATCTTCCACCTCGAGAAGAGTCGGAGCTGTAGTTGTCCTCCAATCGCCAGAAGGACTGGTCATCGAGCAGGCTCTGACCCTGGATTTCAAGGCGTCGAATAATGAAGCTGAATACGAAGCCCTTTTAGCGGGACTGAACATCGCCAAAATCCTCGGAGCTCAACAGCTGGTGGTCTTCAGTGATTCACAGCTGGTGGCAAACCAGCTGACAGGAGACTATCAAGCTCGCGACGACCGGATGGATGCATATTTAGCCCTGGCAAAGAAGCTTCTCTCTCAATTCTATACAACCGAAATCAAGCAGATCGGTAGAGAGGCAAACTCCCATGCTGATGCTCTTGCAAATTTGGCCAGCGCTGTCGAAGTAGGAAGAAAAAGAACCATCGAGGTGGAGTCCTTGGCCACATCCAGCATCGAGCTCCATCCACCTCGGGAAGTGTCGTGTATTGATCTCGGCCCGAGTTGGATGGACCCCATCATCGCCTACCTCAAGGACGACAAGCTACCCGAAGACAGTAGCGAAGCCCATCGAATCAGACTGAAATCAGCACGGTTCTGGCTGTCTCCCGAAGTCAAGCTCTACAGGAAGTCGTTCTCGGGCCCGTACCTCCAGTGTGTGCACCCAAGCAAAGTCGAAGATCTTCTCTTTGAAATACATGAAGGGATCTGCGGAAGCCATATTGGAGGGAGGTCACTAGCTTACCGGGCTATCAGCCAGGGTTACTGGTGGCCATATATGCAGAAGGACACGCAGGTATACGCGAAGAAATGCGAGAAGTGTCAGAAATTCTCCCACTCTCTCCATCAGCCAGCACAGGACCTCAGTCCGCTTTCTAGTCCGTGGCCATTTGCCTAGTGGGGGCTCGACATAGTGGGACCACTCCACCGAACTCCTGGAAACAAAAGATGGCTGATAGTAGCCACGGATTACTTCACTAAATGGATCGAAGCAGAGCCGTTGTCCTCCATCACGGAGCAAGACTCCAAAAAATTCGTATGGAAAAACATCGTCACAAGGTTCGGTATCCCTAGAGTACTGATCTCGGATAACGGGACTCAGTTCGACTCCAACCTCTTCAGAAGCTTCTGTCAGGAGCACGGTATCCGAAATCGATATTCCACACCGGCTTACCCACAGAGTAACGGTCAGGCAGAGATTTCCAATAAAGTGGTACTCGACGGGCTGAAGAAACGGCTTGACAGAGCCAAAGGAAGATGGGTGGAAGAGCTCCCGAGTGTACTATGGGCTTACCGAACGACCCCAAGGAGGTCCACTTCGGCAACGCCTTTCTCCCTGGCCTATGGGATGGAGGCTGTCATTCCCTTAGAGATCGGCCTTCCTACTCTAAGGTCCGAGCAATTCGATCAGGGCCGAAATGAGCCGCATCTGGCTCTGGAGCTGGATTTGGCCGACGAGCGAAGAGAAGCGGCAGCAGTTCGGCTCGCAGCCTATCAACGGCAACTTGCCAGAGGTTATAACCAGGAGGTCAGGGAGCAAAAATTTTCGGTAGGAGAGTTGGTTCTCAAGAAGGCACTCCCGGGGGACAAGGATCCGAATCAAGGCAAACTGGCGCCGAATTGGCATGGCCCATTGAAAGTGACCTCCATCGCGGGGCGGTCGGCATACAGACTCGAGGATATGGAAGGACGGTCATTACCGAGACCATTGAATGCATCACACCTCAAGAAATTCTATTTTTAAATTTACCTGTACGTTACTTTTGGGATTAATAGAATTACATTCGTCTTCAATTCGAGGCAGTCTGGCGGTCGTTGGCAGTCTAGCAACAATATGAATGATGAAATCGTCTAAGGTTGGCACTCAGCCACCTAGACGTGAAGGCCGATATGGCCAATGGTGAGACCGTCTAAGGTTGGCACCCAGCCACCTAGACGTGCAGCCGAAATGGCCAACGGTGAGACCGTCTAAGGTTGGCACTCAGCCATCTAGACGTGAAGACCGATATGGCCGACGGTGAAATCGTTTAAGGTTGGCACTCAGCCACCTAGACGTGAAGACCGATATGGCCGACGGTGAAATCGTCTAAGGTTGGCACCCAGCCACCTAGACGTGCAGCCGAAATGGCCAACGGTGAGACCGTCTAAGGTTGGCACTCAGCCACCTAGACGTGAAGACCGATATGGCCGACGGTGAAATCATCTAAGGTTGGCACTCAGCCACCTAGACGTGAAGGCCGATATGGCCAATGGTGAAACCGTCTAAGGTTGGCACCCAACCACCTAGACGTACAGCCGAAATGGCCAATGGTGAGACCGTCTAAGGTTGGCACTCAGCCACCTAGACGTGAAGACCGCTATGGCCGACGGTGAAATCGTCTAAGGTTGGCACTCAGCCACCTAGACGTGAAGACCGATATGGCCGACGGTGAAATCGTCTAAGGTTGGCACCCAGCCACCTAGACGTGCAGCCGAAATGGCCAACGGTGAGACCGTCTAAGTTTGACACCCAGCCACCTAGACGTGCAGCCGAAATGGCCAACGGTGAGACCGTCTAAGGTTGGCACTCAGCCACCTAGACGTGAAGACCGATATGGCCGACGGTGAAATCGTCTAAGGTTGGCACTCAGCCACCTAGACGTAAAGGCCGAAATGGCCCATGATGAAATCGTCTAAGGCTGGCACCCAGCCACCTAGACATAAAGGCCGAAATGGCCCATGATGAGATCGCCTAAGGATGGCACCCAGCCACCTAGACGTGAAGCCGAAATGACAGTTCCCGTTAGGGCATGACGGCTATGCTGCAAGGCTAGTGATCTCGGCAAGGAACTAGTGCCAACGGCGTGTCCTATGTTAATCACTTCTTTTCAATCCGAGCCCAGACACGTGGAATCGTGGAATCGTGCGAAAAAGAAAGCGGAATCATGCGAAGCGGAATGTGAAAATGAAAGCAAACGAGCCAAGCCAGGAAGTAAATATAAACAAAAAGAGTTGAGCAAACTGAAATTTTATTGATAAATGCATGTTTACTACACATTTTTCATCAAAAAGGGTGAAGATACATTTTTCATCAAAAAGTCAAAGACAAAGCTTAGGAAGTCTCGGCCTCGGTGTCCTCAATGACAACTACTGCGTCCTCGACTGTCGCAACGGTTCCGGAGGTTTCCGGAACCGCTTCGCTTGAAGCCTCCAGCGGAGCAGGGATCTCTGGAGGCGGAGAAGCTGGAGTCTCTGGCGGAGGAGAGGCAGGAGTCTCCGGAGGCGGTGAGGCTGTGGTCTCAGCAGGAGATGGGGGCCGGAACTCAGGAGGATTCAGAAATAACGGGTGGTCTTTCGGGACCCCGTACTCCTTGAGTGCGGCCCGACAGCCGAGGTGGAACAGTTGCTGACTCAGCTGTGTTATCTGGTCAGTGTAGTTCCTGCCAGCGTGTTCTGTTCCCTCGAGGAAGGCGGCGTCGATTTCTGCTTGTTGAGACGCAAGGTCCTCCTCCCTAGCCGCCTTCTCTCGTTCCAACTCGGCCGCCAGTTCGGCCGACCTCCTCATTTCGGCGACGAGCCTCTCCAGTAAGGTCAATGACTCAGCTTTAGTCTGGGAGAGCTCGCACACCGCCGAGACCACTTGGGCGTCCAATTCGGCCCTTTTAGCCTCGGCCTCCTTCAACTCCTCGCTCTTGGCCGACAAGGCAGCTTCGGCCTCCTCTTTTTCCTCCGCCAAGCGGTTCAGCCGAGCGTCTTCCTCCGCGATCCCGTTCAGGACCAGCGGAAGCCTTTGAACAGCCTGCAAGAGGCGGACGAGATTTAGCATCGCGCACAGAGAGCCTAGTATAATCGCTAGTCATAGATTCAACACTTACCAGGAAGGAGTGCTGCAGCGTTCTCATGAGTAGCTGAGAGCTATCCTCTGCCTGGTGCCTCTCCACGTCCTTGGGGAGCGCGCAGGCTCGGCAGAGAGCCGTAATCACAGGCGGGTTCCCCACGACTTTATCCTCAACATTGAGGGGCCTCCCCGGCCACAGCTCCAGATTGGGCTTGAAGGCCTCCGGTTCGGCCGAGACCACGGCCCGAGGCGACTCGGAGCGCCGATCCAGCGAGGCCTCGGACCGGATTGGTTCCTCCGCCCTGACCCTCTCCCTGATAGCCAGCGATTGCCGCGACTGGTCTTCGCGGACAGGGGACTTCCCCCTTGTCCTCTTTCGGGGCCTCTCCCTCTCCTCAGCGGCGGGCTGGGCCTCAGGGACCGCTGGGACGATTGAGGTGCTAGAAGGACGGGCGTTGGAGGCGGCCCTCTGATCGCGAAAGATGGCCGCTGCTAAATTGCGCGGTTGATAGGCTGGCCGACGCCTCTCCATCTCTTCGGAGTTTGAGAAGTTTTCGACCTCCCTCAAGGGATCGCTCTCGGCCGCAGCAGCCGACGAGGAAGTTTCGGCAACAGTGACAGGCCCGCTCGCAGCCTCGGCCAAAGCAAGAACTATCTCCCAAGGACGGCCTGACTTCCGCGTGTATGACGCGTACTTCGGCTCGTACCCTAGTAAGGAAAAGGCAGCCCTGTTGTAGTGGCCTCGGTACTGGTAGATCTTATCCAGCCAGGCCTTGTTCCTCCGCCAGCGGTCTAGGTTGGCGTCCCGTCTTCGCTGTTGGAGGCCTGCAGAAGAAAAGAAAAAGAGTCAGAATAAGAGTTGACCGAAATGCAAGCCAAAAATCCGAAACCTGGCGAAAGGGACAGGGCGTTACTCGGCGGTGTCCCGAATGTCCGTGGGACTTGGACTCTCCACGCAGTCTCGGATTCGGTCCCACCGAACTCCCAGTTGCCGGAGACGAATAGCCGATCATCCCCAGCGTATTTATTCGAGTCCTCCAAGGCCGTGATGAGGGGCGAACACTTCGCTTTAACACGAAGGTAATAAGTGTTGCCGTCTCGGGTTTTGTAGAGATCATAAACATCTTCGATGTCATGGACGCCGAGATCGATTCCTAGGACCTTGTTCAGTTCGGCGACGCCCATAACGATCTTGAAACCGTTGGGCATCAGTTGGCACGGGCAGAGATTCCATGCCCGGAGGCAGGACCTCAGGAGAGGATGAAGGGGGAATCTGACCCCACCTTCAATAATGGCAACGAAAGGGAATGGCATCCAGCCCTGGCTAAAAACATAGCCGGATGACCTGTCGGAGGCTTTCACCCGGACGTCCTCCGGGATCTGGAAAGTCCTCTTGAGCTCTGCCAGGGCCGAATGAGAGTCAATCCAATGACTGAAAGCCCCCATTCCTAAGTCAAAGAAACCCTAACAAAGCTCTAAAGAAGGGGCAGACAGAGCGGAAAGGGTGGAGGACAGGGGAAACCCTAGAAGGAACTAGGTCAGAAATGTAAACAAAAGAAGAGAAGCAGAGTAAAGACACTCACAGGCTAACGAAGATTGGGCCGGATGGGCCGGATAACGGTGTATGACAGGGCGAGTCGGTGGTTCCTCACTGGTTCTAGCAGAAGAAGTTCTAGCAAAGAGAGTTCTGGTGAGCAGGAGTTCTGGTAGAGTCCAGAGGCGAAAATGGTGAAGCGGAGTGCCAAAATGAATTTAAAGGACAGGGATGGGCGCCATCCCGGAATTCGAAGCGAAACACGTGCGAGGTGTCGCCTCGGGTTGCAGCGCCCGCCGCCTCGAAGTGACAAGGAAGCCTTTCGAATGATGGCGCGTGGCGCTGGTTGTCCGTCTCCCCACGCTAATCATAGTCCCCGCATTTATCACCTTCCTTATTACCCCGGGCAGGCGAATTGATGGCGGCATATACAGACTAACCGTCAGAGCCCTTAATGAGAAGACGACTTCGGCATGCCAACTCAGCTCTCGACCTCGGAGACTAGAAAGCCCTAGAGATCAAGAGCTGGGGGGCTATTGTGTGGGGCCCATCACGTGAACCAACTCCTTTCGGTTTCGGCGAAGCGCGTCCATATCAGTCTCGGGCATACACCCATGCCACTTCGGTTTCAAAAGTAGATGCTGATATCAGGAAAGCGATATCCATTTCGGCTCGGCCACGCCACCCCGCCCAGTCTCGGCTACACAGACTATAACTGCATCCCTTGGCTACAGCCCCCATAAAGGCGGGGCCCAAGAAAGGGGTCCGATGGGACCTCAGCCGCCAACAGATCAGGGCAAGATCAAGCCCAATGTGACTGGCATTAAATGCAATGTGGGCTGATCGGACCCTCATTAAATACAATGAGGGCTGTGATGGACCCTCATTAATGACTAAGTGGGCTGATGAGACCTTGGTCGCATCACGAGGCCCGATGGCACAAGCACCAACACAGTCTCTCATATAAGGCAACAGACCATCCACAAAGGAGGTATGCATTCTCTTACATGCAACAGCACTCCTCCCTTCCTTCTTCTTCTTCTCCGATCACTGCTAACTTGAGCGTCGGAGAGCCCTGCGCTGCCCCAGCCAGGGTCCTTTGACCGTTCTCTTTTTCCCTTTCAGGTTCATCAGACACGCAGCTCTTTCTCTGATACTTTGAGTAAGTCCTTGAGGGCATCCTAATCTTGTGAGTATATTTTTCTGCACTTACAACTATACAAAGGAAGATAAGGGAAGGAGCATGCATGAACCAAGGATGAACTTTTTTACAATTTATGAAGTTCATATATTTTGTAACAAAAAATCTATCAATGGACAATTGACATCAATATGATCAAGAGAAAATTCATCCGTGAAAATTCATCCATGAAAATGAGCCAATCGGAATCAGGACAATAATCATAAACCATCGATTTGCACCCTTCATCTTCACCATCCTCTCTCTTCCTCTTCCCACTACTCTTGATCACCAACGTATTCTCATCCTCAAGGGTTACCTGCACCCAAACCACACATTATATTCCTTCAAATTTGGCAATGCTTTTCCAACAGGACAAATGCTTTTCCAAAAACACAAAATTATAAATCAATCTCCAGAACCCAGATGGTAAAAGTCCAAATTTTCAAATCTATCTTAAAATCTAACTACAAAATCATGACAAATGTGTAGTTAAAGAAGATGGCTACTTACAGGTATGGGTTTTTTTAGAGAGAGAGAGAGAGCAGAACAACCAATTTGAAGCTGGAAAACAGAAGCATTTTTCTTCTTCTACTGCAACAGAAGAATTTGGGGTACCTTCAAAGAACTACCTTCAAAAATTCACCATAGCCTTTTATTAACTAAAGTTCGTCAATACACACAAGAGAATAATTTAAAAGTTCAAGCTAATAAACTCACCCTGAGATTTCACAAACCAATTATCCCTAATTTCTCCAACACCTTTAGACCTCACATTCTAATTACAATTTGGGGTACATCCAAACAAAGATTATAGTCAAAGCATAACTCCAAATCTTGAAGACTCTGACCGAGTTATTGTAATTCCAAACAAATGAATCAAAGAAACACCAAAAAAAAAAAAATTTACTTTCATAATCTCTTATCTAATTTTGTAAGTGTGTCCGTGTCCCATGTTTTGCTTGTATCCAACAGTTGTCCTCAAGTATATAATGGGTCAGATTTCTATCAGTAAGTGATTCATTGAAGAAAAAAACGAGCATTTAGCCATAGAATCAGTCAATCTGTCATCCGTAAACTTGATGAACGGCCCAGACGATCGTACCGTTACGCCTGATTGAGTGGGACACAATTTCAATTAAGTCCCTTCTGTCTCTTCCCTCCATAAATCATCCTTCCATTTATACTCTCTCTCTTCCTCTCTCCCTCTGATCCAAATCTCTGCCATTTTTCACTCTCTCTGAACCAAGTCTCTGCCATTTTTCCCTGTAGAAGAAAACCCAACAATGCCTCTGCAAAACCCACCTTGTACAAACAAAAAAACCCAGAAACCTCAATCCATGTAACCTGATTTCTAGAGAAATGGGTAGCTGTTTTAGTATGAACAAACAAAACCCTTCATATTCTTCTTCCACCAAACGCCATTTTCCCTAAGAAAACCCCAGAAGAAGACGTTCTCCTCCTCCTCTAGAAGAAGAAGAGACTGTGAAGGAAGCCAAGAATCCAGCCAACATTTAAGATCAAAATAAACAAAAATAAACATAAAAATCCAACCAAACCCATGACTGATTACATTAAAACCCAAACATTTAAGAACAACATAATAATAATAAAAAACCTAGAATAATAATAACACAAACAAACCTGGATCTGGTCGTCGTCTTCTTCTTCTTCGCCTCCGGTCGTCGCAGGTCTAATCTCCGGTCAAGAGAGAGAGAGGCGAGAGAGACAGAGAGGATGGGGCGAGAAAGTGAGAAACGGAGAAGGTTCCTACTTGCTAGGGTTTGTTGTCTACTTGGCTTAACATAACTTCAGAATTACATCTAGGCCCTTTAGTTTTTCTTATATTAGTATAACGGTACGGTTAACCGAACCGTATGTTACGGTTCGGTTCGGTTAATAACCGTGAATTAATACAGAAAACCGTAACCGAACCGTAGGGTGCGGTTTTTGGAGCTCAATAACCGTAACCGTAACCGAACCGTGAACCACTCTCCTACTCTCCTCAATGGCTAGACCGGCATCTATGAAAGAGCCCAGAGCCATTCAATAACCGTTAAATTAATTATCAATGCTTTACTCACATATTTTTGGAGTCTGCTCATGACCAAAATGCAGAAAAATTATATGGAAGTAGTTTTTTCGATAACAGTCGATACTTTCAGAATGATACCTTGCTTTGATGGATTATATTGATGGATGACTTAAATTTCAACCAAAGTTCCTTTCAATCAAATGATAATTTCAATTACAGGAACAAACTTTTGGTAGCTTTTATCTCTATAGAATTTGGAAGTAGAGGAAAAGGACACTCATCCCATTATATCTATTAGGTAAAGAAATGGAAGATAAGAGGATCTTGACAACTTCTTCTACTAGTTTATATAAAAAATACAAAATCATTGTCCACAAGATTAGCTTTATATCTGTGGTTCCTGGAACACATGTTTAACATCCTGACCCTTAACCCTATATTAATTATGATCAATTACATGATTAGTGAGTAAGTGTGTTTAGAGTCTTTGCGAGTCGGGTTGACGTATGGATCTTGCATGTGAAGTCTCGTGCGATTCGGAGTGCGTTTGGGTACAGTAGGGATGTGTGTCGCTATTTCCGAAAAGTTTTGAGGGCTTTTTAGTATTACTCACTTTTTGAGATTTTGGCATGATCAAGTAGATTACCTAATTTCCCGGACTTTGTCCTTCTGTTGCATCCCGATCCGGACCTCCGAACCCGACCCAAAACCTGACCTGACCCGAACCCACCTAAGTTTATTTTATTAATTTCCCAAAAGTCAAACCCCTCCCCACCCTTATCTCATGTGAACCCCACCTCACTTCCATCATATCCCCACCTCCCTTAACCCACGTGCATGAAAGTCCTGGGATCGTAACCCTAGAGGGGGGGGGGTGAATAGGGTGAGCTACAATATGTGACCAATTTAGACCAATTTTAAGTTTTTTAAAATAAACTAGTGATAAGAGATGATTTACCAAACAAGATGCGGAAGCTAACAAAAGAAATCACCACAAGCATACACCATTACACAAAGATTTATAGTGGTTCGGCCTCAATGCCTATATCCACTACCGGCTTGTGATCCAATCACCCCACCGGATTTCCACTAACTATGCTTTTTAATAGGCTAAGCAATAAACTTTACAATGTTGTTTTTCTAGACTTAACAACAAACTCTACAAGATGTTTTTCCAAGGCTAAGCAATAACCTTTACAATGTGCTTTTCTTAAGATAAGCAATAACCTTTACAAATGAAAGATTTATCTAAGAAGGCGTCTATACAAAAACACTCTAAGAGATACAATTTAAGCTCAATAGAATTGCCTCTTAAATAGGCTGACATGAAAGTGAAAATCAATGTACAAACATACACATCAATTAGCTAAAGTGTGTGCACAAAGTGTATGAATGTTTACTTCAATTAAATTCTAAAATGAAGCTATTAAATGAATGCTTGATGCATTTTAAAATCTAAGCTCAGAAAATGATGATTGAAGTTATATGCTAATCACATGAAAAGTTCAAGCAACTTGAAAGAAAGTACTAAACAAGTTGTAAGAAGATTAACGACTAAGAACACATGTGATTTAGACAAGAATGTTTGCAAAGCAATCTAATATTCCAAAGGTGATATTGTGTTTGCAAAACATTTCTTTTAAGGCTAGAAATTATGCATATATGAAAATACAAAGAGTTAAACATGCATTGATTTTATATGGAATGAAAATCAAAATTAACTAGAAAGATATACCTTTTAAATTTCAAATATTTGATTTCCAATAGCCTTCTAGCTCTCTTAGCTTATTGCACTTCTTTAGGCTTCAATGGGGTTCCAAAGATTCAATGATCAAGCCTCTTGAAAGAAGGAAGTGAAATGGACTTATATACAAAAAACAGTCCAACGGCTAGTTGGCCCGATCGACCCCATGACCTCCGGGTCAACCTGGCTCAACGGTCATGTTGGCCCAACGGCTAGTTACCCGGTCGACCTGGGCATGGCTCGGTCGACCGGGTACACTGGCTGTTTTTCCAACAGTCAGTTGGGTCGGTCGACCGGGTATAGGGGTCGGTCGACCGACCAAACTGGCATGGGATGAGTTCCTACAGAGTTTTCAAAATTCCAAAGATGAAACTTGGAACTCAAGGCCAGTGTGATTTAAGCATAATAAAATGATTCTAAAAATGGAGAATGTATGCAAATCACTAACCTAGATTCTTAATTTGATTTTCCAAAATAATGCATGAAGAATTAGGTTTTCAAAAGAGTATTTGGATTCAAAAAAACATGTGTGTGGGGGTAATTTCACAATACCCATCGTGCTCAGCTCCGGTAAGAGTACTAGTTCGGCACCTCGGCTCAACCCATCTCGCCCTAACGATACTAGGCGAGATTAGGGTTCCGGAGTTAGAATCGCGAACGGAACCCCATTTTGGAAAGGAAACAGCGAGATCTTCAAGAACCATTACTACGCAATGGACTTTTTGTTTTTAGGCCGAATTCCATCATTTAGGTCTCGAAAAAGGCACTTCGACCAGACAGTGACTTCGGCCAGATAGCTCACCTCGGCCAGACAGCTCATCTCGGCACAGTACTTCATCTCGGCCCAGTACTTCACCTCGGCCAGACTGCTCATCTCAGCCAGACTCTTCCATTTCGGCCAGATAGCCCACCTTGGCCAGATAGCTCACTTCGGTCAGATAGCTTACCTCGGCTAGACAACTCATCTCGGCCCAGTACTTCACCTCGGCTAGACTGCTCATCTCGGCCACATAGCCCACCTCGGCCAGATAGCTCACTTCGGTCAGATAGCTCACGTCGGCCAGACACCTCGGCCAGATAGCTCACTTCGGTTAGATAGCTCACCTCAGCCAGACAGCTCATCTCGGCCTAGTACTTCACCTCGGCCAGACTGCTCATCTCATCCAATAGATATCAAGACAGCCACGCTGCAGTACGAACTGACAGACATGATTAGCGCCGAACGGTCACATCCACCAGAGATCGAGGTATGGGCAGATGGGACATCTACTTTTCACCTACGTCCACTAAGGAAGCTTCCGGTTAAACTTCTCCCTACATATACAGGCAAGAGGTAAACTCAACAGGGAGGTATGTCATGGAGGCTCACACACAGTGCAGAGAGGTTCAGACACAGGGACCTCCCTTACTCTGAGCCCTCTCTTCTTCTTCACCTCACTTCACCCTTTGTTCAGTGTCAGCACTAACTCAGGCGTCGGAGGGCCTTGCGCTGCCAGCAGCCAGGGTCCCTGACCGTTGCTTCTCCTCTCTCTTTTCCAGGTTTCAGGTGTTTGATCCTTCTCCCAAAAGCTTCCAACAGCTCCACATCATCTGAGTCCCTCCCTGAAGCGGATAGCTCTCTCCAACTGTTTGGACAAGTCCTCAAAGGCACCCCCTAATCTTGTGAGTGATATTTTTTGCACTTACAACATGCATGAATAAATCATTTTAAAAACATATGCAAATGCAAGATAGAATCTTAGATTCCAAAGTCAAAACTAAAAGCATGAGTGTGTGATCATTTGACAGTGAAGGTGAATGTGAATCCATCAAATTTGCAACAAACAAAAACCTAACAATCCCCCCCTTTGCAATTTAATGGCAACTAATATGATCACAACACTTGATCTTCTTTGGTTCTTCTTAACGACTCTGTTCTAGAAATCTCTTGAATGTAGCTTCGACCGTATGACCGATTCGTCGAGAGCTTTTAACTTAATCTTTCCAAGATTTCTCCCTTTTGGTTAGAGCTCTCCCTTGCTCTTCGCATCCAAGCAATCTTCCCTTTAGTTCTTGAAGCAGATCTCTCCCCCTTTTATTGATCTTCTTTGTATTTGATCATCAAATCTTCTAATCTTCTCTCCCCCTGTGTCATTAAATAGATCTGTTCTTTGTCTCCCCCTTTGACATCGAATTGCAAAGGAACTTGTATACATGAGAAGACAAATACCTTTCAGTAGCACCTGTTACCAAATGAGAATGCAAATGTAATGCAGAACAGGTTATCATGTATATAGATTTGTCTATGCATTGTTTGAATGAAGCTAAGATAACATATATGAATTGATTTATCAATATAAAGCTTCAAAGCAACATAAACATTCATCAAGAGAATTATAACAAGGAGATAAGAGATGAAATGTGAAACTGTAATTTCATTGATTTAACAACAGAAGTTCAGTACATAAATCACTAAATACTTGACCATTACATAAACAAAAGATCATGGTCAGTAATCAAAACAACAAGTCAGTTGATAGATAAAGAATACATCAAGTGAAAAATAATCTATCACTACCCAAAACTATCCCCACAAAAAGATGAAAACCCTCCTAATGGTCTAAGAAGAGCTTGGAGGAGACGGGGGCATAACGTCATCATGGCGCCTGCAGCTCTTGGAGATGTTCGAGAGGTACTTCAATGTCTTATTCATCTTCCCAGACACCTCTTGCCTAAACTCCTGAAACTCAGAGCGCAAGGTAGCAACCACTTGCTCCATAGATGACATGCGCTCCTCCATAGTACGCTGAGGAGGGGGCTGGGGCTGACGTGGCTGATGCTCTGGCTGAGCAGGCTGATCAAGTACTGGAACTGTAGTCTCTACCTTTGCAGCCTCTAACTCTGCATCTCCTTCTGCAACTGGGTTTGTTCGTGGTGGTGGAGGTAGCTTCATCAAGAGAATGTTCGTTTTGTTGAAAACAGTGGATGGCTCAGGTCTCTCAGAAATAGGAGGGATCACACCAAAAGATCTGGTAATCTTGATGATGAGAAACCCGAAAGGAGTAGCACAGGGCTGGGAACCAGTGATAACCCGGATGATATGGTGCATGATAATGGAAGGAAGACACATAGGCACTCCGATAATCACATTATAAAGAATATTCGCCATGTACGGAGTCACTTCAGTTCGATTCCCTTTCCTAGGGTAAATGGAATGAGTGAAGATAATGTGAATGATACGAAGGGAGGAAATCATAGAAGAGGCTTGGAGACAGTTCTTGGCAGACCATTCTTCAGGCTTGCCACAAAGAGCACTAGTGACTGACTCTCTCTCATCAAGAGGTAGGACATCTGAGATGAATCTGGGACCATCAGACCTAGGGATGCCTAAGATGGAGGAAATCAAGTCAATGGTGACCACCTCTTCACCATAAAGAAATCTAATGGAAAATGAGTTTGTAGTAGAGGCACAGATAGATTCATATAGACCATGGATGGAGGAAGCATAAGATTTGTCACTCCAAGTAAGAATGCTATCCCATCCAATGGCTTCAAGTATAGCCGGGACATTGTAGTCCACAAGATCTTTGACAATGCACAACTTCTCAACGATAATCCCTTTGCTTCGAAAAGATTTGACAACAGAAGACGGAGAAGGAATTGGGTTGAATCTAATCTCTGGAGGAGGGCCAGCTTCAGGAGAAGTAGAGGGAGATCTATGAATTGAAGAAGCATGGCCTGTTTTGGACCTTTTGCTTTCCCTCCTAAAAGTTTTCTTTGTGCGAGCCATTTTTGAAAATTTTAAAGAGAAGGATGCTCAAGAATGAAGACAAGAGCCGAAAATGGGCACATCAGTTGCTACTTGAATACAGAAGTGGTTCAGGCAGTTTGTCAAACACTTGGTGTGCAAAATTTGGAGCTAAGAATATCATAGTTGAATGAAGCCAAGAAGTGTCAACACATGACTACAAATATTCCTAAAACAATGTAGAAGACACAAGCTCAAACAAATGATCAGCCACACATCAGAAAATTGAAAAAAAAAAGGATTCTGAATCTGTTAAACAACACACAGTCAGTAACTTAGAGTGTGGACGGCCAGACTGGATAGGATTTCATGGGTTCTTGGATACGTTAGAAGGATCACACACATCCTGGAGCAAAGTGTCTTCAGCTGAGTGAGAGAGAACCAGACACAGACAGCTGTTGGAGAGACCTAAAGACGCCCAACTGATATGAGGAAGATAGGGGAGAAATGGACGAAGATCACAGTGTTTGAAGAAGAGATCGAATACAGGAAGAAGGATAGAGGAGAGAAAACAGAAATCTGGAAGAGGAAAGTGAAACCTGCACACTGCTGCGGTCGACCTGCAATGAAATGGAGATTCTGTTTGAAACAGAACAGACCCAGCGCAACTAATTAAGTTGCTGGGTGCGCTGTGAGGCCCCACCCTTTGTGGGCCCTCTAATTACTATTTTATAGGCTAATTAATACTAATTTATACTAATTATTGCTAATTTATGCTAATTATTGCTAATTGTTGCTAATTATTGCTAATTACTATTTAATTGGGCTAATTAGGGGATTATCAGGGGGATCAGTTAGATTTTCCTAAGTTATAGTTAGACTAGCTTAGTTGAGTTAGTGTTTTAGTTAGTTGAGTGTTTTGTTAATTCTAGGCTAATTAGTGTGGGGTAGGCCTTAGTTGAGTTTTAATTAATTAGTGAGGGTTTAGTGTTTAATTGTGCATCCCCTCTAGAAGATTCCTACCAAATGACCCTTATAACCCTAACCCTAACCCTAATCCCATAGAACCCTAAAGGGTATTGCTGTCCTTAATCCCTTCCCCTAAAACTATAAAATGGCTCTTATCCCAAGAACCCTAAAATCACTATTCATTCCAATTGCCTCCCTTCTTCCTCTCTCAATCCCACCCCTACGTTTGAGCTGCGATTTGCTCCTGTGACTGTGCTGGAGTTTCTTCTCAGCTGCTACAGCCACTACTCCTTCATTCTCTCTATTTCCTGTGTCATTTCCCCCCCTTCTTCTTCTTCCTCATTTCTCCTTTCAAGTCACTGTTATTGAGCTGGGACCGGACTGGTTCTGTGCTGGGATTTTCCCTACACAGCAGCAGCTGCTACTTCACCTTCTTCCCCTCTCATTTCTTCACCTGGGCTACTGATTTTCTGTTGGAGGAATTCTTAGGAGCTCTGTTGCAACCACTGCTACTGTTGCTGTATCATCATCTTCTTCTTCTTCACTGGTTCAACTGGGTTCTCTTCTATTTCTCTTTCTCTCTACAAACCATTTCTCATCTACTAAAGGCAAGTGCATCTTACTGTTAATATAGAATATATGTTGTCTTCCTTGATTTCAGTAGTTTCATTTCATGATTGTGTTTAATTAAGTTTTAGTTTTCACCTGGAGCTCTGTTGTTGTTGTGGGTGGACTGGCCATTGATGAATAGGGGTTTCACCCCCCATTTGGAAGATCAATGGGTCCAAATGTGGTTAATTGATGGGCTTTGGAGTTGTTTATTGTTTGGAGATGTTTTGGTGAAGTTTGGAAGTGATTGGAGGTGATTTGGATGTAAAAGGAGCCAAAACGGAAATTCTGCAGAAACCCGTTTCGTGTTCACAGTCGACCGGCGGACTCGACCCGTAGTGTTCCCGGTCGACCGGGACCTGCAGGCCGGTCGATCGGCAACACTGCAGCTGTAACTGGACAGCTCCCAGTTATTTTTTTTTCTTTTTCTGCAGGTCTGAGATCTCTAGTGTTCTCGGTCGACCCATAGGTCGACCGAGAACACCGTATCTTTATGAAAAATTGGCCCTCAGCCATTTTCTAGCAGAAAATCCATTTCAGTTAGCCAAGTTGACTTGGCCTTGTCCAAGTTAACCTGGAACACACTGTTTTTGCAAGAATTGACTGAAAGTTGGTTTTTCACCCGAAACTCAGACTCTTTACACCCAAATCAACCTGATACTTAGTCTTTACTTTAGATAGTGTTTAAAACTGGGACAATCACTCTTTCTAAGGTTTTTGGAGTATGCGGTCAATCATCCAGGCCAGGAGTTTGACCGGACACGCTGGAAACCTTTAGAAATGAATTAAGTTGTCTAGGAGGCATGATTCAGGTAATTCAGTGCACTCGGTTGATCCACCAGGCCAGGAGATCAACCGAGCTCACTACACATCAGGTTCACCTGGAAAACCCTGATTTTCCAGTTTTCAACATTTAGGAGTTGTGATCAGAAGTGGGGCCCATTGACCATCCAAATGAGCATTTATCGATGTTCTAAGCCCGAGTCAACGGTGTGGCTCAACCTTGACTCGCGGGGACCACTGTTTAGTGTTTTGGTTGATAATCTAAGATGATTCGACCTCTAAGAGTTGTCAACGATGCCCTTAACCACCTAAGCACCAAACACAGTATTTTATGGCATTAATGACTTCGTTTAGAGATCGAATTACCGGAGATGGACCTGAACCCTATGTGGCCCATTACCTAGGATTGGACCATTGTATTTTCCCTATTGATTCCTTCATTGAAGTTCATACTTCACATTTATTATTTATTTTCATTCTTAGATCTTTAGTGTAGCTGTTAACTATTAATTAACATAAATGGAGGACCTGAACCTAGGATATCTTAGAGGTGACCCGATAGTGTGATTTGGAAGAACATTGACCCGTGTCTGTGTCTAGGCGGGCCCTTATTGGGCCTAAGTGTGGGATGTGTACCTTTAGATGGAAGAGATAGTTTTTATTGCACTGTTAAGTCATAATGGATTAAAATGAACTGATTATGGATGGTTGCCTCGTTTGGACAGATTTAGACCAGGCCATGTGCTGTTGGGCCTTGGTATGGATCCAAAGAGTGTGCTTGGACCTTGAATGAAATCCATAGACTGAATTGGTGTTTGTAGATCTCATAGAGGTGTGGATAGGACCTTGTTCACGCAAGGCAAAGCCTAGACAGACACAGACCCTTAGAGTTATTCGTGAGTCGGCATGAACATTGACTCGGTTGATTTAAGCTCAGCCTGTGGACTGATCATCCCCGGTAGGAGCTAGTTGAGTGTTGAGGAGCTATCATGATGAGCTGTGTGGTTAAGACAGACGGTGTGATACCGTGTCCGGTCTTGAGTGATGAGATGATGAGATGATGAGATGATTTGCGGGATTAGTAATTCCCAGCACTGGTGAGATTTTTCCGCCGCAACTGTGTTCAGTATGGGAGGGCCGCGGCATAATATCCCGCGGTATTCCAGCTCGTGTGAATGTGCCGTTTTGTTGTAGTAGTTTAGATGTTTATATTTATCCTGATTCTCTATGATTATCATGCACAACTGCCTAGTACTTTACCTTGTCATTCTTTAATTTATTTACTCGTCTCTATTCATTTGATATATATGCTCTATGTTAGTAGTATGCTGTAACTTGCCAGATCTTTTAGATCTGACCCTTCATTGGTGCTTAGGCCTTGACTCAGAGATCCCTAATGATGCACTAGCGCTTGTAGAGGCGCCGATCGCTGGAGAGTTCGCATGGGGCCCGGCCGACACGGATGTCGAGCCGGAGGGCGGAGACGACTTACATGGGTTTTGAGAGTCCTCTTTATTTTGGGTTTGAGAGGAAATTTTGTAGTGAGTTGGGTAGAATTAAATATGTATAAACTTTTGATTAACACTGAATCTTTTAATTAGACTACTGTTCTGCTCACACTTAATATATATCGATACCTATTGCTTCTGTATTGTTTAAATTGTTATGCTTTCGCAAGTTTTAACCATTGAGTATTATGTCGGTCAAAAAGTTTTAAATTGGACCTCACTGCGGCCTACGATCTTGGAAGTTCTCGGATTTTCCGGGAAGTAGCGTGCCAACTTCGGGTATCCGAACGATTATATTGGTATCCGGAATTGGGGCGTTACATGCGCAGGCTCGGTCGACCGGCCTACTTCACACGGTCGATCGGGATAACTAGGGCTGCCTGAAATTCTGAACAGGTTCAGAGAAAAAAGGCCTGGAAGAAAATGGGTCAATCTAAAAGCTATAAACCCTAAACCCCAGCTATCATACAAGCTTAAAAGTTTTAGAATAGAGATTTTGCAAAATCAATTCTAAATAATTCCTTTTAGAAAAAAGAAGACTTGTAAGATAAATGACATTTTCAAAATCATTTAATTTTGACAAAACAATGGTTTTACTAGGAATTCATTCAAAAATAGACAATTTGAAAAGCAAATCAATTGATTGGGAATGTATAACTTTTAAAAGCTTTTTCAAATCAAATTGATCATAAATATGCATTTAATCATAAAAATCCCTTTTTAAATACAAAATGCATTTTCAACAAACAAGACTCAACCAAAAGAATCTAAAACCTAAAGAGATACTAAGAGAGTAGAATGAACTAGATTCAAGACTAAGTAGACATATGACTATGAGAAAGGGTTGGTCCTATCTATCTAAAAAGCCTTAGCAATTTTCTAAAGGTCTAACCTTAGGTATCCATCTAAGGTCTTAGGCTTTGGAGTCTATTTTTGAATTTCCACCAACTAGAGGAGATAAGGATTGAACTTTTTTAGACTTGACATCAAATCTTTAAGGTTTGACTATTTTAGATTGATGATTAGTCTTTGGAAGTTAGTGTTTCATTTTCTTTTTATTCTTCTCATTTCTTTTAGCTTTTCCTCCCTCTTTTTGTCTTTTGAACTTTAATTTTAACTTTTCAACCATTTTCAAGAATTCTTTCATTTCTAAGGTTAAAGGAGGTAAAGTGAGAAGTTTCTTTTTGATAGATTTATTTTGACTATTAGTCTTTTAAAAGTCTATCTTGGATGACTCCTTTTGAATTGTTTTAACTTGTTTGAACTTCTTAGAGTCTTCTTTAGAATTCAAAGTCTTATCCTTCATAGAATTAGATTTAATTTTCTTAGGTTCAAAGATGGGTTTAGACATATGACTTTTCCTTAATTTGCACTCAAATTTGAAATGCCCTTCCTTACCACAATAATGACATTTAGTTTTGGGCATAGGAGAGAGAGAGTGCTAGAGAAAGAGGACTCACCTTTCACAAAAGTGTTGGTGAATTTAGGGCCATGTGAAGTATACTTATCAAATCCAAGACCCGTCCTATCTCCTTGAGATTTATCCAATCTAAATAATTTTTCAAATTTCTCTTCACATTGGGTAAATTTGCACTCATACTTTTGTTTGTAACTTTCAAGTTGAGTGACTTTGTTTATAAGGATTGAATTTTCATTTTGGACTTTTAATAAATCATTTTCAATTTCCTTATAGTTGTTTAGTTCTTTATGGGCAAGTCTTAGTTCGAATTTAAGTTCATTAACAACATTAGATCCAAGTTCTAGGGTTTTTAAATTACTTTGAGCATTAGACAAGTTTTCCTTGGAAATTGTCAACTTGGATTCTAAATTGATAATGTCTTTGTCTTGCCTTTGTAATTGATCTCTTAGATTTAAATTTTCTTTATTAAGCTCATCATAACTTATCTTAATCTCATTTAGTTCATCTTTGATATGGGATAGGTTATGTAAAGAGATCATAAACTGAGAGTCTAAACATTGTATGACTTCTTCTTTCTCTCTAAGTTTATCTTTTGAAGAGACTAATTCTTTGTTTAGCCTTTTTTATTCTTCTCTTAATTTTTTATTTTTCTTAACAAGCTTTAAAGATAATGTATATAATTCTTCATAGGCTTGTTGAAGATCATCTTCATTTTGATCATATTCTTCTTCTTTTAAGTCACATTGAGATTCATTAATTTGAAGGTTTGAATCTCCAATAGATGGAAGAAAGAGAGGTTTAGAAGAATCTACACAAAAGTCTAAACAATCTAACTTAGTGGATTCCATTCGAGTAGTATTCATTCAAACACAAAACTAGGGTTTTGAGTTAAGGTTTTTACACCTAATCAAGAGTTTCAAACACTTGATCCTAATATAGAGCACGAGGCTCTGATACCAATTGAAAGTCCTGGGATCCTTACCCTAGAGGGGGGGGGGGGGGAGTGAATAGGGTGAGCTACAATATGTGACCAATTTAGACCAATTTTAATTTCTTTAAAATAAACTAGTCACAAGAGATGATTTACCAAATAAGATGCAGAAGCTAACAAAAGAAATCACCACAAGCATACACTATTACACAAAGATTTATAGTGGTTCGGCATCAATGCTTACATCCACTACCGGCTTGTGATCCAATCACCCCACCGGATTTCCACTAACTATGCTTTTTAATAGGCTAAGCAATAAACTTTACAATGTTGTTTTTCTAGGCTTAACAACAAACTCTACAAGATGCTTTTCCAAGGCTAAGTACCTTTACAATGTGCTTTTCTTAGGCTAAGCAATAACCTTTACAAATGAAAGATTTCTCTAAGAAGGTGTCTATACAAAAACACTCTAAGAGATACAATTTAAGCTCAATAGAATTGCCTCTTAAATAGGCTGACATGAAAGTGAAAATCAATGTACAAACATACACATCAATTAGCTAAAGTGTGTGCACAAAGTGTATGAATGTTTACTTCAATTAAATTCTAAAATGAAGCTATTAAATGAATGCTTGATGCATTTTAAAATCTAAGCTCAGAAAATGATGATTGAAGTTATATGCTAATCACATGAAAAGTTCAAGCAACTTGAAAGAAAGTACTAAACAAGTTGTAAGAAGATTAACGACTAAGAACACATGTGATTTAGACAAGAATGTTTGCAAAGCAATCTAATATTCCAAAGGTGATATTGTGTTTGCAAAACATTTCTTTTAAGGCTAGAAATTATGCATATATGAAAATACAAAGAGTTAAACATGCATTGATTTTATATGGAATGAAAATCAAAATTAACTAGAAAGATATACCTTTTAAATTTCAAATATTTGATTTCCAATAGCCTTCTAGCTCTCTTAGCTTATTGCACTTCTTTAGGCTTCAATGGGGTTCCAAAGATTCAATGATCAAGCCTCTTGAAAGAAGGAAGTGAAATGGACTTATATACAAAAAACAGTCCAACGGCTAGTTGGCCCGATCGACCCCATGACCTCCGGGTCAACCTGGCTCAACGGTCATGTTGGCCCAACGGCTAGTTACCCGGTCGACCGGGTACACTGGTTGTTTTCCCAACAATTAGTTTGGTCGGTCGACCGGGTACATGGGTCGGTCGACCGACGAAACTGGCCTGGGATGAGTTCCTGCAAATTTTTCAATATTCCAAAGATGAAACTTGGAACTCAAGGCTGGATTACTTCTTATTTCGAATTGTACTGTCTGGTACTTGTCTACATGCTATATTCATGTTCCTTAGTTTGCTTTACTTTGTTTTGTTTTGGGATCGCTTAATGAACCTAGATGATGAACTTATGATCCATTTTGATGTTCCATTTGTTTTGATGATCGATGGAAGTGTTGAGGCCAGGTGGCTTTGATTGTAAAAGCTTGACGAGGACTACTTATGGTATTGAAGTTGGAAAAAGCTTGCTTGATTGATCTTCATTTGATAATGGAAGGTAGTCTCTCTTTTGGTTAATGAATCTTGTTCATACAAGAAAACCTAGCCCCTCACTATTGTTTGTTTAGGAATCTTTGTATCAGGCACCACTCAACTGCATATCGCCCTATACAGATGGGGCACCATCTGTGTGAGGAGGACCTTGATAAACGCCTGCGCAGTATGACTTTTTACATTTTAGATGGATGTACATCATCGGATACGTCTTGAACACTTCACTTGATGACTATTGGCCTCTTGGTATCCATCTTGCTTGTTTGCCAGGTTTTTATCATGTGGCTCTTATTTGCCGAGAATATCCTGTGCCTCTTGATATCTCCAACATGACTTAATGTTAGTATGAGAGGGCAATGACACTATTCCGTGGTAATTAACATATGTGGACCGCCTATTTTGCTAGATGTTTATGTTAGTTTGTTTATGATTCGTATGTTGAGCACTTCTTACGATCAGGATGCTATGCATGTTTTATGATCTTGTCTATCATCTACTCTGATTCGTTCTGCATACATATTGATGTTTTATATTTATATCTGCCTGCCGACCGTCATGTCCGATGATGCTACTCTTGGTGCATAGGTACCGAGCCCTTCTACCTTGAGGAGGAGATGACGGAGAAGATTCAGGCGGATCAATCTAATGACCTCCTAGACTATAGTACGGACGGCGTTGTACCGACCCCGTACTCGAGTGCCTTATGCTTATATTAGATAGATTCATTTTTTGGTTATGTTTTTGGTTAGACCCAAGTTTTAGCATGGGCTTTCATGTAATTAATACTTTTGGTTAAACTGTTTCAAACTTGAACTTAGATAATTTATTTCTGTATTTTGCTCTTAACTATACATCTTGAGATACCACTTGTATTTATGAAGCTTTCGTTATTGTTTGAAGTATTGAGGAAATATTTATACCTCACAGCAATCTTCAATCCATTATGGGACATGATTGGGGCCAAGGGTTATTATTATGTTGAAAATTTTTAATTGGCCCTAATCTCACGCATAACCTCGGTTTCACTTCTGGGGGCGTGACAACATGTAACCAGAGCCACAATTTCCCCTGAAAGAATAATCCATTCTGCCATTTTTTATTTATTTCAGAGTGGCTTACCCTTTTATATTTTTAGTAAGACTTTATCTTGTTTAGTTGACATAAAAATGTTGCATAGGCATGTTGGGACCACACCCCATCTCACAATCCATTATAAAATAAGACAAACAAACACTTGAACCAATGTCAAATATATTTACATGAGAAAGTATTTTGTGATAAGATTATGGTATTAAAATAAATAATTTTTTGAAAAACGGCATGAAGAAGAGTTGAATTATTCAATTAGTTTTAACAATAATATGTATTAATTTATATTTTAAGTCTTCAACAACATTTTCGCAATTACATCAAAAAAAAAAAAAAAAAAAAACCAATTTAAGGTCTTGACTTGCCTCTAAACCATATGTGAGTTGGTCATTCTTCACCCTTTTAATACTCTTGGATAACTCAAACTCAGAATCTTTGCATTCTTGCTCCCCACGGGAACTCTTAGTGTGCCTAACCGAGCTACAGCCAGGAGCAAAGGAAAAGGGGAAAAAAGCCTTCTTATATTAGCTCCTAAGAATTCAATTAAAATTAGTATACCTGCCATAGGAAACAACCTTAGTAGTAGGGCAGTGAAGGGATTGAGGTCCGACCCAAATATAAATGTGCCCAGGTCTGAAAACTGAAGTTTTGGACTGTCCAACAAGCTGGTATAAGACCTAGATTTAGGATCCAGAAAGCTTTTGCCATTTTGTTCATATTATCTGCAAACATGTAGATCCAAAATCAACAGATTTAACAGTAATCTTTTCACCGTCAACATTCTTATAATATGATATCCATGGTTGGCTTTTACCATTTTTCCCAATGACTTTGAACCCTTTTTTCTTTTAAAAAGTATCCAAGTCATATTTTTGGAACTAACAGTGACTATAAATTGAAGTATTAAGCCTTAAAAAAAACATAATGAATCTTTAATAACTAACCACTGTCATTATTGTAGTCATTGTCAGAGCCTTGTGAGTTCTTATTTTTATCATTCAAGACTCCAACATGTCAATGCTCGGTACTTCACCCCAAGTTTCACTAGTTTCCCATTGTCCATGTCCGTAGTAATATTTCATTTCTTCTTATCGGGGCTGTTTCCAATTCTCTGTTCTATGTAAAGATGAAACCTTATTAAACAACATCTTTGGTTCTCTATTGGTGGAGACACATAAATTATTTCCTACATATTAATTCCTAATTCAAATAACGTCAGTGCATTACAGTTTAGCATATTGTTGTTAAAATCCCTGCGATTCATACCAAATCATAAGAGGAAAGATTAATAGATTGCAGTATATGACCGTTTTACTCCTTGTATATGATCATATGTGAAAAATAAACATTGTTCGAGCATTTTTAAGTAAAAAATATATCAAATGAATCTCAGGATAATAACCATAAAGTCACTAAGAACAAAGCAGAAAAGGCAGTAAAACTAAAATCCAAATAGCCTTAACTATATGAAAATTTAAATCTTAGCCAAAATAACTGGAATAATGAACAGTCCAAGGGGGGAAAACACAATAAAAGGATCTATTACCTTTGCTTTAACACGGGGTGATGGTTGGGATGTCAAGAGGTGCACACCAATGTTGGGGTCGTGAAGCACTGGAATGGAATTTTCCCTGCACAAATGTTTTTACATTTTTATGAAAACAATTACTGAAAGTAGTTTCAGTAGAAGGAAGTTATTTGGAGTATGATACTATGATCAAGGAAAAAAATGCAGAATAATTATTTAAGCAGCAAGAATGACATAACATATCAAATGAATTTGTACATATCAAAATCTTAAGAAGATTTTGAATATCAAGAAATCAATTTGACTAAAGTCTCCTTCACTAAAACCATCAACAATTTGAAATAAAAAAAGAAAGAAAGAAAAGAAACAAACAAGTAACCTTCAGGAAAAAACATATATAGGAGAACAAATCCTAGTCTGCACCTGATTTAACTTGTGTGTGGCCCGCCTTTGTTTGATTCAACTAACTTATATCACATCCCTACATGTGAAGTAGACATGATCCAGAGATCACACAAGTTAACAATCTAAACAACGAAATTTGCAAATATTGTTTGAAATTTAAAAAATAACAAGAAAATGTAGATTTGAAAGAATTACAGGGATTCATACAAAGCGATACTTCATGTAAATTGCATCAAAATTAAAACATAAACTATCTAATGCTCCTACGAAACACAACCAAATACAAGTTCCAATAACTAAAATACCAGAAACAGAAAGAACCCATTATCTAAGCTAGTGATTGGATTGAAAGAGAAATAAAAATAAGAAGAAAGAAGACATGGGTTTTGGAGATTGCCTGGTGGATGATTGAATCAAAATCCAACAGCAGCAGCAACGGATTATAATCGCATTGTATTTGTAGAGAAAATCTGAACCCTGTAAATAGCAATAGAGAGAAAAGTGGAAGAGGAAAGGAAGAATAAGAGTAGTTAAAAGGGCGTTTGAAGCATGTTTCATGAATCGCGAGTAGAAACACCGGTCATTCAAGGAGACACTGGTAGAAACATGTAGGCTTAAGGAGTTACGGTAATGAAGAGAAATAAATGCTTGAGCAACAATATTGAAGGGACATTCGGAGGGAGAAGTGTGGAGATCATTTCAAGGGGTCCAAATAAATCGAAATGGTCAAAATCGAGGCAATATCTTATTGCTGCAATTGAACTCAGTTGGCTTTGTATATATAATAACTAGAGAGCACCGGCAAAATAATTATAATATTAAAATTTATAAAAAAAAATTATTATCAATTTCTTTAAAATTAAATACAAAAGGTTTTAGTATGAGAGAGAGGAAAGAAAATGATTCCATAAGAATTCAATACCTAATACCATATAATTTAAAAAAAAACACAAGTCCATGAAAATTGAAGATTAATGATCAAGAAAACTAAAAATCAAAATCAAAACAAACAAACAATATAAACTATGAATAACATCCAATGAAATTTGAAAGACACATAGAAATAAAACATAGAAATGAAAATCCATAATGAACTCAATAATATAAACAATTTAAAAGAATCCAACACTCATGAGAAAAAAAAAACTCAAAAATGGAGCACAAAAGGGCAAAGACAAAAGAACCTACAAATTCATGAAAAACCATCATAAAAAAAAAAAAAAAAAACATAGGACCCATCACAAGTGAGAAATTATAATAAAAGAAATACAAAATAAAATGAAATAAATTTTATTAAAAAGGCTATAAAAATATATATAAATAAAGATCCATAGACAATACAATGATAAAAGAAACTTAGAAGAACCAAACCAACTTATGATAATCTAATACTCTAAAATGGAAATCTGAAGCCACAAAAGAAATAAGAAAAATCAATAAAAAGATTTCACAAAGAGAACTTAAAGAACCCAATGGAAATTATAATAAAAAAAATACAAAATAAAATGAAATAAATTTTATTAAAAAGGCTATAAAAATATATATAAATAAAGATCCATAGACAATACAATGATAAAAGAAATTTAGAAGAACCAAACCAACTTATGATAATCTAATACTAAAAAATGGAAATCTAAAGTGATAAAAGAAATAAGAAAAATCAATAAAAAGATTTCACAAAGAGAACTTAAAGAATCCAATGGAAGTAAAATAAATAATTAACTCATAATGATAAGCATTAAAAAAATAAAAAAATACAACTAAAAAATGGGAATTCACAGAAAATCCCATGATAAAAAGTGGTTTAAATGGAAAAAAAAAAACCCAAAGAGAACTCAATACCCAAAAGTTGAAACAAAAAAGGGGAAGAAAAGAAACTCTATGAAAACCATACAAATACAAACCATAAAAATACAGGAAATCTATAGAAATTTTAAAATGATGATTCTTTTGTATAAATCATATTAAAATGACATAATTAAAATTGCTCAAATAAAATATGATGAACTCAAAAGTAAATGAATTAAAAAAGGTTTACCTCTCAAATTGAAATGTTTAATAATTGCACCAATTGTCTCAAGATGTTCATATTTTAAAATGGGTTGATCACTAGTCTAAACTAAGCATGCAAATGAGACGTGATGCTGTACTAAAAAGAGACACAAAGAAACAAAAGAATTATTGAAGTTGCTCTAATAAAATACAATGAACATAAAAGTAAATGAATGGAAAAAAAAATGAAAGTTCTCTTGTTGACATAGAGAAATAGAATTATATTAGAGAAAGTAGAAAGTGATGATAATAAGAATGAGCTTAATTCAATATTTAGATGGACCAATATTATTGGAGAATCTTTTTACCATTAGTTCCGCATTCTTAACAAAAAGTATACAATAAAAATCAATAGATAAAAAAGAAACCAAAGAATCCAGAACCGAGAGTGAATTAAATAGAAAAGACTAAGGATTAAATAAACCAGACAACCCAGAAATCAGTATATCACATTCTAACAAAAAAAAAAGAAAATAAATCATATAATCAAAACAAACAAAAATACTTGAAATTCCTTAAATTAGTGGCACTTGGACACTGGGACCCATTGACACTCAAATGTTATTGCCTTGATAGAAATAGGATGGTATTGAGAGTTTCTTAATAGACAAAAGGCATGATGGAGAGTCCAAATCATAGAAAAAAATTTATTTGGAAAACTCCAGTATTTTTTATTTTTTTATCAGAGAATCAATTTGATCGTGGAAATAACCCAGAATGAGGTGAAAATTTGAGGTATCCCATATATAGTAAGGATGTTTTTTGTCTTAATGATTGTAATTTTTAATAGATAGGGTTTATCGTAGTGTTCCACTCCATTTACATCACGATTTATAAAAATTAAAGCCACACACACAAAAAAGAAAAAAAACCAAACTCCACCCTTTCTCCCTCGGCAAATGTGCATGGTAGCACATCAGTTACATGGAAAGTTTCTCGCCTCCTCGTTAGCTCCACGCTGTTGTCGCGAGTTTTTCTTTTTTCAATAATATTATCATTTTCTTATTAATTAAGAAACTTATTATTTTTGTTGATCAATTTTATATATTATATATTCATTTGAGTTTAGTTTTATTGTAAAATGGTTGTCATAGAAAATTAATGTCTATACAGGAAATCATATAAAATAGTTATTTCAAAAGTTTAATCACCCATGCTTAAAGTACAATGCATAAGTATGAAAATAATGACAACAATATTTATAGGGGTCAATATTCTAAAAATATAGTTATTTTTATAAATACCTCGTAGATAAATTCCAACTCCCGATAAATATTCCAAAGTGGGGCAGGGTCCCTTCCTCATTAACTAATTTTAAGTTTTTGTTGATAACTATTAACAAAAAGATGCTTTGTGGTGTAGTGGTAGGGTTGCCCCTTTGAAATCCATATTGTCGTGAGTTTGAGTCACCATGATTAATTTTTACCACGTTATTAATTAAAAATACACGGGTCAGGTTGGGTCCAAAAAGTGTGCTTTATATCTGGCCCGATCTAATTTACCCCGACTTGACCCATTTGCTATGGTCAAACTAAATTAAATTGGATGAGTTAAAATCAATTGGAGCGAATTGGAACTGATTTCAATTTGAAACCACTTCGCTTCATACGCACACACACATACTAGCAAGAAACGCTGTGCTAAGTCCCGGCCAAAAATAAAAATATATTAAAAATTTAAGAATTATTTTAAAATATTATTAAGATAAAACTAAGTCTAAAAGAAAGAAATTTTTCTCTACAAAACTACATAAAAAGAGAATAGTCTCACCAAAACAGAGCAAGATTCAGTGGCCATTTTAACTGAATGATGTAGTATTTCTCTCAACTGCAAGCTTAAAATGCAAAAAAAAAAAAAAAAAAAGGAGGATGATCAGTTTCTGGTATATATATCTTATACCAGTAAACGATCCTGTGGAGTCTTATTTGACGCATTTTGATGTACTTTCTTTCATAATTAATATAATCTACTGTTACTGTTCCTCAAGGCATTAGTAAAGGAAGTATAAATTCTTTTCACCTGATATGGAGGCTTTTTTTTTTTGCTTTTGGAGTTTGTTTGTTCTGTTTTGGGTTAGACTAACCAATGTTTTGTTGCTTAGTTTTTTGTGGTCTTTTTATTTGTGAAATAAAGTTTAAAGTAAAAAAGAAACACTCATGGATTCACCTGACATTCATTCCTTCATTCTAACTCATGATTTCTGATGATGCCAAAAAGCAGTTTCGGGCACCACCGGTCAAGTGATATGTAATAAATGTGAAAATTAATGAGAGAGAGAGAGAGTTTATAGTGGTTCGGTCTAGATGACCTACGTCCACTTCAAGTGATCGCTTTATTGCTCTGGGGAGGAGATTACAAAGTAGTCAGATACAATAATGATGTGTAGAATTCGAGAGAGCTCTTTTCCTTTGCTATGACTCCTCCTTTTATACTCTTTCTCCAACGGATGGGGGGATTCTCCAGGGATCTCCAATGGTGTACGCTCCAGTCTGGTGGAGTCTTCCGAACTCTCCTCAACAGATGAGCAGATAAGATTTCCTCCGCGGGAATTGGTAAAAGCAGGTAGGTGAAACGACATGATGACTTCTTCCTTCAGTGGATCCGGACCCGACCCTTAACGAGTAGATGACGACCCGGGCTCACAATGGACTAAGGTCAGTTTGACCTGACCAGTTATCGTGGACCGGGCCACTTGGGCCTAACCTGCCATTACGGACCGAGTCATTTGGGCCTGACCCATCATTTGCCCCTCAATGTCTCGCGCCAAAGAAGGGTTTGAAAGGGAGACATTAGTACAATCCAAGCTTCTTCATGTCAAGCCATTTGTAACTTTTCTTAACACTGAACCCTCTTTTAATATATGCCCTCCGCAGAGGGGGTCCGGGGGTGTCCCCCGGCGGTGGTCGAGCTGACCGGTCAGCTCGCGGGGGTCCAATGTCTTGAATTTTTTTCTTCGTCAGGCCATAGAAGAGTTCCTCCGGCAATTTATTCCTTCTTGAATTTCATAGCAGAGTTCTTCAGGCATAGGAGAAGAGAGGAGATATTGCACAAGACAGGGAGAGACAAAAACCAAGTTGGGGCGCCGTGGGTGCCCCTGCTGCTGCTGAAACCTGGTCAGGAGGAAGGCGCCCCAGGCGAGGGTGCCCTAGGCTCGGGCGGCCAGCCCCCAGCGGCTGCTGCGACGTGGGACCGGACGGTGGACGTCCCAGGCAGAGGCGCCCCGAGCACGGGCAGCGAGACAATGCGGCTGCAGGTGACGGGCGCCCCCGCGGGGCGGCCAGGCACAGCAGGCGGGCGCCCCGGGCGGCTAGGCGTTGCGGGCGCCCCAGCCGGCGAGGCGCGGCAGGAGGGCGAGGCGAGGCCGTGCACCAGGCGGGCGACTGTGGCCGTGCGCTGGGCTAGCGAGCAGGGCGAGTCCGCTGCGGGCGAGGCGAGGCCGGGCGCTGGGCGAGTCCGCGGGCGAGGTGGCTGTTGGCCAGGCGAGCGTGCGCCGTTCGGGCGAGGCGCTAGTGGGCGAGCGCCAAGTGCGGCGGGCAGCGGGCGCGTGCGCGTGGGCCAGGACCTGCGGGCGCTGGTGGGCCAGCACAGGTGAGAGGGCGAGGGCGCGCGGGCGCTGGGCGTGCAGTGCACGATGGAGGGCAGGGCGCCGTGGGCGCAGGCCCGGCTGTGGAGTTGAGGCGCCCCCGCTGCTGCGCGCGTGGCGAGGACCGACGCTGGACATGGTGCCCCGGGCCACTGCTGTGGGCGTGCTGGCGTTGGGCGTGCAGGGGCGCAGGCGCTGCTGTGGAGTTGGGCGCCCCGGACTTCTTTGTGGACCACTTGAATATATATCAATAATGGCAGGATAGGAGCTTAGGTCAGCTCATTGAAAAGCCATGTAGCAGCCTCACTTTAATTCAATACATTCATTCTGTATTTATTTTCGTCGTACGTGTATTATATGTGACCATTGGGATCGATAATCCCATCTAATAAGAATAAATCCTTCTCAAGATAAATAATATGCAGCAGTATAGGTTTCTCTTCTAGTTCTAAAGCTAGAGGTGTCAATTCCATGCATGTGTAGTATGATTAGTACCATATTTGGTTTGGTTTGTAGTACTTGATCAATAATTGTTAATCAATCCAACAGTTAAAATTTTGTACTACACCAAACATGGCCACTAACACTTCATTTTCCCTCGTATCCTTGCTACTCTCCTTGGTCTTGGTTGTACACGTGGATGTACCACAGGCAGGGGCGCCCAGCAGGCCCTCCTTCTAGCGCCTGGGCGCCCATGTGTTACATTTTTTTTTTTTTCTGTGTGGGCGAGCACGTACCCAGGTGGGCGAGCAAGGCTGGGGCGCCCCCACTGCGGGCGAGGCACGCACCCAGGTGGGCGAGCAGGGAGAGCAGGCGCCCGTGGCCGTGGCGAGCGTGGGGATGAGCCAGGCGGGCGGCGTGCTGGTTGGCGAGGCTGGGGCGCCCCTGGCACGGACGACGAGGCAGCCTGGGCGAGCTGCTGGTGGCGCCCGAGGTGCTGGGCGCCCAAGGGGTGCTGGGCGCCCAAGGGCTGCTGGTGGGCGCCCGAGGTGCTGGGCGCCCGGGTGCTGGGCGCGACTCCCGAGGTGCTGGGCGGCCAAGGTGCTGGGCGCCCGAGGGGTGCTGGGCGCGACTCCCGAGGTGCTGGGCGGCCAAGGTGCTGGGCGCCCGAGGTGCTCATGCTCCTGGACGGGTGGTGCCCGCGGTCTACGCAGAGGAGGGACTGGGCGCCAAGCTGCTGTGTGCCAATGTGTTCGAGCACATGGGTGAGCAGGCTACTCTAGTCCATCAGGCACCAAGGGATGCTGATCCAGGCGGTCATTTGGCTCATTTGGCTCATCTGGGCGGTCAGACAACTGGGTACGCTAATTCAACGTAGTCCTCGAGTTGCAGATGATCTGGTGAATGAAGTAGACTGCTTGCGTGAGAGCAAAAACAGAGTCTGGGGATTGCTCGTGAGAGAGCTTGAGACCGTGCTTTTGGCGCCCCAGGAAAGAGCTGCTAAGCTGGAGAAAGGCTACCTGTTTGAGAACAGAGTAGAGGTAGGCTAAGCTTTTTTGGCGACCCGTGAGAGAGCTGCTAAGCTGGAGATAGGCTGCCTGTTTGAGAACAGTGCAGAGGTAGGCCAAGCTTTTTTGGCGACCCGCGAGAGAGCCGCTAAGCTGGAGATAGGCTGCCTGTTTGAGAACAGTGCAGAGGTAGGCCAATCTTTTTTGGCGACCCGCGAGAGAGCCGCTAAGCTGGAGATAGGCTGCCTGTTTGAGAACAGTGCAGAGGTAGGCCAAGCTTTTTTGACGACCCGCGAGAGAGCCGCTAAGCTGGAGATAGGCTGCCTGTTTGAAAACAGTGCAGAGGCAGGTCACGCTTTTTTGGGCGACCCACGAGATGATTCACCTCGCCTAGACCTGTTGATTTCCTCAGCGTTCATATATTTTTGAGCTTTTGCCAATAGTTCTGGCATGCTCTTTGGTGGTCGCTTCATTACTGAAAAGAGGAATCTGGATGAACGGAGGCCTCCCAGAAAGGCGGTCATGGCGACTTTGTCATTGGGCTCCTCGACTTGGAGGACCTCCTCGTTAAAACGAGTGAGGTAACTCCTCAGACTCTCATCTCGGTCCTGTTTTATGCTGAGCAGGTGGGCGGCAGGCTTCTGGGGGCGGCGTCCTCCAATGAAGTGCGACACGAAGGACTTGCTTAGCTCTGTGCCTTTATGGCATTGAAGACCTTGCCAATCTGATTTTGCATCTTTTTGAACTTCTCATCCCAAAGGTTGGGAGCTTCTCTGGATTGACCTTGGAACTGGCTCTCGTCTTCCAAGCTGTAATTTCCACTTCCCATCTCCTGGAAATTAGGATCCTCATGATTGGAAGCAGAGGGAGGAGGTGGAAGTCCACCGCGATTCGACCCGCCCGGGGGAGGGGGTACGTCGAGATGAGCGCGGCCTTCAGGATCAACCAGTAGTCTTCCGTGTGGGACGACCAGCGGAGCTCCAGCAGATGTCCCATGGGCGTGGGCATCATGATGACGGGCGCCCAGGGCGCCATGAGGATGGGCGCCCTGGGTCTGGGCGCCCAGGGCTTGGGCGCCCAGCTGCAGTCCTCGACCCTGGGCGCCCGGGGGTTGGGCGCCCAGGTGATGGCGGCCTCGGTTGGCACCTCGGCCCCGGGCACCGTGTGGACGGGCGCCCGGGTGAGGTGCCCCTCTGCGTGGAGCTACCAGTTGCTCCGAGAGTGGTGCTTCTTGCGGTCCTGCACCCAGCGCTCCTCCCTGACTCGCCAGCATGAGCTGCAGTATTTGTTGGTTTTGAGTTACCAACTGCTGCACGGTCTCCAGCATCTGCTGGGGAGAGGGAGCGGGAGCATTCGATGCAGGGTTGGTTGGTGGAGGATTACCCTCGCCCTCACGCGAAGGGTTACCATCCTGTCGCCTTGTTGACCTGGTGATCGGCATGGCTTTTTGAAAAAAGGAAATTCTTTTCGATCCCCACAGACGGCGCCAAACTGATGATGCCAAAAAGCAGTTTCGGGCACCACCGGTCAAGTGATATGTAATAAATGTGAAAATTAATGAGAGAGAGAGAGAGTTTATAGTGGTTCGGTCTAGATGACCTACGTCCACTTCAAGTGATCGCTTTATTGCTCTGGGGAGGAGATTACAAAGTAGTCAGATACAATAATGATGTGTAGAATTCGAGAGAGCTCTTTTCCTTTGCTATGACTCCTCCTTTTATACTCTTTCTCCAACGGATGGGGGGATTCTCCAGGGATCTCCAATGGTGTACGCTCCAGTCTGGTGGAGTCTTCCGAACTCTCCTCAACAGATGAGCAGATAAGATTTCCTCCGCGGGAATTGGTAAAAGCAGGTAGGTGAAACGACATGATGACTTCTTCCTTCAGTGGATCCGGACCCGACCCTTAACGAGTAGATGACGACCCGGGCTCACAATGGACTAAGGTCAGTTTGACCTGACCAGTTATCGTGGACCGGGCCACTTGGGCCTAACCTGCCATTACGGACCGAGTCATTTGGGCCTGACCCATCAATTTCAAACATTAATACACCAAATTTCTGCAAAACCAGTTCACTAATTCCTTCATTCTAACTCATGATTTCAAACATTAATACACCAAATTTCTCCAAAACCAATTCACTAAAGCATTAGAAAAAAATTATGTTCAACTTAGATACAAACAGTTGATATGCATCAATCATAGTTAACACTATCTACCTTAATCCATCTCATTCCTCAGCAACTTCTACATGAAACAAACATATCACCAGAAAAAAAAAATTAACAGTCTAAATGCAAAAACGAATTAAAACTCATTAGAACATATGAACAAACAGATCACCAAATAAGAAAAAAAAAACCATAAGAAAATTTTCCAAGAACTTAAATAGAACAATGAGCAAATCAAACTTATACTCACTTGAAACCGTGCAAATAGCGGCTGATCTACTTATCCTTGTAAATCAAATTGCTTGTTACTCTGTTTTCGCAGTGATTGGTTATGCAAAACTCAGCTGTCATTTAGAGGTAACGCATCTTGTCTAAAGGCATTAACTAAACCTTATTTCTTGCACCTGGTTTAAGATCCAAACAAGTTCAAAGAGAAGAAGAAAAACAAAGAAACTGCTTACATTTAATGTAAAAAGTACTTCCTATAATACAAATCATGTACATGATCTGGACCACCAAATCATAGGACCCATACATAGAAAGTTAAGGATAACACAGGTGGGTATAGTGGAGGAAGAAGGAGATGGGGAAGAAGAGGAAGGGAAGAAGAAAAAAAAAGAAGAAGAAAGTGATGGGGAAAAGGGAAAACGTGCACATGTGGGTGTAGTGGAGGAAGAAGGAGGTGGGGAAGAAGAGGAAGGGAAGAAGAAAAAGAAAAGAAGAAGAAAGAGAAGGAAGTAAAGAGAGGAAGTGCATAGGTGGGTGTAGTGGAGGAAGGAGATGGGGAAGAAGAGGAAGGGAAGAAGAAAAAGAAAAGAAGGAGATGGCGCAAAGGGAAAACGTGCACAGTTGGGTGTAGTGGAGGAAGAAGGAGATGGGGAAGAAGAGGAAGGGAAGAAGAAAAAGAGAAGAAAAAGAACATGCACAGGTGGGTGTAGTGGAGGAAGAAGGAGATGGGGAAGAAGAGGAAGGGAAGAAGAAGAAGGACATGGGGAAAATGAAACGGACAGGGAGGCACCCTTACTTTAGATGCAGTTCATCTCCTGCATGGAAGAAGTGTCTTTGATGCGCTTCAGTCATTCCTTGGTCTGGCGTGAGATGATATGGTGGAAAGATTGGATATTGTGCAGGAAGAAGATGGTGGTGGTGAGGGAGACGGAGATGGTGAGCTGGAAGAAGATGGGCGTGAGATGATGGAGGGAAGAAGATGGTGGTGCATTATGAAGATGGGCGTGAGATGATATGGTGGTATTCTAAATGAGAGATTTTTTAGGAAAGATTGGGGGATGGAGAGATTTTTGGAGATTTGAGGAGAATCGAGAAGGCCCCACTTGAAAGGCAAAAACTCCGGCAAATTCCAATTCATTATCCCAATTGTTGGGCCTGTTTGTTTGCATTACAATATATAAGAATTTAATATATAGTAATTTTTAAGTGGTTAAAAATGAAGATAAGAGGCTAGGTATTCACTTTCTCATCTTCCTTTTGTTCCATTTTCATAAATGAAAAGATTATTTAATGCTTATTTTTGGACAGTCACCTTTGATCTTCATTTATAACCACTTCAAAAAGAAAAAAAGAATCTCATGTATTGAACTCATATGCATTTTAATGCAAACAAACAATCCTGTGATATTGTATTTCAAACATACTAGCCACCTAGTCGGGTTTGATGCATTTCACGTAGTTAGTCATGCGTGGACAGAGCTACAAATTTTTCATCACGCATGCATGTGTGTTTGCATGCACACGTACACGTGCATGTGGTAAGCTGCTTTTATAGATATGTCTGAAAATCGTCATTTGTTCATCTTACTTGTTTGTGACTCTACATCCGTACCAATTATTATATATATTGAAGCTGGAGAGGTGGGCTGTGGGGGGGGGGGGGGGGGGCGCCATGTCACACCCAATTATTCTCCTTTCAGAAAAATCACCAACATAGGCAAGCTGATGGAATGGAACAATGTGGACTCAAATCAAGATAAAGGCTTACCTTCTGATGGTGCCAAAAAGTGGCTTTCGGGCACCACCGGTCAAGTGATATGTAATAAATGTGAAAGTTAATGAAGAGAGAGAGTTTATAGTGGTTCGGTCTGGATGACCTACGTCCACTTCAAGTGATTGCTTTATTGCTCTGGGGAGGAGATTACAAAGTAGCCAGATACAATAATGAGGTGTAGAATTCGAGATCTCTTCTCTTTGACAGTACTCCTCCTTTTATACTTTTTCTCCAACGGGTGGG